>CM047817.1:0-434437 GCA_026214975.1 Gentiana macrophylla
TTAATAAACGCTACGGACTAAGTTAATTTTAAGTACATCTCACTAACTCAATCCTCTTGTGTATAGCCATACACCGAGTTATGTGATTACATAAACGCAGGTACTTAGGGTTTTCAGTAGTGTCTTAATTATAAGCATACATGCATATAATAAGATGAATTACTAATTCTCGTCCTAAAACAATTATACAATTGTCTTTCGGCACTACACTACAATCTCTTGCACTGCACGCAAAGGCAAGTGGATTAAGTGTTTTAGAGCACACCCTTATTTATCTATATCTACAACATTCTCCCACTTGCTCAAAACAAGTGAGACGAATCCCTCAAATATGTACCTCCAAGCGCATCTTAGTAATTCATCCTTCCAAGCACGACCGGAGTATGCCTCCATGTGGTAGGTCGATGACCCGGCGCGTACTCGTAATCCGAATACCATGTGACTTGGTACACTGATTAGGTAGGATGTCGGCTTGAGTCAATCTTTGGGATCAAACGTCGCTTTCCATCTAATCCGGTGGTAACGATGTCAATATGCCTTTGATTCAACACTCGAGGACGAAATCGAACTTAACGATCATCCTTAATCGACTCTAAAGTCCAATTAGTGTCATCACTTATATTCTAGTTTGCACCTGAATATACTAGCATAATATTCCTCATTCTCCCGAGGATACTTGAGGATTCACTAAACATCCCATTTCGTATTCATCCGCAGGTTTAGATAATCATTCCTGAGAGGTAGGGTAGACTACATCGTTGAATGTTGCATAAATGCAAGAATATCTTAGCAGGTGAATGGGTGGGATTGCCAATGATCGATTCTCGTGGATTTGAGCGAATCTACTCTTTAGAATGAATCCCGATGGCATGTCGACTTTGGCTTGGATAACACACCCATGTTGTTTCCAATCTGTTTTGATGTTACCATTCACAAACACTAATCTACATACTACTTTACTAATATTGATGCCAAGTCTACAAAAGACTTATCAACATTCTCGGTCAAGTCACATATTAAAATGTATGACCTAGAGGTTTGCTTTAATCCGAAGGATATAAGCTATATGGCAGGCATCCCGCCAAAGGTTCTTTTCGAATAAATTAAGATACCGTTAGTCTTGCAAAAAAGTCTTAGGGAATCACCCCTATTTTCTGCGTTTTAACGAATCCATTATTTGTTCTTAGCTAAAACCCTTCTGTTCTGAATGAATTCAGATTCCGTTGTTCGGCAAGGAAGTCTTCGGGAATCACCCCTATTTCTTGCTTTCTGACGAAATCAAGCAAGACTGAGTGGTGAGAGAGATCACGGTCTGGTTAACTCTCTACCTTTTCGGGAATCACCCCTATTTTCTCAGCTTTACTGTGAAAGTTAAACTTTCCTATTCATTCTACTCTTCTTCATGTAGTTCCAATTACTCCCACTGGGCCTGAGGTACTCAGGTGGTTCTACAAGAGTTTCAAATGAGTGGAGTATCATACTCCATTCACGGGGTTATGGCTTTTAAACCAACCTCATGATCGGGATCTACACACGACCACAAAAGGACTATAGGTCATCAATCTACCCTATGTAATCGTAAGGTCTTGCAATGGGTAATGGACAAACCATACTCCCCACTGCGTTCGGGGTGGATTGATATCTCGATCTAGTTTAGTAGTTCTTATTAGTGTTGTCACCAATTGCGGTGTTGGATGTTGATTGAACAAATCGATTAGTAACATCTTGAGTACATATACTTCAAGATCCAAGGTTGTTATTTATAGACTTATCGGATCGAGTTAGACAAGATAACCGTCATTCTACGATTTTCCGAGTTTCATAACCAACCTTTACTCAATGCATTAAGATATTTCACGCGAGCGAACGCACCAAAATTTCAATCTACCTTCAAGCACTCGGTGCTAAATGCCTCTATTTACGGAAGTGGGGTGAACCGAATTCACTCCTTATCCACAAATGCGTAGGCATCTTTTAAGTAGACTTCTCGGTTTTTCAATACAACCGTTATTTTGCAACCAATATCTTAAATGAGTTAAAGAAATGTGATCGTAGCACATCAATAACTATTTAAGGCAAATTTATGGTGTATCCCTTAGTGAAAACATTCCACCTGGGAGGCGGGCCAAGCATCGATCCCAAGACTACGCGATAACCTATTTACGAGTATGGAATACTCTATCTCCAGTGAAATCGTAGATTTCCTCCAAATATTTTGGATAAACTTATGGAGTTTCGAGTAGTTGTCGGACTGGATGTCACTACTTGAAAAAACTCCCACTAGCTTGTACCTTTCATACGACCCGAAGGTCAATATGAACAAGCTATGTAACTTCTTTGAATCTATTACCCTTTCCGATTGAAAGGAAACTTAGGCATTGTTCCTTTGAGACGAGGTTCCTTTGACTCAGGAGATAGGAATCACCCTAAGCGATCTGCAGATCTTATCGTTGGGAATATGCACTAATTAATAGTATATAAAGAAGTGTTTATCTAAATACGGAAACCATTTGCGTTTATATAGTTTTAAGATCGTTTAATACCTTTTCAAGAATGCTTAGTGGTTATGACTTTATCAAACAAAAGTACGAGTCTTGGATTCGTGCTACGAATATCATATTCATCGTCAATAAGACAAACAAATTACCCTATTGAAAATGAATACGCTCGTTCCCAACGAATCCGAACACAGAAAATGAATTTTCTGTGATGCTCAAGAATTGAATCCGAGATTCATTTCCTTATATCACTCCCACTAGTCAATCTGAAATAACTACCCGTTGTCTATTTTGTTTATCTTTTAATGCAAAGCTACCTAGTTCTTCCAAAGAACTTTAGCTTTCAAGAAAATTGCTAGGATACATTGGACAGTGATCCGAAATCACTTTCATTATCCTCTAATTTCCAATTTATTAATTTTCCGGTTTAGCCTTAAAACTACTTAGTCTAGATGACTAACACGTATAAACATTCTTTCCCATTCTCGACTTTCCTTAGATGGAAACTTGAGTCTTGAACTAGTTAGATTCGTGTGAGTAGACACTACTCTTGGGTGTGGGACGCGTTGATGTTACTTGCTTGGACTATCGATTTTTCTAATCGTTAAATCATAAGACCAAAGCTCCGACTAGTTTATCGGTTCCAAATACCGCCTAACTAGCCACACTTTGTATTTATGATTTTTCAAAGATCAGAAAATCCCCGAACTAAGCTCCACTAGTTTATCGGTTCCAAATCTTGTCTAACTAGAAATGCTTTGTTCATGATGTTTCAACGATTATAAAATCTCTCGAACTAAGCTCCTACTAGTTTATCGATTCAAATAATGCATCTAACTAGTAACGCTTTATTCTTGTTTTTCCAATAAATGGAGAAACTTACATGCGATCTATTACACATTTCTAATAATTGAGAAAAACAACAAATCATAAGGCTAAGGCTCCCACTAGTTTATCGGTTCCAAATACCGCCTAACTAGCAACGCCTTATATGTATATGATTTTCCAATTTTTCAATTTAGAAATTTGTTGTGTAATTATTCGAGTTATACATGCCTAATTTATTCGAAATAAACTAGCTACATGTATGCATTGGAGTGGAATCATGAAGATGCAAGTCATGGCAATTTTCCGGTTTTAAGCACGTAATCTTGATCAAACACAAAATTATACCGAAAAATAAACAGAGATGACTGACCGTTGGTACCCCGTATCTAACCTATTAAAAAAAACACAAACCCTAACTAGGGTTTACTATTTTCTAATGCTGCTGCGTATTATCGAAGATCTGAAATCCAAACGAGCCTTGATCGTCATGAAACTTTATGGATCTATTCTTCACTCCGCCTACTTCAATCTGAACGGTTGGATCTTCGTTTCAATGGTCCAATTTTCTCCAGCAATCCGCCGATCTAACTGCTGCATCTGTTAATAACTGCGCGCGCAGCAGTGTCTTCCTGGGGACGATCGGGCATCGAGACAAATCGATCGACCTTAAATTTTTAGGGCTTGTTCATAACTCCATGGAAGTCGATCTGAACGGTCGGATCTTTGTTTCAACGGTCCAATCTCTTCCAGAAATTCGACGAACTCACAGCTAGGGTTTTAATGCCTGCTGTGCTTTTCTGTTACAGCAGCAACTTTATAGCAGCGATCGGACATCGAGATCGACTCCGATCGTCACGAAATTTTGAGGCATGTTCTTCTGCTTTTATTCTTCATTCTGACCGGAGGGATTGTCGTTTCAACGGCTCAAACTCCGGGAAAAATAAAAACGGAACAGCAACAAAACAGATCTACTTCTAGGAAATTAAAATTACAAAATTTCCTATACTCATATAAACGAATTTATATGAGTTTACTAATAGATCTAACGAAGTAAACAATACCAACCCCAATCCATCTCTTCAACCACAACATTCACAAGCATACAAAATGATTAAATTCGAATTTTACCAAAAAAAAAACGAAATAAAACATCTAAAACATGCTTTTCCACTCCAAGATCTAAAATTCATATACTTTGATCGTTAGATCAAAGGCTCCGATACCACTTGTTAGATGTAATATCGTCGGATCAATCATAGATTGACCCGATTACGCAGCGGAAGGCATCAGATCTAGATCTAAACGAAACAAAATACATAAATAAAAGATCTAATCCTACAAGGGGGTTTGGGAGCCTACCTTTTTATGGTGCTTAACTCCAAGAACAAAAGGTCTCCAAGAACACGTGATTGAGAAGCCACAGCCTTCCAACGTGTGTCTCCTAGCAACACCAGGTGGATGGTGTTTCCCGCCGCCGGACCTCTTTGATATGCTACCGGAAAAATCCGAAGATTTTCCAACTCGAAACCCTAAGAATAGAGGCCGAAATTTTCAGCCAATTTCTCTTGTGAATAGTAGCGTGAATAGTGTGTTTTAAAAGGCTTCAAGAAGCTCTCTTTATATAGGAGAGTAAACTTAACCTCCAAAGATTAAATAATTCGAGAGATAATTATTACATTAATCCTTTTTCAAATAAAAGATAAATAAAATAATTATCCCAAACAAATTAGGATAAATTATATTATTATCTATTATTCCATGAATTATCATTTAACAAATAAAAGATAAATCACACATTAAATAATTATCCAAGAAAACTAATTTCTTAATAATTAAATAATAACAACAAAGATGCGCCACTTGTAAACCCAAAATAAGGTCTTACACGCATGTTATTATATATATGACCAATTTGGTCAAAAAGGTCAACAACACCGAATTTGGGTGAATCATGAAAAATGTTTTTTTTCAAGTGTATTTAATTATTTAATTAACTAAACAATTAATCACATATCAATTAAATAGTCCAATCCAACTATTTAATTATAATTGAGGTGCAACGACAGAAACCTATATGCTTTATATTAGGAGTACGCGTCGGGGCCATGGACCATATTCGGTAGTTACAATAAATCGAATAAAATTATTCATCGATGAGAATAATTATATCCAACCTATTAATTCGGGATTACACCACCATAAACCCAAACCGAACTCTATCGAATATAGATAACTTACACTCAAATTATGAGTCGAAAGCGCCCTTGATATAATCATTACATACGGATAAACCTCCATGCCATCAACATTCATTTCGATTCGGGATATTTCCGTAAACCCTTCTCGAAACATCTTATCCTTATTTACCATTAACCCCTAGTGATCAATTAGTTCATATTCAATATAATATGAACTCGGCCGATCGATCGGTTTCTGTGGTCAACAAATAAGTGGAGGCGTCTCTACTTCCCGAGGAAGGAATGGATTCCATATCGTGATAGCACGGACCACTCACTCATTCCGAATAGAGCCAACGAGAAGTGTTGGACCACATACTTCAAGTGATCCTTCACTGTGGAAATATTACTCAAGAGACTCAACTTTGAGGCTTCAACAGTGCTCAGATTCTCGAGCCTTAGGAATCCATGCATAATTTTTTTGTACACTTTATTTAATTATAAAAGACATATTAATTGTGATACATATAAACAATTAATATGTCAAACTCTAGTTTACTTTATGTCATAGACATAGCTTTTACTTTTACTTTTACTTTTGCATGCTTGCCGCCCACATCTACATACTCAAGTGGCCGCCAAGCTAGTGCTAGTCTCTCTCAATTGTATCTATTTATACACCTCTCATATCAATGAATAAACTAAGTTGAAGTTTACTCTTGTGTTTATCACATTCTCAAACTCTCTTCATGGTATCGAGACTTCTTGAGTTCTAAAAATCATTTGCAAAACTCAGTTCTTTTTCAGAAAATGTCAACATTATCTCGATGTTTCATCTTCTTCAAGTAGACTACACGCTTTGCCAAGCAGATGGGATAATCGAACACTCTTCTTTACAAATCATAAACTTGATGGTAACAATTACTTGCTATGGTCAAGGTCTATGAAAATGTATATCTCCGGCCAGGGCAAGATGGGATATCATGCGGTTCCAAACACGCCCCTCATCGGCCCGACCCCAAGTTTGAAGCATACGGGACAGAAAAAATAACCAAGTCATGACCATCCTCACGAGGTACATGACAAAAGAGATCGGTGAGAACTTCATGATGTATGACACCGCTTAAGGAAATCAGGACAATGCCAGAGACCTTTACTCAAAAGGACAATACATCATCAAGTCCATGAACTCAAGCTCAGATTCAAAATTGCGCATAAGGGGATATGTCTCAGAACTCAATACTTTAATCAACTATCTAAGGCATGGCAACACCTAGATATGTTGGAAACTCACCCTGGAATGATGTTAAAGATCTTTGCACTCTTTAAAGACATCATCGAGAAGAAGAGAGTATTCAAATTCCTTCTTTGGATGAATCCTACTCTTGATGATGTCGAGAGGTAGAATTCTTGCTACTAAACCTCTTCCAAATCTCAAATCCATGTTTGCTTTGAGGTCAAACACGAGGAAAGCAGGAGGAAAGTGATCTTTGCTTTGAACCCCTCGGCCGACAACCTCTTTGAAAGTGCCACCTGGCCGTATCGTCGGGAACCTGCTTGAGGCTACCGAGGCTTTACGAAGCCTCGCCGATAAAAGCGGGAAGGCGTTTCGTGACCACCGCAAACGCACTAATCACACCAAGGACACTTGCTGGAAGCTACATGGCAAGCCTAACTCCTCCAAGACCTCAGGACACCGCCAAGGAAAGTCGAGCGGAGACACATAAGTGAGGAAGAAGATGACAACGGGTTGAATGCTCACTTGCTTTGCATTCAAAGCCTTTCTAACTCAACAAAAAGGAGGTAGTCACTCTCTTGACATAGCCTCTCATGCGATCTGAGGTAAATTCTACTCATCTATTAGTAATGAAACCTGGATTGTTGACTCTGGGGCCTCTTCCCATATGGTAGTAATAAAAATCTCATTACTCAACTTAAGCCATGTCCCCAAAGTCACAATATTAAGGCTCATTGATGGATCTATCTCTAGTGCAAAAGGTTTTGGTCGGTCACGACTTACTAATAAGATATGCTGCGAATGTCCTATTTGTTCCAAAATTAGATTGCAATCTCATATCTGTCAAGAAACTTACTAAAGATTTGAATTGGATGTTGTTTTTAATGAGAATCGGTGCACATTCAGGATCATTCCTCAAAGCGAGTGATTGGGATTTGCTAAACCTTGCTCAGTCTGTTTGTGGTCAACCCTGAAACAGTAAGATCAAGATCGAATCGCTCACAAGACTGCACTCAAAACCTAGACAATATCATGTTATGGCATTATAGACTAGGACATCCCGAGTTTTAGTTATTTAAAGTCTATAGATCTGAATTGTTTAAAGGTTGTAATTTGAATGATCTTCAATGTGATATTTGTCGACTTGCTAAACTCACCAAATCTGTGTATGCAAAATTACCTTACTTACCATCCACACCATTCACCTTAATTCACAAAGTGGCGTATGGGGACCTCAAGAGTAAAAAGCATAACAGAAAGAGGTGGTTTGTTACCTTCATAGATGACCACACGAGAACCACTTGGTTATTTTTAATGAAGGATAAGTCCAAGTTGGACCCATCTTTCAAGAATTTTACAACATGGTCTCCACTCAGTTTGACACTAAGATCAAAATCTTGAAGACCGACAATGCTCTTGAATATTATGAGTCTCATCTCGGTAATTTCTTGATGGATAAAAGGATTGTCCATATCAAGAGTTGTGTTGAAACCCCTCCGGCCAAAATGGGGTTCTTTGAGAGAAAAGAAGCATCCGCTTGAAATGGCTAGGTCTATTATGTTTACCACAAATGTTCCAAAATATATGTGGGGTGAAGCCATATTGACTTCCACATACTTAATCATGCAGACTTCAACAGGTACTAGACTTCAAAACTCCTATCAAAACCCCTACTGGACACACTCCACCGCCCCATCTTATTTCCCGATTACCTCCAAAAATCTTTGGTTGTCTTGTGTTTGTCTATATCCATGCCCAACACGAGAAGCAAACTTGATCCCAAAGCTCACAAGTGCATATTCCTAGGATATGCAAAGGATGAGAAAGGTTACAAGTGCTACTCTCTTACGAAAAAAGATTTTACAATTCTATGGATGTAAAATTTTTGAAAGGACTCCTACTACAACAAGTCCACTGAGGCGATCCATCGATGGAAACACGATAGAAATTGACCTAAACCCTTCCTCCCAAAGAGACTCTTAACCTCAAAGAACTTGCGATCCTCAACAGATCGAACCCCAGTACCTCTCGACTCACAAAGACCTCATCGATCCTCAAGAACCAACGGACTCAGAGCCTGCTGACTTCGAGCCCGCCGACACTCAAAGAATCTGCAGATCCTCGCAGATCACACGACATTGATGATGGACTATTGCTCTAAGGAAAGGAAAAGATCATGCATCGATCATTCTATTCATACTTATTTATCTTATGATCAGTTGTCTCTGTCTTTGCCATGTTTACACAGGACTCGGATTCTCACTCTATCCTAGAAATATTGGTGAGGCCTTCAAAATGATAAGTGGAAGGGCTGCTTTGTTAAAAGCGAGATGATTGCTCTCTGGATAATCATACTTGGGACCTCACAACTCTTCCCAAAGGCAAGAAGACAGTTAGCTGCAGATGGTTATTCACTATTAAATACAATGTCGATGGTACAATTGACAAGTACAAAGCTAGATTGGTAGTGAGGATTCACTCAAACTTATGGTATTGACTATAAGGAAACTTTTGCACCAGTGGCAAAACTCAAACCGCTGTCGAGGGTTCTCTCTCTCTAGTTGTCCAACTGGGTGGCCTCTACACCAATTGGATATCAAAAATGCTTTTCTCAATGGTGATCTCACCGAGGAAGTCTATATGAATGTACCTCTGGTTTTGTCAATCCCCACACTCAGGGCAAGGTATGCAAACTCGGAAATCTCTATATGGTCAGAAGCAATCCCCAAGAGCCTGGTTTGGAAAACTCACTCTTTGTGGTTAAAGTCGCTGGATATCATCAATGCAACTCGATCACACCATGTTTGTCAAGACAACCAACCAGAGGAGGTCCATTCTAATTGTATATGTGGATGATATCATCCTTCTTCGGGAAGACTCATCAAATCCGTAACTTGAAGACCCTACCGGCAAAGGTGTTCCAAGTTAAAGATCTGGGCTACCTCAAGTACTTTCTTGGTATGGAAGTAGCTAGAAACACCAATGGCATTTCGGTCTCCCAAAGGAAGTATGTCCTGGACTCTTCAAGAAGCGGCATTTGGGATGCAAACTCGTCAGATATCTCAGGTAGACCCAAAGTCATACCTCATTGCATGGTGACATTCATTGTCGAGGAAAGAACAATATCAAAGGCTTGTAGGCAAACTCATATACCTTTCTCACACAAGACCTCGATATTGCATATGGGGGTCGATCACAGTCAATCAATTCATGCATTGCCCCCTTGAGCAACATTGGGATGCGGTGAATATAGATATCGAGGTATTTAAAATCCACTCTGGCCAAGGCACGCACTTCACCAAGTCTCTCGATAGATCAATCAAAGTCTACACCGATCTTGATGAAATTTGGATGTCACATTGATGAAGAAAGTCTACCATGAGGCTATTGCTCATATATATATGGGAACCTGGTTACTTGGAGGAGCAAGAAACAACCTCATTGTGTCAAGAAGCGATCTTGAAAGTTGAACTAAAGGCACTTGTACTTGGCATTTGTGAAGCCTATGGCTAAAAAGTCTTGGCGAACTTCAACAACCGTATCAAACAACCTATCACACTCTGTTGTGATAATAATTCACCTTATGCATGGCGAGAAGATCCGATCCATCATGATAAAACCAAGCATGTGGACATTGACAGACACTACGAAGGAGAAGATTGATGCCAAGATTATTCAACTCAAAGTATGTTCCTCACAGATCGAATCGTCGATATTCTTACCAAGGCTATTCCACCTCTTATGTTCAAATAGGAGACTAAGTAGCAAACTTGTTTGCATCAACATATCTGACTGATTTGAGGGTGTGGAAATATTACTCAATGAGACTCGACTGCTGAGGCTTCAAGACAGTGCTCAGTGATTCACGAGCCTTAGGAATCCGTGCATAATTTTTTTGTACACTTTATTTAATTATAAAAGACATATTAATTGTGATACATATAAACAATTAATATGTCAAACTCTAGTTTACTTTATGTCATAGACATAGCTTTTACTTTTACTTTTACTTTTGCATGCTTGCCGCCCACATCTACATACTCAAGTGGCCGCCAAGCTAGTGCTAGTCTCTCTCAATTGTATCTATTTATACACCTCTCATATCAATGAATAAACTAAGTTGAAGTTTACTCTTGTGTTTATCACATTCTCAAACTCTCTTCACTTACTAACACATCAAACTCTACCCTAGTCTAAGCGTTAAATGCCTCATGATCACCTCAGATTAAGATTAATCCATACATGATCATCTTGTGATTCGATAAGACTTCTCGACACGGAATTATATCGAGAACTCAAATCAAATCGGTCCAAATACTATATGATTATCATCATATATAAATGCCCCACTAGGTACCCTATTACCGAGCAGTCCGGATAAAGATGTCACACACCTAAAGTGTTAGGCGCATTAATAGCAAATTAATCATGAGACCCATACTCAGATTAATAAGCGCTACGGACTAAGTTAATTTTAAGTACATCTCACTAACTCAATCCTCTTGTGTATAGCCATACACGAGTTATGTGATTACATAAACGAGGTACTTAGGGTTTTTGGTAGTGTCTTAATTATAAGCATACATGCATATAATAAGATGAATTACTAATTGTCCCTAAAACAATTATACAATTGTCTTTCGGGCACTACACCTTCATGAGATGTAACTTTACATTGATAATAAAATATCCTCGTTTGTCCATGGAGTAGTCAGCACATTGTCGGAAACCACATTAAATCTATGTTCTTCTTGTTTCTGTGTTTATTTACTTGTTATTCTTATATCATTACTCACAATCACCATCACTTCTTGATCGATCCGTCATAACACATGGCTTAGGTGAGAATAGTACGATGCTCAGGGACTAGCATCATTCAAGTGTAGGGGAGTTTGATTGGATCGTAAATGGTTGGTTTTTTATTGCATTTTCGAGATTATTTTCTATAGAGATACGTGCTTTTATGGTGTGTTTGGTGTTGTTTTGCAGATTTGATGAAAATAAGATGTGGATGAGTAGTTTTATTATGTGTGACATGGAATGGAAGAGTGGATTATAAAAGATGTGAAAGACTACAGTTGTGTTGAAAGACTACGGACCTATTAGTTTGCTTGGATGCTTTTATAAGATTGTTGTAAAAATATTAGCAGAAAGGCTGAAGGTTGTAATTCCCGTGGTGATAGGTGAGAGTCAGTCTGGGTTTGTTAAGGGCCGACAAATTCTAGATGGCGTTCTTATATTGAATGAAGCGGTGGACTTCTTAAAAAAGAAAGGTATGGCCTCTTTTATTTTTAAGGTAGATTTTGAAAGGGCTTTTGATTGTGTAAATTGGTCCTTTCTGGATAATACTTTGAAAAACATGGGATTTGGTTTAAAATGGAGAAAGTGGATTCAAGGATGTATATCTTGGCACGAGCTTGGTATTGGTTGGGGTAGCCCATCCAAGGAGTTCAATTTGGAGCGTGGTATAAAGCGGGGAGACCCTTTATCTCCTCTTCTTTTTCTCATTGTGGCGGAAGGTCTAAATATTCTTATGAAGGTAGCAATTGCAAAAGAAAAGTACATTGGGATTAGTATTGGGAAAGAGCAAGTTCAAAGCACTCATTTGCAATATGCGGATGATACGGTTTTCATGGGAAAATGGAGTACGAAAAACTAGAAGAATCTTAAAAGGATTTTGTCTTGTTTTGAGAAGCTATCTGGTTTGAAAATAAATATGGGAAAATTTTCATTAGCAGGGATAAAGGTGCCGGAAGTAGATATAAGTAATGCAGTTGTTTTCTTCAATTGTAAGAAAGGTGTTTTTCCATTCAAATATTTGTGGCTTTGGGTGGGGCAAAATATGAATAGACAAAAGGCATGGGAAGTTATTATTCAGAAATGTAAGGAAAAGTTAGGTTCTTGGAAGTGGTCTACACTATCGGAGGGTGGTAGATTGGTTCTCTTAAAAGCTGTTCTAAGCGCTCTTCTGCTCTTCTTCTTCTCCGTTTTCAAGCCTCCTGAATGTGTGATAAATTTTTTGGAAAGTGTGAGGTCTTCTTTTTTTTTTGGGGAGGGGATGGGTCTACAAAAAAAATGCATGGGATGAATGGAAAAAAATTTTGGCTCCTAAATCTTTGGGGGGCATCGGGGTGGGTAGTCTTAGGGTGCAAAATCTGTCTTTGCTTGGTAAATGGTGGTGGAGATTTATTTCAGAACCAAATGCTTTATGGAGGAAGGTGATTGTGTTTATTCACGGTGTTGAGGGTGCGTGGGAAGTGGGTGGTTCTCAGTTGAGAGGTGGAGGAGTGTGGAAGGGTATTGTTAGTGCTGTTAAAAGTATTAAGGGGGCTGGTGTGGATTTGATGGGTTCGGAGCGTTGGGTAGTGGGTGATGGTAGTCGGGTGAGTTTTTGGGATGATATTTGGGTGGGCGTTGGTCCGTTAAAATCTGTTTTCCCTAGAATTTTTAGATTTTCTTTGTTCAAAGGTGCAGTTGTAGCAAGTGTGGTAAATTGGGTAGAAAATAGGCGTTCTTTCCTCTGGTCTTGGAGGAGGAGTTTGAGGGGTTGTGAGGAGGAGGAAATAGGTGAGTTGGAAGATTTAATCAACTCTTTTGATGGAAATGCAGAAATAGGGGATAAATTGAGGTGGAGCCTTAGCTCGAATGGCGTCTTCTCGGTGGCATATCTGCGGAAAATGCTTGAACTTGATTTTTTTAAAAATGTCTTTTCAGCTAATGAAGAGGTTGCCAAGTGGAATAAACTATTACCTTCAAAAGTGAATCTTTTCATGTTGAAAGCAAGTCTCAAAATAATTCCCACAAAATCGAATCTTATTCGTCGTGGTGTCGCAATTCCAGATTCTTTGTGTCCGTTATGCTAAAAGTTTGAAGAAACAGTTAATCATCTTTTATTCGCATGCGATGTGGCATTATTGATTTGGTCACATACTCTAAGTTGGTGTAAGATTGTTGGACGCTTTTTTGTTTAGTGATATTTGCCGTATGCAAGCTGGGAATGCGGGGAAGACTTTTTCGAAATCGGCTTCTAGTTTATGGGCTGCTTTGGTTGGTGTCACGGCTTGGGTAATACGGAACCATAGAAACAAAGTCATATTTCAGTGTCATGTTTTGAATCCGGAGTTGATTTTCCGAGAAATTCAGAGAATATCTTTTGATTGGCTTTCAAGCTCTAATTGCCTCCGTAAATTGGAGTGGTAAGAATGGAAAGCTAACCCGATGATCGCAACAACTTAAGTTATGGGCGTTTGGAATAACATAGATTGTGGAAAATATTATTTCATGTATTAACAATTAAGGGAAATAATACAACACTATTTATAGTAATACAAATGCTAAGGCTATGGTAGTAATTACACTTACACACTAATTACAGTAAATATAAGAATACACAAATATACATCTAATACCACTCCTCAAGTTGGACGAGGGACGAGACCTAACTTGCTGCGCTGATGTACAAAGGACAATCGAGAAAGAGACTTGGTGAGACAATCAGCAAGTTGATCCGATGCATTAACATGAGCAACACGCAACGAACCACGCTGTACTTGATCATGAATAAAATGATAGTCGATGGCAAGGTGCTTCATCCTGGAATGAAATAGAGGATTGTGACAGAAGCTGCGTGGTGCCCAAATTATCATAGTAGACAACCGGGCTCGGGAGGCGGGAAAACCAAGATCACAAAGAAGAAATGTAACCCACATAAGCTCCGTGGTAGTAGAGGCGATGGGACCGATACTGCGCCTCGATAGAGGATCTAAAGCAATGGTGGATTTCTTCTTGGAGCTCCAAGAGATGGCATTCTGCCAAGGTACACAACATACGCATTTGTAGAAGCATAATCATCCTTACTGACCACCCCAATCGGCATCAAAAAGGCATGAAGAATCGTAGGGAATCACGGTAAAGCTGAAGGCCTAGATCCACTGTCCTAGCCAAGTAACGAAGCATGCATGTAGCATGATTCCAGTGAACATCCGTGGGTGCATGCATAAACTGAGACAATTTATTGACAGAAAGGCAAGATCGGGGCATGTAAGCAGGGAGATCTTGAAAGGCTGCCAATAAGCGTATGATACTCGGTGAGCATCACCAAGCGGGATACCAGATGGCACGAGTAAGGCCGAGAGATCGGCAGCAGTGGAGTAGTAACAGGATTAGCCTGATCCATATGAAGACGAGCTAACAGTGCAGTGGCATAGCGCTTTTGAGACAAGATACACCCGTGATCATTGTGTATAATCTCAAAACCTAGGAAATAGGAGAGAGAGCCAAGATCCTCGAGAGCAAAGCGACACCCAAATGAGAGATGAACATCTCAAGAGCCTTAGGATCATTTCCTGTAATAATGATATCATCGACATATACCAACAGATAAATAATAGTATTACCGATATTGTAGATGAATAAAGAAAAATCAGCATCCGCATTCTGAAATTTTCTAGTGAAAAGAAACCCTTTAAGCTCATCATACCACGCCCGAGGTGCCTGTTTCAACCCATAAATAGCCTTACCCAACTTGCAAACATGGTGTGGAAGCTCAGTACTGACAAACCCGGAAGGTTGGGCCAAATATACAT
Organism: Gentiana macrophylla; assembly: GCA_026214975.1. NCBI lineage: Eukaryota > Viridiplantae > Streptophyta > Magnoliopsida > Gentianales > Gentianaceae > Gentiana > Gentiana macrophylla. The sequence continues at coordinate 15,326 of CM047817.1, forward strand.
CCTCAGAAAGATGACCCTGTAGAAACGCATTGTTGATGTCCAACTGTCGTAAAGACCACCCCTGCGATAGTGCCAGGGTAAGAACAACACGTACGGTAGTGGGTTTGACCACCGGACTAAATGTCTCATAATAGTCAATGCCAGGACGCTGAGTAAATCCTTTGGCGATAAGCCAGGCCTTGTAGCGATCAACCGAGCCATCCGGATGGCGTTTGAGACAGAAGATCCACTTGGAACTCATGACATTCTGGTTGGGCTGGGAAGGAACAAGAGACCAGGTCTCATTACGGATGAGAGCATCATATTCTTCCTGCATTGCAGCCCTCTATTGAGGGTGTTTTAGAGCTTGGGTGATGGTGGCGGGTTCAGTGGTGGAGGAAGAGGAGAGTTGAGTGTGATGGTTGAGCTTTTGGATGTGTTTGTGAACGTTATTGTGGGCCCGAGTACGCATAGGGTGAGTGGATTGAGAAGGAGGAGAGGGTGGAGGGTGGAGGTGGAGGTGGTGGAGGTGGGGATGGGGAGGGATGGAGGTGGAGAGGGAGGAGGGGAGAGAGGTGGAGATGGTGGAGGAGAAGGAGGTAGAGATGGTGGTGGTGTGGGAGGAGGTGGATGGGGGGTGGTAGGGGTGGGGGATTTTGTGTAGGAAGACGAAAAAGAGGAGATGGAAACCAGTCCGAGAGTGAAGGTAAACCGGAGGTGGAAAGGGAGGTGTCCGAGGGGACCTTAGAGGAGAAAGGGAACACAGACTCAACAAACTTGACATGACGGGAAACATAGAGGCGAGATTCCTTTAGATCATAGCAATAGTACGCATGTTGGTTGAGAACATAACCGAGAAAAACACACGGTTTGGAGCGGGGTTGTAGTTTGTGAGTGGTATAAGGACGTAACCAGGGATAGCATAGGCATCCAAACACACGAAGTTTGTGGTAATTAGGAGGAGCTTGAAAAATGGACTCATAGGGGGAGGTCATTTTGAGGTTGGGAGTGGGAATACGGTTGATGAGATAGACCGCAGTAGAGAAAGCAAAGGGCCAGTAGGTGGTGGGAACAGAAGCATGACCAAATAAGGAGAGGCCAGTTTCAACTATGTGCATATTACGACGTTCGGAGATTCCATTGTGTTCAGGAGTATATGGTGGGTTGGTGAAAAACGAAATACCATTTGTTGAGAAATAGTCTCGAAGAGAGATAAATTAACCACCGTTATCCGAGTATAAGACTTTGATTGTTTGTTCAAAATATTTTTCAACAATGGCACGAAAACGGATGAAGGTAGAATGAACATCATATTTGCGAATTAAAGGATAAAACAAAATATAGCGCGTAAAATGATCAACAAAGATAACAAAATACTTGAAACCATCAATAGAAAGAACAGGTTGTTAGGAACATTTTGTTATGTTTTGATGATGGCCATACTAGCTGTTATAGCAAGCCTGAAATAAGTTAGAAATCTCTGTATAAGTCTTTACTTAGAGTCTGACATGTTGTATAAGTAGAGTCAGACAAGTATTGTACAATTTGGTAGGACGGCAAAGTAAAAACAGATTTCCGGCAGAGTAAAGCCAGCTAAGTACCGGCAGAGAAGCAATGAAGACATTATGGTCTGACTTATAACCAAGGAAGTCTGCGATGACCTTGGATAAGTCTAAGTTATGTTCCAAGTGATGAAACTTAATGTTTAAATATGGTGTACACTGATCTCACATAAATCAAGGATCAGTGAAATACAAGGATTCTCTTTTGATTTAAAGTATGAAGGAAACAGTAAATCGGCAAAGTAAAAGCGATTCGTCGGTGAGTGAAGACAAAGCAGTGAAGGAAGATCCAAGCGGCAAAGTCGGAAGGATCACTTGACGGATCGGAAGAACGGCTAAGTAAACCTTACCTAATCAGATTCTTAAATATGATGAAGATACAGAAGATCAAGCATTAAATTCACAATCAATAGAGGATCAATCAAGAACGGATTTTCTGATAAACGTTTGAAGAAAAATCCGATCACTGAAATCAAGGAGAATACAAGTAAGAGAGAATCAAGAATAAAATCAAGGATTATTCCCCTTATTAATATAGCCAACGGATGAAAATTCAAATCAAGGATTATCAAGGCTATAAATAGAAGGCATTGACAGAAAAAGAAAAAGACAAAGAGCACGAAAAAGAAACTGAGCAAAAAAACTCTGTCGAAGTGAAAAGTCATCTATCTGTGCGAAAATGATATATCTTGTGATTGATGGCCAAATTATAGTAAACCAACTTTAACCGGCAGAGTACCGGGTCGGTTGTACTACAACGGCGAGCAAGGTCGTATCCCACGAGGAATCCGTCAAGTATCACAATCACGCTTGTATTTAGTTTAGGCTCACAAATAGGGTAAATTAATTATAGCTAGAAAAAATGAAAAATGCTAACTTTAAATGTATGATAAAAGTAATAGCTAAACTATGGTCAAGAACACTACTCTCAATACCTTTACCGAATCACTAGGGATGAGCCTTAACCTACCAACCAACCAATGGTTTCTAATGAATATGTTGTGGGTGCAATCTCCTCAACTGGTCCCTAAGCGCTAATACCAAAACCTAGTTACCATATATTCGGTTCAACAGTCCCCTCTATGGGATTTAATTGAACTAATATGATTAGGAACTATGAGACGCTCCGCATCCACCGAGTTCACGGCTTAGCTAGAAAAATCTTACCAAGGAACAGGCTGCGAAAAACTCGACAAGTTTGTGCATGGCAATCCTAAAATTCTAGTTCGCACACTCCCTCGCAAAATACATTTATAGAGTTCGTGTGTATGATCAATTAATGGTTCATGACACCACTAAAGGCATTAAGTTCAAGTTTTAGAACGCAATCAAAAGAATTAACTTTTAAGACCTAATCATCCCTAGATCATCTTTTGGGCATCAATTTCGTAGTTCCATCACATAATCTAGCTATAAAAAATTTAGCTATGCATAGTCAAATCTAAAACGCAGGATTTCATGAAGAAATTAATAAAAAGCATGATAAAAAGATCGAAATAAAATTACCAAAAGAAACTGTAGCAATCCACCACCCGAATCGTCACTTCGTTGTGTTGAAATCGCAAATTAAAATAAAGAAAAACTGTTGTTGTTCTAAGGGGAATTGCAGAAAAAGTAGAAAAATTACCGTTCTAATGGAAGACTGCAGAGAAAATAAAATTCTGGTGTAAAAACTGTGTTAAAATTTGACCTAAATAGATATTTTATATATCAATTGCCGACTTAATTTCCCGAAAATTTACGGAAAATAATTAAAGGGCATGTTTGCGTCCGTCCCCTTCTCTCATGTTTCCGCCTTCACATCCCATTCTTTTCATAAAGGGCATAGGACCACAGCCTGAGCAAAAAAACCGAAAAACCAATCCAAGCCGTAAACCAATCCAAACTAAACCGAAATAAACCAAACCAAGAGAAAACCGATCAAATCGGTTTGGATTGAAACCGAACCGAATTTAAATGGTCTAGTTTCGGATTACCCTAATTAGAAACCACCCAAACCGAAACCGAACCGAATTCCCAACCATATATATATATACCCAATATTACTCAACCCAAATAAATCCTAGTAGTAGTACATTAGATGTTGTACTAATTTGGCACATGAGTTACCACTTTTGTACATTTTGTTGTATTAATTAGGGCCATGAATGAACTAATGATGTACGTTTGTTGTTGTAATATATGTAATAACAACTAACTAGTAATTAGCCCTGATGTACATTTGCAATATGTTATTAAGTGGCTTTTGAATATGTTGTGTGCACTAATGTTATTAAGTAAATAGCCCTGATGTACCTTTAATATGTTTTTACTTTATATTTAAATACTTCACGTGAAAATTGGGATTTATTATAATGTGTAGTTCAAACTTGTAAAACCAAACCAAACTGGATCCAAACTGAAACCAACCCGAACCAAACCATTGGGTTCGACATAGTTTGGGTTAGGTTTGGGTGGTAAAATATGTCGACCAAACCGAATAACTATGTGTAAAACCCGAACCGAAACTGACCAAACCGAACCACGCTCACCCCTAGGACCACTTCTAATAAGGTACGCTGATTTGCTTTTTTTTTTTTTTTTTTTTTTTTTTTTTTTTTTTCACAAACACTGAAAAGAGTACATAGGTACTGTGGTTACACTCACCATTGAACCTCAAAATTGGGATCCCATAAAACTGAATAATAATTTACTTATTTTTTTCTCAATCACCAAACTTGAATCTCGTGCCATTTCATCGTACGAACTCCATTTTAGATGATTTTTATATCGTTGTGATCCTCGTCACGCCCTCCATCACGCCTTACCTATAATAAAAATCAACCGCATATTCAAGCGTGACAAACACCAATAAAACAAACACAAATCACCCAAAAATGTCGATATTTTTAATGTAAACGCCCTATCGTCTCGTGATTCAACCCGTGGTGAAATGTGCCTATAAAAACTAATTAACCTCCCCAAAATTACATCAAATAGGCTACAAATAGGGATAAAATGAACACGAAATTATAGCAATGTTGACTCTCATCAACTACCCCCCACTTAGCGTTTGCTCGCCCTCGAGCAAATCAACCGATTCAAAAATAAATCATGAGGTCAACGTTGCGATCATATGGGAAATCAAAATATCCAATGAGTAAAAAGTAATCAATAAGCGAATAAACACGAGCCAAAACATATCTCATCATGGGAATTGAATGTGTGTGTGTGTGTGCATAGCTTTTCAATCATTTATTATAGTCAACCGGCTCAGATTACAGACACATGACTAATGGTGTTACACTATAGGCTTATACTTCATAATCATCTCCACTAATCGAGGTCAAATCAAGGCTAACTAAGGTCAGGCAGGACTTGCAAGGTTGTAACGTTAGGCTAGGGACAGGGCTAATCGAAAGGATAAAAGGAATATCAAAAGAGAAATACGAGTGAGTCTAATCAGAATTTCTTGCACTAAACTCATAGCTCACCTCCTTTCAACACCGTATCATAAACAGGAGTAAGATGCAAAAAAACAGTTGTCACCAACATGAAACTCCACGATCGCTTGCAAAAATAGTCGTCACCAAGAACAAGCTCACCAAGAATTCAAGAACACACACTCCAATTTACTTCATCTCATCGCCATGTATTACATTGAAAATATTAACTTGAAAACTTTCCTTCACATTTCTTGACTCAACTTTATTCCTTTTGTTCAATTTTTGCTTCTTTTTTTTTTTGATTGATTTTTTCGACTTTTTTTTTTCTATACACCAGACACCAACACTCTGCTACCCCTTCTCATTCGTAACTCAAAGGATCCACCAACACCATACTTGGATTCGCATCTTCACCACCCCACACTTGTGCTAACAGGTGTGCTCAAAATAAGATTAAAACTCACTCGTAGGGTGCCAAAGAAATATAGACCACAAATAAAGCTAAGGGTTGGTAATTATAGGCTAATCAACGAATGGCTAAAGTTCGGGTGGGGGTCTAACCACCCTACAAAGGCTTAGATGGGTTTCTGTGGAAATTATGTACAGGGTTGGCTATCTGGCTCTGGTCGGGTCAAAGAAATGCTAGAACCGTCATCCCTTAATTTTCCAAGATTGACCTTTCTATTTCGCCTCGAAGTTAATGGTATAAGTTCTAGGTAACAGATTAATGTCTATGACATCTATAAGCATTCACTAATCAACCACAACTCATGAAATCAAAGCTAGTACGTGCATTAAAATTCCATTTCCACAACAAGATGAAGGTTTGACTCGCATACATTCAACTCGTGACTTATAATTAACCAAAGAACACAATGAATTACATAGGATTCGCAACATCAAAACCATGAAAAAAATTTAAAAACTGCTCAATTTCACTCAATAAGGACCAAACACCAAGCATATGACTTATTCGATGCATAAAAATAAAGCACATGGTAATAAGTGAAGCTAAGTCTACCACCCCCCACTTAAAACGGAACACCGTCCTCGGTGTGTGAGTGATAAAGTAAAGAAAGAAAGAAAGACTTAGCTGAACTAGAAACATGGCACAACTATGCAAAGTGACAACCTCCAATGCATCTCCCAGGGTACATGTACAATCACAACATAGAAACCAAGAATCCACTACGACAAAAGGCCGAAATCTTAAGTGTAGGTAAGCACAAGTATGGAGATGTATAGAACATTTAAAATATGGATTATCACAAAGCATGAAATGGAATTCGAAATGCGAGGTCAAATTTTCATCACACTCCTAAAAAAAACAAACCTAAAAAACTAAGGAAAAAAATGTGGGCTGCCTCCCATAAGCGCTTTTGTTTAATGTCGTTAGCTCGACTTATTAAGAAACCAACAAAATAACAAAGAAACACGAGTGAAAAGAAATAACCGACCTACCTAAAACATTCTAAGTTTAAAGTCCTTAGTTCGACTTTCTACACCCAATTATGCTAAGGATAGTTATACCAAAGAAGAGCAAACCGTTGCTTCTCCCTACAAAAATCATAAGAAGTGAGCGCCCCCTCAAAATAGGTAAAGAGAAACAATGGGCTCAATCCCCACCACCAAGATTGGTTCAAGGATTTCATCGTGCAACACAATGAAATCACTTTCCCAGAAACAGAGCATATGCCAATCAAAAGGGATTCACGCACCACATCGTAACAAGTTGGCTCAACAAAAGCATCGAAAGACTTAAAAGGACTCACCTCTACCTGTGTCTCAATAGGGGTCACTGAAGAAGGAACTGATAATTCAATGGGGACAGTATTCATACATTTTTTATGGTATTCCTCATGAGTGATTACCTCAGGGAGAGATGATGAAGATTGAAAATCTTCTTCTTCTTTAATGCTCCCCTCAAGCCTCCTCTTCTCAACCAACTGCCCTACCCGGCTTGCCAGATCAACCACCTCAGATTCCAAGCGGTGTTGGGAATCCTTCAATTCTTTTAGATCCCGTCTAAACTCTTGGTTAGACTCTTTAATTTCTTGGCTAAGTCGCTCGAACAAAACCTCGGTTGTGCTCTTTGGCGGTGGAGCAACCTGTGGCAGCTGTGAGTATTATGGATAAGCAACGGGGTGCTGAAACTGATAACTTGGAGGACTCTCCCACTCATTGTTGTAAGGTGATGTGTACGGGTTGAACTGATAATATGGTTGTGCTCCAAAACCCAAACCACCAAAATTAAATCCTCTAAATGAGTAAGGGATAGAGCCTCCTTGGCCGTATGGATCCATACTCTGCAATTCAGGGAAAAGACAAGAACACAATCAAGGTATTAAGTCACTACCACTACCGGAGTAGGTGGCGTGACTCTTCAGCAAACATCAAAATAAAAATAAAAAAAAAATAAAAAACGACCTAATCCCAATTACTCAAGTGATTTACTGATATCAACCAATTCCCAGGCAACGGCGCCAGAAAACTTGATGGCCAAATTATAGTAAACCAACTTTAACCGGCAGAGTACCGGGTCGGTTGTACTACAACGGCGAGCAAGGTCGTATCCCACGAGGAATCCGTCAAGTATCACAATCACGCTTGTATTTAGTTTAGGTTCACAAATAGGGTAAATTTATTATAGCTAGAAAAAATGAAAAATGCTAACTTTAAATGTATGATAAAAGTAATAGCTAAACTATGGTCAAGAACACTACTCTCAATACCTTTACCGAATCACTAGGGATGAGCCTTAACCTACCAACCAACCAATGGTTTCTAATGAATATGTTGTGGGTGCAATCTCCTAAACTGGTCCCTAGGCGCTAATACCAAAACATAGTTACCCTATATTCGGTTCAACAGTCCCCTCTATGGGATTTAATTGACGTAATATGATTAGGAACTATGAGACGCTCCACATCCACCGAGTTCACGGCTTAGCTAGAAAAACCTTACCAAGGAACAGGCTGCGGAAAACTCGACAAGTTCGTGCATGGCAATCCTAAAATTCTAGTTCGCACACTCTCTCGCAAAATACATTTATGGAGTTCGTGTGTATGATCAATTAATGGTTCATGACACCACTAAAGGCATTAAGTTCAAGTTTTAGAACACAAGCATTCAAAAGAATTAACTTTAAGACCTAATCATCCCTAGATCATCGTTTAGGCATCAATTTCGTAGTTCCATCATATAATCTAGCTATAAAAAATTTAGCTACGCATAGTCAAATCTAAAACGGAGGAATTCATGAAGAAATTAATAAAAAGCATGATAAAAAGATCGAAATAAAATTACCAAAAGAAGCGTATGAAGAATCCAAGATAAATCTATTTCGTTGTGTTGAAATCGCAAATTAAAATAAAAAAAAACTGTTGTTGTTCTAAGGGGAATTGCAGAAAAAGTAGAAAAATTACTGTTTTAATGGAAGACTGCAGAGAAAATAAAATTCCTTTGTAAAACCTATGTTAAAATATGACCTAAATAGATATTTTATATATCAATTGCCGACTTAATTTCCCGAAAATTTACGGAAAATAATTAAAGGGCATGTTTGCGTCCGTCCCCTTCTCTCATGTTTCCGCCTTCACATCCCATTCTTTTCATAAAGGGCATGGGACCACTTTTTATAAGGTACGCTGATTTGCTGATTGCTTTTCCCCTTTTGTTTTTGTTTTTGTTTTTTTTTTTTTCTTTTCTTTCACAAACACTGAAAAGAGTACATAGGTACCGTGGTTACACTCCCCATTGAACCTCAAAATTAGGATCCCATAAAGCTGAATAATGATTTATTTATTTTTTTCTCGATCACCAAACTTAAATCTCACGCCATTTCATCGTACGAACTCTGTTTTAGATTATTTTTATACCGTTGTAATCCTCGTCACGCCTTACCTGTAATAAAAATCAACCGCATATCCAAGCATGATAAACACCAATAAAACAAACACAAATCACCCAAAAATATCGAGATTTTGGACGTAAACGCCCTATCGTCTCGTGATTCAACCCGTGGTGAAATGTGCCTATAAAAACTACTTAACCTCCTTAAAATTACATCAAATAGGCTACAAATAGGGGTAAAATGCAAACGAAATTATAGCAAAGTTGACTCTCATCAATGATCAACTCAAAACTGAGAGATACATTTCAATATCAAGCATTGAGATTGATCAAAAATTTTGTGAATCCAATTCACATCAATCATGCAACTGAATCAGAGCCATCTGAGAAGGAGTTGTGTTTGTGATAGCTCTTTGAAGGATTTGATCCCGATGAAGCGGTGAAAGAGACCGAGTCATTGAAAAGTCATTGCGAGTCAATGAGTGATAGTCTTGTAGATTGTGAAGCTTGTGTAGTCAAGGACAATCAGGACTATTGTATCTGTGAAAACAATAGTGAATTCTTCCAATCATCACAGGAGAATAGTGGATTAAGGGATTACACCACCCTGAACCACTATAAGCCTTGTGTCAATTTACTTTCAGCAATTTACCTTACCACATTCATTTAATTACTTATATTATATCCTATATCTGTGATTGCCTAAACTACTTTGAAATAACATAGTAAGAAGGGACTTATCCGCTGCCCAAAAGCTTTTAAAAACAAGAAAAGTTCTTGAAACTCGACTATAGTCATTCACCCCTGTTTAGGGTATATTTTACTATATTTTCGGGCTTAATCCCTAAACAATTTACCTTATTTTTAAGGGAAATAAATGAGAAAAGCGTGTTTTTAACCGTTAAATTTCTATAATGGTTATTGATGGGTTATAATTTAATTATGAGGAAATATTGAGGTTAAATGTTATTTTGTTACACATTTTATTATTATTATTATTATTCGATGACTTGGTGTAACAACAATTTTGCAGAAAATAAAGAAATGCAGGGGGATGTTATTTATTGAGAGATTTATCTCATTCAATCAAGTGATTTCAAAATAAAGAAGAAAATCGGAGCATTGAAGAGAGGATAAATCAAATCTGGTCGAAAGAGTGAAGTGGGGAACACGGTATACGAAGCAACAGTGTGAACGCATACAAATGGTACGCTCGGTCGACCGAGCCGTGCTATTCGGTCGACCGATCCAAGATGTTCGGTCTACCGAGGCTGATAATTGACGCGTTTTTCTAGATCCTTCCTTATGTCGGCGAAACTCCTCTATAAGCAGCACCATTCGAGCATAAACAAAGACACAGAAAAATACAACACATCATTACATAGCGACCCGCATATACTACTTGGCCGCACCACATCACACAAAAACATGAGTTTATTTCTTTCAATTTTCTTTTGGAGATCGAAGATGATTGAAGGCTAAGCAATTAGCGATGGGACAACGGATGAAGCCATTACAACATCACCACAACCAGGAGATTTTCAGTAAACATTATTAGTGAGTTTGAATTTATTTTTCTTTATCGAATGTTTTGAATTGTTTGAATGTATGTTTTGTTAGATTGAAAAATCGATGAAACGATTGTTGTTTTGAATTTGATGAGAATTAAATTTACATAGAACCCTTCATTCGATACAGTTAATGATATTCTGAGATATTAGTTTATTGTTAATTGGGTAGGAGATTCGGAAACGAACTCATAATCATGTTCTTTTATTGTTAATTTTGTTTTACTTGAGAAAGAAAACAGAAACCAAATAAATTTGATTAAAGAAATTTGATTGGATTTAAGTTAGATCACACCAAGAAATTTGATTCATCTCACAAACTGGTTGGGTGGTGGTTGTTTGGTAGAATCCTTGTTGCCCTACTGTCTCGTTACATTAAGAACAAAGTCAGTAATTTTTCATAGCAATTTGGATTTTAGATTCAATAGCTTATTTAGGTTTAATTTGTTGTTTTTCAATTTTTATTTCCTTTAGTTTAATTTGATCTCTTTTGTTTTATTAGTTTAATAGAAATTATTTAGGACCATAGAATTTGTAGGAACTTTATTATTTTAATTAGATTATCGTGACAATTCACCGGTACGTTAACTGTATTTTTGTTTCCGACATCATTCGATTCCTTGGGCGACCGGTAATACCCACTACAACGCCTTGCACTTGGGATGTTCCGTAAAACTATAAATTTAAAACTTACCGAACAAGTTTTTGGCGCCGTTGCCGGGGAATCGGTAACGGTTGTCGGATTCTTCGTAGTGCAGTTTTATGTGTCGGTAGGGATCGCTATAGCACGCGGTAGTATTCTGGCCATAACTTTCGGCTCGAGTGTCCGTTTGGCGCGCGCAGGACCCCAATTCGAAAGCTCGTTCGACGCCGGCGACATAATGAGCTGCCGGAGGCTGTCCGACGCCGTTTTCAAGGTCAAAATCTGCTGTTTTCCCTTCCGTTTTGGCCCCAGAAGATTTCAACACGTTTTTTTTCACCGTCTTAGTGTTTTTCCTGTTTTAAATTTTTCGTGGGTAGGTTTCTTTTCTTGTTTCTGTTTCTATATCTTTTCTAAATAAATAAATAAAATTAAAAAAAAAAACCTCGGTTAGTGTAAAATCTCTCGTCAACCTGACCTATTGTCAGTGTTGACTCTTCTGTTTTGCTCTCTTGGTTTGTGCAAACCAGGAGCAAAAAAGGACCTTTGTTATACTGCTCTGAACCCGAGCGGGACATTGTCAAAAGAAGATTATTTCAAGGTTCTGACAATATGAGCGATGAATCCTCTAGCAATTCCAACCCGGACGACCAAGGGAATAATAACAATAACCCAAATCCTTTCGGTTTGGATCCGCAAGCTCAATTGAATATGCTCCTAATGCAAATGCTGCAGAATCAACAAAATCAGCAAGCCTGGATGAACCAACAAGTTCAACCGAACCAACATCAGAATTATCAGATTCCGGTGAATCAAAATATCCAACAAAGAACAACCCCAGCAGGCGATTGTTGAGCAAGACCCTACGCTCCTTATCTTGATCAGATTTCTTGGAGGGCATAGACCAATTCGACCTCCGGAGATGGGAGGAATGAACTTCGATCTAAAGAATGGAGTAGTCGGGTTGGTTCAAAATAGTTCATTCCATGGCTTGCTCGGGAAGATCCGCATGACTTCTTGTCGACGTTTGTTCAAATTTGTGAAGCGGTCATTACCCTGGTGTTCCTTCCGAGGTCGTTAAATTGAAAATTTTCCGTTAAGCTTTAAAGGTGAAGCAAACCGTTGGTTCAAGTCTTTACCCCATCACTCCCTTCATACTTGGGGTGATGTCAAAAGAGCCTTTGCTCTAAAATTCGTTTCACCTGGGACAATCATGGACCGAAAAGAGAAATCGCCACTTTTGAGCAATTGGAAGATGAAAGTGTGGGAAAGGCACAGGAAAGGTTAAACTTGTTAATGAGAAAGTGCCCTAATCATGAGTACGGCCGTCATGAGCTTTTAGAACTATTCTACGGGGTGTCTCTCAACCCAATAGAGATTACCTCGATTCTCGCTCATGGATCTTTTCTAGGAGGAAGGGACGATCTTGCCTATAGGGTAGCGAGAGACCATGCGAAAAATAACATGTGGTCAACTTCAAAAAGACCCATGTTAGTGAGGACAAGAAGAAATCGGTTGCAAGCAATTCTGAAACAAAGATGTTAGTTGCTCAGTGGAGATGTTAAACCAACAAACTAGCTAACTTACAAATGAAGCGACAAGGAGGGCAAGCGAGATATGAATTTCTTTGGAAATGCAGCCGGCGGTGAAATGGGAGAAGAAGTGAATTTAATGGAAAACCAGAATCAAAACTTTGAAATTTTAATCAAAATTCGGTCAACAAAACTTCAACCAAAACGGAATTATTCCGAGTTTCAACATAACTTTAATCAAAAGAATGCACCAACAGGATCACTTCCTGGGAGAGCAAATCAATCTTTCAATACGAATTTTCAAAGAACTCAAAGTGGTTGGAATCAAAACCAAAACCAACAAACCACTTATGTTTCTCAAAAGAAATTTAATGAATTAGTTGACATGGTGAAAACTCTGGCCACCAGTGTCAAGACCATTGAAAGACAAGTTGGCCAAATGGCAGACCAACAAGCGAGTCGACCTCACGGTAAACTTCCAAGCTACACTGAAAGAAATCCAAAAGGGGATGTCAATGCTTGCACTGACATCACTACACAATGGAACTATGGAGATGAGGAAGTGAATGAAGTTACCCTGCGGAGCGAGAAGAAAGCTGGAGCCGAAAAGGGCTCGGGAAACGAGCAACCCCTCCTGACGCCATGAGTTCAGGAGGGGGAAATCAGAATTCAAAACCTGAAGAAAGCGAGAGTGAGGATGAGATGAATGACGAGGGTTCTTCGGATGATGAAATTGATTACGATGTAGTTTGTGAGGAAGGTGGTCGTGCATTTGAACCCTAACGAAAAAGAAGGATGGAAAGTTTGTTAGGTGGAAGGATAAGGAAGATGAAGCTATAAAGAATCAAACCGTGAACAATGATACTTTGAGCAAAGAAAAGAAAAACCTTCCTTATCCGCCAAGGAAAAAGAAAGTGTCCTTGGTGATGACAAAGCAAGATCTGAGGAGTTAGAAAAATACTTAGAGACACAAAAGTAAGTATACCTCTAGCAGAGGTACTGACTGAAATGCCTAAGTGCTCTAAGTATATCAAAGAAGCTTGTGGGAGTAAGAAGAAGCTCAAGGGGATGGCAGAAGAGGTTTTGAAAAAAGAATGCTCAATGGTTTCACCGAAAATTCCAACAAAGCGAGGTGACCCCGGATGACTTTCAATCTCCTGTGAGATTGAAGGTTGCATGTTCCATAACGTCTTATTTGATTCAGGGGCTTCTGTAAACGTGATGCCATTAAACATTTGTATAAAGCTCGGTTTAGATAAAAGGATGAGGAACGCCCAATTTCTCTTCAAATGGCGGACCGATCTAGCGAACAAAGACGGCGGTTGTGTTAACAATGTTCTTGTTTATGTTAAACACTTAGCTTTTCCAACCGACTGGGTTATTTTGGATTACCCACCTGATAAAGAAATGCCCTTAATTCTAGGCCGATCCGTTTTGGATGCCTCTGCCGCCCTTATTGATTTTTACAAGGGTCAGGTCACAATGAGATTCGATGATACATCTGTCACCTTTACGCGGGGGAAAAGTGCTGAGGAAACACTAGTAGAAGAGATCTCGTTCATCGAAGCGATTTATGATGATGAAAAAGATGACCACCCTGAATCTGAAGAAGAGCCAATGGAGATAGGTGCTTTCAATGCTATAAATCATAAAGAAAGAGAGGACTGTGAGCCATCGTCTGGTTCATCGCAGGCCGTAGTCACTGACAAGTTATCTCCACAATTTGCTCAACCTGAGCCGGCCAGTGAACAGAAGACATGGAACTTCACAATGATGAACGAGGATGATTTCAAAGAGCTGCAGCAGGCAGATTTTGATCCTGTTCAAGAAGAAGTCCTGATGGGTAGTTGGGACGAAGTCGATATTTGGAGAGAGACCACCCACTGGGAAATTGACGATTGGGAAAAGCTAGCTGCTGAGCTAGAAGAAGAAGAGTTAAGAAGAATGATTGACCATGAAAAAGAGAAAGCGGTGTTGTTGAGAAAAATCCCTATGGATGATTTAATCGATTATATTTTACGGGGTTACACCTCGGGAAGATGAGTTGTTTTTCAGTCAACCTCTTCAAGCTCATTTGACCACTGAGGAAAAAGGTGGTCCTCTCAAATCTAGTATTGAGAAACCACCCATTGATTTGGAGCTTAAACCTCTTCCTCAACACCTTAAGTATATTTTTCTCAAGGATGATGATAAAGCGCCTTTAATCATCTCTTCTAAACTCGAAGCCGAGCAAGAAGCACTCACCGAGAAAAGTGCTTGTGAAAAACATCCTTGCGTTCGGATGGCAAGTGGGTGATATCCGAGGTATCAGCCCCGACGTTTGCATGCATAAAATCCGAACGGAGGAGGGGGCGAAAAAGGTGAGACAACCTCAGCGAAGGCTAAATCCGCACATGCAGGAGGTTGTCAAGAAGGAGATAATCAAGTGGCTCGATATGGGTATTATCTATGCCATCGCCGATAGTGAGTGGGTCAGCCCTACTCAAGTTGTGCCAAAGAAGGAGGCATTCTTGTGGAAAAGAAGCGAAAAAAGGGAGGAAGTTGCCTTACGCCTTGTGGTGGCTATAGAGTTTGCATTGATTATCGCAGTTAAATGAAGTCACCGCTAAGGATCATTTCGCCGCCTTCATTGACCAACTTAGAAAGGCGAGCGGTCATAAGTTTTATTGTTTCCTCGTGGATATTCTCGTTATTTCGGATAGCCATCGACCACCATAATGACCAAGAGAAGACAACTTTTACGGGCATTTTTGCGTTCATGAATGCCTTCGGTTTAGTGTAATGCACCAAACTACATTTCAACGATGTATCTTTGGCTATTTTTGATGGACTAGTAGAGAAGTGTATGGAAGTCTTCATGGATGACTTCTCAGTCTATGGCGACAGTTTGATGAGATTTTGGAAAACCTAGATATGGTACTTCAACGATGCGTTGAGAAGAACCTAGTTCTAAATTGGGAAAAGTGCCATTTTCTAGTTGATGAAGGAATTGTCCTTGGACACAAGGTGTCCAGCAATGGAATTCAGGTAGATAAGGCTAAGGTATAAGACATTGAAAAGATGTCGTACCCTAAGACTGTGAAGGAGGTACGAGGTTTTCTTGGCCATGTTGGTTTCTACAGGCGATTCATTCAAGACTTTTCTAAAATCGCCAAACCTTTATCTAACCTTCTCAAGGACGATGTGGACTTCTCGTTTGATGAGCAATGCATTGAAGCATTTAATTGATTGAAGGATAAGCTCATTAGCGCCCCTATCCTAATCGCAGCTGACTAGACTAAGCCCTTTGAGTTGATGTGCGATGCTTCCAACTACGCAGTGGGAGCCGTTTTAGGACAGAGGATCGATAAGAAGTTCAGACCCATTTACTATGCTAGCCGCACTTTGAACCCAGCTCAATGCAATTACGCCACAACCGAGAAGGAATTCTTGGCAGTCGTTTTTGCTATTGACAAGTTCAGAAGTTATCTTTTAGGGTCCAAAGTGGTGGTGTGGATTGACCATGTAGCCTTACGTTATCTCATGGATAAGACAGATGCGAAACCGAGATTACTCAGGTGGATTCTTATTTTACAAGAATTCGACCTGGAAATAAAAGATAAAAAAGGTAGCGATAACGTTGTGGCTGATCATTTATCTCGTCTAGTAAATGAGGAAAGTGAAAGTCCGAAGGAAATAGGGATCGATTTTCCTACAGAACAGTTGCTGAAGGTGGAAGCTGTTAGGCCTTGGTATGCTGATTACGTCAACTATCTAGCCAGTGGTCACTTAGAAGAAATGACGTATCAGGAGAAAAAGAAATTCTTCACGGACCTGAAATATCTCGTTTGGGAGGATCCCTATGTGTTCAAAGTCTGTATAGATGGGTTGCTGAGACGATGTGTTCCGGAGCACGAACAATGGAGTATTTTGGAAGAATGCCACTGTGGTCCCACTGGTGGTCACTACTGAGCACCTAAAACCGTTGCAAAAATCCTCCAAGCCGGTTTCTACTGGCCCACGCTCTTTAAGGATGCCGAAGCCTTTTGCAAAGGTTGCGACAGATGCCAGCGGATTGGGAGGCAGAGTAACAGAATGGACATGCCACTTAAGCCCATTCTGGAGTGCGAAGTCTTTGATGTATGGGGCATCGACTTTATAGGACCATTTCCATCATCATACTCTCATAAATACATCCTTGTTTGTGTAGACTACGTATCCAAATGGGTGGAGGCAATTGCCACTCAGACCAACGATCATAAAGTCGTGAAGAAATTTTTGCAAAAGAATATCTTCACCAGGTTTGGCTGTCCCCGAGCGCTTATCAGCGATGAAGGCACTCACTTTTGCAACGCACCACTTGATAAGATTCTTGAAAAATATGGTGTCAAACATAAAATCGGTACACCATACCATCCCCAAACAAGTGGTCAAGTCGAAGTCAGCAACCGGAGTATTAAAAGAATCTTGGAAAAGACAGTGAACTCGAATAGAACTAATTGGAGTCTAAAGTTGGATGACGACTATGGGCTTACCGTGACCGCTTATAAGACTCTATGGGCACGTCTCCTTTCAAATGGCTTATGGAAAAGCTTGCCATTTAACAAATCGAGCTTGAACACAGAGCTTCTATCGGGCTATTAAATTTTGAATTTCGATAGCCAACTCTGTTGGGAAAAGAGGCTTTTGCAATTGAACGAGCTCGATTTAATTTAGACTCCAAGCTTACGAGAATTCCAGGATAAGCAAGGAAAGAACCAAAGCGCTTCACGATGCTAAAATAAAAATCGGGAATTCAAAGTAGGTGATATGGCTCTCATTGTATAATACCAGGTTACATTTGTTTCCTGGTAAGCTTAAATCCAGATGGTCCGGACCTTTGAAATCCTCGATGTCAATCCGAGTGGCGCAATTGAGTTAAAAGGGTATGGCGGTCAAACGTTCAAGGTAAATGGTCAAAGGTGAAAAAGTATTTTGGGCAACCAAAAGAAAAGCCTGAGGTCATGTACTTTCAAAAGGGATTGAAACGGGCCGAGATGGCGTGTGATGAGATTCCATCCGACTTCTTTGGTTCGGATGATGACATCTTTACCCTACTGTGAAGACCCTTCCGACGGTACTCGAAAATTGTCGGTATGCCTAGGCCGAATCTAAGAAGAGGCAAGAAAGGAAGAAAGTCAATCTGCCGCCCGGAAGGCTAAGTTCCATAACTAAATCGCGCGATTTGACTTGTTTTTGTGGTACATCGCTATTCATCATGCGATTCGAGTGACGACGGTGGCGGGAAGTAAACCAAAGTGGCCCGACCCGGGTTGACTTTGCGGACCATGTCAAGCTAATGACATAAAACAAGCGCTACTAGGAGGCAACCTAGCCTTATAAATAGATTTGTTTTTCTAAGTCTTGTAGTTTTGTTTTAGGAATAATACCTTGGTTACATGTGTGGTGGTTATCCTTGGACTATTTGTTGAATGCTTTATTTGCCTATTTCTGTGTGCATACATGTTTACTCATAAACCCTTTGTACCCCCGAGATTATATGCTGTGTCAAGTGTTGCGAATCATTGTTGAGCGGTTTTTGGCCAGTTATCACTTTTAGTGTTGTCTGTTCATGATACGAGTGGCAGCGATTCATCCATGCTACGGCCTGACCACTGCCAACCTACAGCCCGACGAACACTTTAGGACCAGCTAAGTATTCTTTTCTCTTATTTTGCACATGCTGAGGACATCATGTAACTTAAGTGTGGGGGAGGGTTTAGAGGTTTGTTTTACATATTATGCTATCTAGTTTTGCTCCCTTGAAAAATTTGATAAATTTTTTTGAAAAATTGTGAGTCCCGAGTAACTTCAATAACATGATAGTTTATAATTTGGCACCTTTAATTGTTATCAGTAGTCGTATCATGTTCTAAGAATAGGTTTGGTATATCAGATACTCACTCGAACCTCAGTACACGAACCTGTAAGATGAGGAACCAAAAAAATAAAATAGTCTCCGGTTAGTTAAAGGATAGTCAATTCTCGCTGCAGATAACCACTTACTTAGTGCTGATGAAAGTTAGGAACTCGTACACTACTCACAGTTAGAATCTAAGTACCTTAGTGTTCTTGAGAACCTTAAAAGTCTTGAATGTGTTAGAAATAATACCTGACCGGGAGTTCCCAAAGAATTCGTAAAAAAAAAAGAGAAAGAAAAAAAACAAATCACCTCGAGTCCATTTGGATACTGCCCCAATTGGGGAGTGTGGTTTACCTTGGACAGTATAGGTTTGAGTGATCTCAGGGTGACTGCCTCTAAAGTTTAGGGGAGAGTGTTATACTTTTGAGACGCGACGATAGAAGAAAAAGTATAAGCTCTTTGGAACTCTAAGTCAAGTTGATTTAAACCCACTAGAGACCCGAAAGGTATTTTCTTGGCACCAAGTAAAGGAATTTAAATGTGAGTAGGTTACTGTGTTCTTGGCAGTAGTTTTTGTAGGGTAAGTGTTGTCGACAGAACGAACTTTCGTTTATTTAATCGGATGACTGTTAGTGCTTGATTTATTACATCAAGAGAGGATTGGTGGAAGTTTAGCGGGTTCAGCGCGCGCAATCACCGAGTGAGTTCGATTTGCTAGATACTAGCTTGACGTGAGCATGACTACATTTCGTGTCAAATTATGTGGATTTTGATAGTTTATCGTTGTTTGTTTTGCTCGGGACAAGCAAAAAGCTAAGTGTGGGGGAGTTGTTTAGGGTATATTTTACTATATTTTCGGGCTTAATTCCTAAACAATTTACCTTATTTTTAAGGGAAATAAAGGAGAAAAGCGTGTTTTTAACCGTTAAATTCCTATAATGGTTATTGAGGGGTTATAATTTAATTATGAGGAAATATTGAGGTTAAATGTTATTTTGTTACACATTTTATTATTATTATTATTCGATGACTTGGTGTAACAACAATTTTGCATAAAATAAAGAAATGCAGGGGGATGTTATTTATTGAGAGATTTATCTCATTCAATCAAGTGATTTCAAAATAAAGAAGAAAATCGGAGCATTGAAGAGAGGATAAATCAAATCTGGTCGAAAGAGTGAAGTGGGGAACACGGTATACGAAGCAACAGTGTGAACGCATACAAATGGTACGCTCGGTCGACCGAGCCGTGCTATTCGGTCGACCGAGCCAAGATGTTTGGTCTACCGAGGCTGAAAATTGATGCATTTTTCTAGATCCTTCCTTATGTCGGCGAAACTCCTCTATAAGCAGCACCATTCGAGCAGAAACAAAGACACATAAAAATACAACACATCATTACACGCTGACGCGTGATACCCTAGCGAAATTGCACTCACATCACACAAAAACATGAGTTTATTTCTTTCAATTTTCTTTTGGAGATCGAAGATGATTGAAAGCTAATCTATTCGCAGTAGGACAACGGATGAAGCCATTACAACATCACCACAACCAGGAGATTTTCAGTAAACATTATTAGTGAGTTTGAATTTATTTTTCTTTATCGAATGTTTTGAATTGTTTGAATGTATGTTTTGTTAGATTGAAAAATCGATGAAACGATTGTTGTTTTGAATTTGATGAGAATTAAATTTACATAGAACCCTTCATTCAATACAGTTAATGATATTCTGAGAGATTAGTTTATTGTTAATTGGGTAGGAGATTCGGAAACGAACTCATGATCATGTTCTTTTATTGTTAATTTTGTTTTACTTAAGAAAGAAAACAGAAACCAAATAAATTTGATTAAAGAAATTTGATTGGATTTAAGTTAGATCACACCAAGAAATTTGATTCATCTCACAAACTGGTTGGGTGGTGATTGTTTGGTAGAATCCTTGTTGCCCTACTGTCTCGTTACATTAAGAACAAAGTCAATAATTTTTCATAGCAATTTGGATTTTAGATTCAATAGCTTATTTAGGTTTAATTTGTTGTTTTTCAATTTTTATTTCCTTTAGTTTAATTTGATCTCTTTTGTTTTATTAGTTTAATAGAAATTATTTAGGACCCTAGAATTTGTAGGAACTTTATTATTTTAATTAGATTTATCGTGACAATTCACCGGTACGTTAACTGTATTTTTGTTTCCGACATCATTCGATTCCTTGGACGACCCGGTAATACCCACTACAACGTGCCTTGCACTTGGGGTGTTCCGGTAAAACTATAAATTTAAAACTTACCGAACAACCCCCCCTTCCTCTGACTATAGTTTTACCCTTCTTTGGGACCAACAATTGGTAGCAGAGCAGTGGTCCTAGTATCAGAACCTGTTCAGATCTAATTTCTGGTAACAAGGAGATCACATATTTTCAAAGTAGTTTTCAAATCTGTGCTTTCTACTCATATACATAAATATCTCTTATCTATACTTATGGATTCCTCAAACTTTATGTCAAAAGTACTTATTTTCAATGTTAATAATTTTGATGAATATAAAATAAGAATGTTATCTCATCTTGCAGTAACTCATGAGGAGATGCTGGATGTAATTAATGATGACCCACTCATGATCATGACTGTGATAGCCACAGGAGCAGATCAAGGAAAAGAAGTGGATAAACCCAAGAAAGATTGGACCAAGGATGACAGGAGAAGAGAAAATCTGGACTTCGTTGCAAAAGATATGATCTTGAAGACCCTGGATAGCAATATGTTCATGAGAATCAAAGACTGCAAAACAGCAAAGGAGATGTGGGACAAGCTGGCACTGATAAATGAAGGATCTGAAGCAGTTAAAGAAAACAAATTATCTGTTGCAAAATAGAAATGTGAGAACTTCAAAATGAAGGCTGGTGAATCCATTGATCAAATGGACAACAGATTCTCAAGCATCATCAGTGAACTACAACAGCTTGGACACACATATCCTCAGAAAGAAGTGTGCTTAAAGATCTTAAAAGGCTTACCTGAAAGATGGAAGATCATAACATCAGTAATCAGAGGAACAACAAATCTTGCAAACACTGACACACTGACTCTGATGTCCCAACTAAAGGCTCATGAATTTGAGTTGAATGGCGAAGACATTGTACCAGCAGAGGCACATAAGGCAAAGTGCTGCTGGTTGCACCTCAAAGCAAAGTCAAGCGGTGATGCAAACAAGCGAAAGAGACATGAGGTGAGTCGGGAAGGAACAGATAGCTTTATTAGTAAAACGTTTTGACAGGTTTAGCAAGAAGAAGATATTCAAAGGAGGATCATCATCAAACAAAAAGTTAAGCACATGCAAAGACACCAAGAGAAAAGATGATGAATATAGATGCTTCAACTGTAATAAGAAAGGGCACTTCAAGGCTGATTGCCCTGAAGAAAAATACAAACCTGAGGATAAGAAGAAGTACAAGACAACTGAAAAAGAGAAAAAGCAAGAAGGCACTCAAAGCTGAATCTAGCAGTGAAAAGAATGAAGAATCATCTGAAAATGATTCTGATGATGAGGATGACAACACAGACAATGAAAAGGCCTACATATTTCTTATGGCCAAAGAATCAAATGAAACTGAGGTAACATCTAGTTCATGCTCATCATCTAGTGCATCCACATCTAACACTGCATAATCTTCTATTCTCCCCTTAGATTCTGCAAACCTAATCCAAAATCTCATGAGTAAATTTGAACAAATTGAGTTGAATCATGAAATTCTGGAACAGGAGTATGAGAATCTAAGAAAGGAAAATAAATGACTAAAGAAAGAACTGGATAAAGCAAAAGCTGAACTAACTAGTAAGGAGACTTACTCAAATGATCAACAAGCAGCAGATTTTCATACATGGTGGTGTTGATGACTTGATTGAGAAAATCCCCCTACCAGCTAAGAACACCACTGCACCTTTAAATGCACCAGCTTACAAACCCTCAAAAAGGTTTGGATCCAGATCTAGTCTTGGCTACAACAGTCAGGATGAGAATAGAAACAATGGACAACATAGTTCTGAATCTAGGACCAACAATGGACCAAAGTTCAGAAAAGGACAGACCATAGTTTCAACCACTCATCCTGTACCGGTGAAGTCAAAACCCGTGTGATGAAACAATGAGACTAAACCATCAATCCAGTCAACCAAAAGCAAAGACTTTTACGAAAGGTAAAGGAAGACTTTATCCTTCGAGAGGATGATTGAATGTGGCACCTCCAAAATACAAGAAGAAACCGATTCATGCCATGCATCATGTGTTTAAGAAAAGCCAACCTAGGCATATTCCTAGACATATGAAGCAACATGAACACAGGTCTCCCACTGCATATTGGAAAGTGAAAAAGGATGCAAATGCACCAAAAAGTAGAGAAAAGTATCAGGATACCTTCAGTGGAAATATCAGAAGCTATTCTGCCATGCCTTATACATATGAAGTTGATGACTTTAATTATCCAAAAAAAAGATCATTTGGATATACACTTGGATTAGGAGGCATGACTACTAACAGGTATGGACCCAAACAGTGTTGGGTACCTAAACATAATTAATTTGTTTTGTAGGATGTCTGGTACATAGACAGTGGATGTTCCAGACACATGACATGGAACAAGGGATGGCTCACTGACTTTAAAGCTTTTGATGAACCCAAAGTCACCTTTGGAGGCAAAGAAAACCCTGGCAAAATTAAGGGGGAATGAACAATGCTCAAGAACAATTTGAAGATTCAAAATGTGGAATATTTTAAGGGACTAAATTTCAATCTGCTAAGCATCAGTCAATTCTGTGACAAAGGCTACAATATACACTTCAACAAGGAAGGATGCAAGGTGGTTCACAACCAAACCAACACAGTGGTTCTTGCAGGAAGAAGAGAAGATAACATGTATGTGGTGGATTGGAAAACAGCTAAGGCAGAAACATGTTTGTTTGTCAAAAAATAAACAATCAACCAGCTGGATTTGGCATAGAAGATTCAATCATCTAAATTTTAAGACCATCAACACATTATCAAAGAAGAAGTTAGTTGAAGGCCTGCCAGAGATCACATTCAAGAAAGAAAGCCTCTGTGATGCATGCCAGAAAGGGAAGCAAATCAAAAGCTCCTTCAAATCAAAGCCCTACCAATCAACAACAAGAATTCTACATCTTCTACATATGGACTTGTTTGGACCAGTCACACCAGTAAGTGTAAATGGTAAGAAATACACTCTAGTAGTGGTTGATGATTTCTCCAAATACACCTGGACCATATTCATGAACAAGAAGAAAGAGACACTCAAGAAGCTGCCAGATTTGCTGAGAAGAATTCAAAATGAGAAAGAACTAAAGATTATCAAGATCACATCAGATAGAGGCACATAATTTCTAAATGAAGTTATCAGAACCTATTGTGAAGAAAATGAAGTACTACATCAATTATCTGCAGTAGGAACTCCACAACAAAACGGTGTAGCAGAAAGAAGAAACAGAACTCTCAAAAAAGCAGTCAGAACAATAATTGCAGAAGCATGCCTACCAAAGAGGTTTTGGGCTGAAGCAGCAAACAAGCATGCTATACACAGAACAAATCAATCATCAACAAATATCATGGAAAGACTCCATATGAAATATGGAATGGAAGAAAACCTAATATCTCATACTTGCATATGTTTAGATCAAAATGTTTTGTTTTGAACAGGAATCAGCAGCATACCTTTGATGAAAAGGCTGATGAAGCAATCTTTATGGTATATTCAGATACCGGCAAAGCATTTAGAGTACTCAACAAAAGAACATTGGTGATTGAAAAATCAATACATGTAGTCTTTGATGAACCAAACACAAATGGTGAGAATCTTCAGGATCAAGAAAAAGAAGCAACACAAAGGTAAGTATATACAAATGCAACCATACCAGCTTCCATTCTGAATCACCATTTTGAAAATCAAGATGATGCACATGTCAATACAACAGAAGAAGCACCAGAACTTGAAGCTCATGCACAACCTGAAGGTGTAGAAGCACCAAGTGAAGAACAACCTCAACCTGACCTCAATTGGCTAAGAGATCTTCCTGAAGATCAAGTCTTTGGAGACATTCACACAGGAGTTAGAACCAGAAGACAACTGGAGCATATGCTAACATGCTTTCTATCACAAGTGGAACCCAAGACAATAGATGATGCAATTCAAGATGCAGACTGGATCACAGCCATGCAAGAGGAACTAAATGAATTTGAAAGAAATGAGGTCTGGGAACTTGTTGACAGACCTGATACAGCCAACATCATTGGAACAAAATGGGTATTCATAAACAAGATGGATGAGCAAGGAACAGTTGTCAGAAATAAAGCAAGGCTAGTTGCAAAAGGTTACTCTCAGGCAGAAGGAATAGATTATGATGAGACACTTGCTCCAGTAGCAAGATTGGAAGCAATTAGACTCTTTCTAGCCTTTGCTGCCCATAAAGACTTCAAAGTCTATCAAATGGATGTCAAAAGTGCATTTCTGAATGGACTTTTGTAAGAAGAAGTATACGTGGAACAGCCTCCTGGTTTTCAACTCAGAGGAAAAGAAGATAAAGTATACAAGCTCAAAAAGACTCTTTATGGACACAAACAGGCACCTAGAGCATGGTATGAAACACTATCAAAATTTCTGATCAAGAATGGATTCAACAAGGGAACTATAGATAAGACTATGTTCAAATTAGAGGAAGGAACAAGTATATTTCTAGTCCAAATCTATGTTGATGACATCATCTTTGGATCAAAGGATGAAAAGTTGTGTGAGAAGTTTGCAAACCTGATGAAGAGCAATTTTCAGATGAGCATGATGGGAGAATTAAATTATTTTCTTGGCCTTCAAGTGAAGCAAATGAATGATGGTATTTTCATTAGTCAAGCCAAGTACACAAAAGACTTAATACACAAGTATGGTATGGACACAAGTGGCACAACAGATACACCAATGTGTGCAAGAGTCATTCTTGGAAAAGATGAAGCAGGAAAAGATGTTGATCAGAAAATGTATAGAGGAATCATTGGATCCCTACTATATCTAACTGCAAGCAGACCTGATATAGCATTTGCAGTAGGAGTATGTGCAAGATTTTAAGCTCAACCAAAAGAATCATATCTTCTAGCAGCCAAAAGAATAATCAAATACCTGAAGAACACCATCAATGTTGGAATTTGGTATCCAAAAGATGGAGGATTCAAGCTGATATCATATTCAGACTCTGACTATGCTGGATGCAAAATAGATAGAAAAAGCACCTCTGGAACATGCCAAATGCTAGGCACCAGACTAGTCTCATGGTTTAGCAAAAAGCAAAACTCCATATCTACATCAACAGCTGAGGCAGAATATATAGCAGCAGGCAGTTGTTGTGCACAAGTACTGTGGATTAGACAACAGCTAAGAGATTATGGAATGGAGGAGAAGACAATTCTAATCATGTGTGACAACACAAGTGCAATATCCATTTCTAATAATCCAGTGTTGCACTCAAGAACAAAGCATATTGATGTAAGACATCATTTTATCAGAGATCATGTTGAAAAAAGGAGATTGATGATATATAGGCCCATCGGGTCGGATTATTTGTAAATGGGCCGGGCCCGTTATAAAGGTTAGACGATAGAGGTAAACGGGCTGGTCAAGACACTGACAAGATCAAGCTTCTGGACAGAATAGTCAGAGGAGCAGGACTCCACCATGTTCTGTGCAGAAGTGTCTGTGGACAAAATAATCGGTTGAGCATGACGAAGACCAAGTCAGTTGCGGTTTAACTGTCTACAAATGTGGGTAGATCCCACGCCTGATCATATCCAAGGTAACCGACGATAACTCCCCATTATGGTGGAGGAGGTTACCAGCACGATCTGAAAATATAAAAGGAGAAGTCTGAACTACGAGGGGGACTTGATTCCATTTCGATACTTGACTGGATACATAGGCAGCTCTCTCGAAGAGTTCAGTCCAAATTCATATTACTTTCATTTGTTTGTGTATCAATTTCCTAACTCGAATCACCCAATTACCCGATTACAGATTTGAACAACATCATTTGGAGCTAGAAGGAGGGCTGGTTCTAGTTAGTGAGTGGTTGTTACAGTAAAATGGCAAAAAATCAAGGAAATTCAAAAAAACAGCAGAATCAGCAAGATATGGAAAATCTAACCAAGGAAGCGAACCCAGAAAATAATGATCAACAAACGGGGAAGAAAATCCAAATGGAAGAAGGACAAACTAGCACACCTAACGCGTTTAGACAGATGTTAGTGGAGAACTTACCAAATCTGAAAGGTGAGGAGATAAAAGCTATCTTTGAAGAGGTCATAAAAGCCAGAAACCTAAATATTGAAGTTTCGGAACCAACCCCTCCTCAAAATACTAATAAAAAAGAAAGGCATGAGGCGGAGTCCAGTGTAAAAGTGTTTGTTACTCACCCAGGTGGTGATAATGCTAGAGCAGAGTTGGATGCTATCCTTAAGCCTACGCAAGATGAGTTTAGGCTGGTGTCTCCTTTTACTAAAGAAATTGATGCATTTCCCTGTCCTCCAGGGTTTAAAATCCCCAAGATCCAGTCATATGATGGTACCAAGGATCCATATTGTAATACCCTACTCCCGACCCCTAGGTCCACTGGGGTCATTCTAGGAGGGGTTGCGAAGCTCTCGCCGCGACTTCAATACTAAGAATAGAAATCTCAAGATTATTCACTAAATCCACAAAATAATTCACCAGCACATCATTTACAAACTTGATTATAATATTACCACAAATCAATTGTACATAAAACACTAACTATTTCCATTAAAAGATTACAACAAATAAAATCACAAGATTCATGACTAACTAACTCAATATGCGCAGTCTAATCCACAACATCAATTTCTTTTCTTCTTCGGATCTCGATCAAAAACCTGTACATATATTTATAAAAGGAAAAAAAAAAACAAAACAACACAAAGAAAAATGAGGCGTCAGCAAATGGCTGGTATGAGCCACATGTGCAAGTGTTATACTATATTATATATATATATTTATAAATATAAAAACAACTTTTATAAAATTTGCAGCGGAAACCTTTATTAATCTTGCAAAACGAGTTAGTAAATAATTCTTGAAAAAAAAAAAAAAGACAGAGCAACAATAATAAGTCAATTTTAAAAGTTATATAGTGTACGAGCATTAAGGAAAAACATGTCGAGTTTATTTTACAAGCACCAGCTTTGGCCGAGCCGATGAGTCAAGTACCGCCCAAACACCATATTTACCCAGGGATTTTGCAACCGCACTTCACGAGACTAGCCATGCCTGACAACTCCGGCCGATTGTCAGGGAAAAGGAATCAACCTTCGCCGTGCAAACCTCCTACACGGTTCCAGCCAACCCTATCCATGCCCTAGGACCCACGCACCAACCGTCAGCCCTTGCTTTCCCGGCTGTAGCATGAATCTTCGGGGAAAAGGTACCGTCCCCACTCTTACGAGCGAGCACTCTAGTTACTGTCGGAAAGACTTCGAGTCAAGAGGCCCCGAGACCGGTGACTAGCCGTTCTCCTAGAGCAGTAACTCTAATCCCCCTAGCCACCAGAGCTTTGACACTTTCGTGCCACGAGCGAGCGAGCGAGCAAGTTTTATCCGTCAATTCCAAGTATCAGTTTTATTTATTTATAAAAATGTGCACTAGCTCAAATCAAGTCGTTTAATTTTAGAGAAATCATTTGAAAATGACTTCCGAGTTTAAAAGTTCATTCGATATATATACACAAAATATTTGAAAATAATAAAAATAACACACTTTTAACTTTATATCAAAATAAAAGACTCACCTTGGCGTGAGCTATTAATTATTTACCGCATCAGATATGTCTCGTCTAGTGCATACTCTCAATTGGCTCTTCAACTATATCACCCACGTTCCCTTAAGTATTTGAATTTCTTTTCTTATAACATTCCTCCCGTTCAAAATCCCCTTTGGTTTTCTTTAAAAACAAATCATTTTAGCCTCTCCCAAAGTCACATTCTTCCATCCCAACCGTATCCTTATTTGTTCAGGCACATGTAAAATAATATATATATATATATATATATATATATATATATATATATATATATATATATATATATATATATATATATATTCAGAAACCATTCCATTAGAAACATTCGACTTCAATTCATTAACAAAAGCTAGGAAGTCCATGCACTAGGTTGAAGATAAATAGCTCGAATGGTTTTGGGTTGAGTTAGTTGTTGTTTTGCTCCATGTTATGTATAATATATATGACGAAAGATGGATTTATGGAATAGATGATGAATAAGAGTAGTAATGATGACAATCATTTTGTGGTGGAAGATAGAAATGGTATGGCGGCTTATATGGTGTTTACAATGGATGTGATCAGAACCTATTTATACATGCTAACCGTGGCTTTTGTAATTATTATGGCATTGAAATAAATAAATAATAATGCTTCAAATTAAAGTTTGTAACTGAAGCAATCTATTAAGTTAACCGACGGTTTCCAAAATTAAGTGATTAGTTTATTACTATTTATTTAACTTCAACATCTCCAAAGAAAATGGTTTACTGTTTGCTTACGTTTAATATATTCTCATACATGGACTAAAAAAATTTCTTTGTAAAGACACGTGGTTAAGTCTATCATTAATATATATACCAAGTAATAGATAAATTAATTTGATACAAAACACTTTTGAGACCACTTCTATTCTCACCCATAAATATATTTTCATGAATATACATATACACACGTATATAACAATATAAGTCAAATATTAAATCTCGTACAATATTTCAAATACGATCTCGTCCAATATGTAAGAAGATATTGCTTAAACAATACTAAAGCCACTAATCAATAGTTTAGAATTCTCATAAAATCCCGGGTATACCCAATCCGAAAATAGGGGTGTTACACATATGATCATATGCATCAGCACATCCAGCATATGAATCAGTATAATGCACCAGGTGTTGAGTCCCAGATCCATACTAGGTGTTGAGTCCCAGATCTAGGTGTTGAGTCCCAGATCCATACCAGATTTTCCCACTCTGACCAGAAAATTTATGCATGCATTTATCGCCGCAAGGCCTTTTCAGAGAAATCGAACATATTTGCTGACAATCCGGTAGAAAAGTGATGAAACGGTATTGCAATTTATCAAAAGATTCAATGGAGAATCATCTCAGATAGCAGATCTGGATGATAAGTTCTTAGTGACGTCCTTTGTAGCAGGACTGAAAGAAGGGCGGTTACATGCCAAGCTAAGCAGCAAGAATCCAAGCACAATGGAAGAATGTCTGGAAATTGTTAGGTGTGATGCTCGAAAGACAATTTTGTAATTGTTTTATTTAATAAATGATATTATTATTCATATTTATTATTCTCATATTCACCGATGTGACAATAGTATTTACACTACAGAAAACCCTAGAGTATATCGTTTATGTAATCACTTAACTCAGTGTATGGGATATACACGGGAGGATTGAGTTAGTGAAGATGTACTTAAAATACAATTAGCCCGTAGTGAAGTTAATCGAGTATCGGGTCTATCCTTTAACATTCTATTAATGCGCCGAACACAATAGGTGTGATTGTCTTATCCGGACTTTCGGTTAAGAGAACCTAGTGGGGCATTTATATATGATAGATATATCATATAAATTTGGACCGATTTGATTAGAGTTCACGAAATAATTCCGTGATCGAGAAGTCTTATCAAATCAATCGATGATCATATTTATGGATATATCTTAATCCCGAGGTGATCGTGATCAACCGCTTGAATCGATGAGGTTTGACTTGACGGTTAAGGATTACACCGAGTGCGTGGTCCGAATTACCCCATCTTGGCATTGTAATGGATTGAGTGAGTAGTCTCGTGTTATCACAGATATGGAATCCATTCCTTCCATTAATGGAAGTAGATAGACGATTCGCTTATTTGTTAATCCTAGAAGCGATCGATCGCATGCGAGTTCATATTACAATCGATTAGCTACCGAGTGAGTTGTATGAATTAATTGATCACTAGGGGTTAAAGGTAAATAAGGATAAGAGGTTCTAAAAAGGGTTAACGGTAACTTCCCGATTTAGAATGAGCGATCTATGGAGGATTAATCCATATGTAATGATTATATCAATGGACGCTTATTATCATTCCCGTGAGGAGATAAATATAATCTCATAATCGGAGGAGTGCGATCCACGGTATTATGGTGGCATATTCTCGTGATTGATTTATCGAATATAATTATTCTGTTCGTAAGATAATTATTTATTTGATTTATCGGAGCCGCTGATTATTAGTCCATGGTCCCGACGTGCCTCCTATATAGCATAGCTATTCTCGGACGTCGAATCCAAATAATATTAATTTAATTCTTATTAGAATTTAATTAAAACGATATGTGGATAATTGTTTAGTGGACTATTAAATTAGTTGGGCTAAATAATTAAATATGTGAAAAAGATATTTTTCATAATCTTGGCAAATTAGTGTGTTATGGCCGAAAATTAACATTGACTAGGTCAATGACAATTTCTGGCCAAGAGCATTGTTTTGGGAAACAAGAAATTGTTTTAAGACATGTGCACAAAATATTTATTGGATAAATATTTATGGTAAGAAATAAAGATAAATATTATTCTAGATTTGTTCTAGAATATTATGGGATTATCTTTTATTTATTGTATTTATTTATTTGCAAAATAAAATCCTTGGAGGACAAGGATTACTCTCCTATATAAAGAGAGTTCTCCCAACTCATACACACAACATAATTTTCGACTTCACCTTTTAGAGAGGTGAAGGAAATTTCGGCCAAGGGGTGTAAAGGGAAAATCTTGGAGGTTTTTCGGGTAGCATATCGGAAGGGTTCGAGTCGAGAATTTCCTTCCACCGGGAGTTGCTTGGATCACACGTGCGGAAGATCGTGGTTCTCTTAATTCCGTTTTTCCTGTGCGGTTCTTCTACTTGGATTTTGAGATCCAAGAGGTATGATCTACAACCCCCTTGTAGATATAGATCTAGTTATTTTATTACGTGTAATTTATAGATCTAGATCCTTAAATCGCTTCCGTTGTGGATGGTATTACTAACAGTGGTATCAGAGCCAAGGTGATCTATATTTATACGTATAAAATATTAGATCTAGGAGTGGTAAACATGTAGATTTTTTGTGTCCCAATTTTTTTTATTATTGGGGCCGGTGCACATACATATTTTTTTTTATGTTGCGATTGTTGTGGTTTGAAGAGATGGATTGGGGTTGATATTGTTTACTCGTTAGACCTATTGTAGCTCTTTTGTTTAGTAACAATTGAGCATAGGAATTGTATTTTTTTTTTTATGTCAATTTTCGAAAATTCCATGTAAAAGTAGCATCTTTTATTGTAATTTTGTAAATCCGGGCTCGAAAAGATGAAGATCTTGCTGGAAAATTGAAGATCAAGACGAAACCCAAGGTATGAACGAGGAGAAACGGTTAATTTTTTTTTTAAAACTGCCACAGGACTTTCTGCGACGCTAAAAAGCGTCGCTATAAGTCCTGTTTAATAAAACTAGCTTGCCGCTAGGGTTTTTTTTTTATGCGGCTGTATGAAACTTTTTTTTGACCTAATTTTTTTTTATAACATACTGCCGTTTGGCAGATAATTAAAAGAAAAAAAAACAACATTATTTTGGGAAATAATTTAAAACAGCCGCATGTAACAAATTTTTTTTTTTTGATTAATTATAAATTGGGTTTATTTAATTAAAAAAAGGTTTTTCTCCTCTCGGGTGTTCGTGGTTCGTGATCCGGAAGTTTCAAGTTCAAGGTTCGAAGATCGAAGACTTGAAGACAACAAGATTGTAATTTACTTTTTTCCTAGGATAGATTAGATACGGGGTACCAACGATCCATCTCGG
This sequence comes from Gentiana macrophylla, assembly GCA_026214975.1. Taxonomy (NCBI): domain Eukaryota; kingdom Viridiplantae; phylum Streptophyta; class Magnoliopsida; order Gentianales; family Gentianaceae; genus Gentiana; species Gentiana macrophylla. The sequence goes on from CM047817.1 coordinate 47,725, forward strand.
TGTTTAAATTTTCTGCAATTTATTTTTATGTGTTTGATCATAAAATAGATATAAAATCGGAATTGCCATGACATGCATCATATCATAAATCCACTCCATGCAACATGTAGAATTTTAATTTTGGTAATTAAAATAGGCATGTATACAAACTCGCGTAATTAGTTGAAATTTAATTAATACGTGGTAATTAATTAATTTAGTAACTAATTAAAGATCCGAGGACGGGTTATGAAATCGTTAAGCCTTTTCGGTGTGTGTTCTCGTGAACCGCCGTAAAAGCCCAAACGAGATCACGTTGTCGATTCGTAGTGTCTACGAGATTGAATGATGGTAAAAGAACAATAAATCTTGGATAAAACGGTTCGCTTATATAGGTTGGGTGGTCAATCGAAATGGGCTCGACCGACTTAACCTTCCTAGTGTGATGTATGCATGGGGGTCCGGCAAGACTAAGCTACACCGGCGAGCGGAGGGGTGATTCCTTCTTATCTCAATGGGGCTCTCTTGACCCGACTTCGTCCGACTGTCACATATGTTCCAACGAATAGGACGGGTAGGCTTGCCTACATCACCAACACCATCCGGAATCCTTTATTTGATGTGCTTTTATGTTAACATCAAAAGACGTGGTTAGTTAACCCACCACCACTTCCAAAATATTGAGTGGGAGCGGGGGAGGCGACAGCCAACCCCACGGCCTCTACTATAGATACAAGTAAGTGAGAGAAGGGTGACGCCTCGCGGCGCTTTGATTTCATCCCCCTACGGATGGTGTTCACCCCTATCAACATTCATGGCTTGGTCTCCGAAAGGATAGGATTTCCGGTACTCGCCGGGTCACTGACCTATCCTACGACGACACACACTCGGGCGTACTCTAAGAGATCCGATATAGTAGGTCACACTCATCAAGGATATTCTTGATAATATCTAGGCTAAAAAAGGAAGGTAGTCAATGAATAAAAGGATGTTCGATTGATGACGGTCAAATTATACCCGTAAAAGTCATCAACGTTGACCTTAAATCGAGATTAATAATATATATTTCATATTAAATCACATGTTTATATTTATTATTTAATGTTAAGTGATTATTAATATGATATTTGGTATTTAGCCGTTTTCATTATTAAAAGCCGATTTATTGTGCGATAAATGTCGATTTTGTAGATCACGACAAATCGAGAGGATTAATGTCATTCAATCAATGGTCTCAAGATAATAGAGGAAGAAAATCGGAGCATTAAATGAAAGATTAATCAGATCAACACGCAAGCGTGCAGTGGGGAGCAAGATAGACGAGAAAAACGATTAACATGTGCAAAGTTAGGTTCGGTCGACCGAGCCTATAGCTTCGGTCGACCGAGTGGGGAGCTTCGGTTGACCGAGTGTGTCATCTCGGTCACTTATCGGATTTTTTCGTATTTACCTTCTAGATCCTTCATAAGTCGGCAGAAACCCCTATATAAGCAGCAGCTACGAGAAATTGTAAATGACACCAACATATCCCATCACCCCTTCATTCTTTCTTCAATCTTACAATTCATAATATCACTTTGATACAATGTAGAATAATTTGAGGGTTTCCAGCAATTTAAGGGCTGCAAATATGTAAGCTCTTATTTTCTGTTTCTTTTATTTGAAGTAATTAATTCCCCAATTATGCTTTATCGTTTGAATTAGTTAATCATAGCTAGATGATGTAGATCTAAGCTATGACGTTAGGGATGATGGCGCTACACTTGTCTATGGGGATCTCATAACCTACGCCATACACTTAGTATTTATTCATGAATCCACTTGATTTAATTAATGCGTATCTATGTTAGTTTATATGAATCGTGCGAATCATCGTTTAACTGCTCGTATGATGAAACGCCGAGAGATATGTTCGGGGATGTAATCTGGGGACTAAATTGATTCGGGTGACCGAATGAGTTCACTCGGTCGACCGAGCCCACCTATTCGGTCGACCGAGCCCTGTTTTATCCGTTAAATAGCCACGTCTTTATGGTTATGTTAACTTAATAGAATTTATCATCTCGTAGGTATGGCTACGGCTACGTTGCTCGTCTGTTTTAATTAGCGTATGATTAGGAAATACCAATATAGGGCTCCTAGGTTGGCTCTCATGAATTGATCTTGGACTTTCAATGAGATCTAGGTAGGTTTTGTATTTGGGAATTGAGCTCACCTAGTTATCGTAAATCGTAGATTAACATGAGACCGCAAGGTAGATGTTAATAGACGTAGACCGATGCGATCGTTTAGGAAGTACGCTAACCACAGGAGTGTTGCCTAGGACGAGGTGTGTATGATTAATATCGGCATCCTTAGAGTCGTAAGCGTGTGAGTTATATGAGATGGAGGCACTAAAAGGCGAAGTCACATAACAATATCACAGTGATTTAGTGACTTACCGGTGCTAAGTCAAGTTAAAGAGGATGACTCCCGTAGCCAATCTAAGATAGATACAAACGGATTGACAGTTAATAAGTTCATTTTATTATATAAATTATCTAGGTCCAAACGATAAAGACTATAATTGGGGAGGTTAATTACGTTGTGTCGAGTCGTGTCTTTACCTTTCTTGTCTTATGTTGGTCGTAGACCGCCTTTATGTCCTTGACATGTATAATTAATTGTTTATATATGAAATGACCCACAATTGGTTCCTCGTGAGATCGACCTTGATTCACTATAGCTATATACTACGATGGGCCTAGTCCTCTTGCTAGTATTGGTTTATGGTGGTCAAGTATATTATAACCTGATTGACCCCGATCAAGTTTTTGGCGCCGTTGCCGGGGAACCAATGGTCAATTTTATATATAAATTTTCTTATTCATGTCAAGTTTTCTGTTTTAGAGTCTGTATTTACGTTTTGAGTCCCTCTGGTTGTCTGCTCTGTCTGAAAATTCCAGATTCTTAAATTAAAAAAAATTAAAAATAAAAAAAAATATATTCGGTAGACCGAGAGACCTCATTCGGTCGACCGAGAATTTATTTTTGTTTTATTAGTTCTATTTTTCGGAATTTCGTGTCTGCATTTATCCTCCGTATGTTTATTCCGTGAGTCCGAGTGCGAAGATGGGAAACCATGTTAAAATCGCCCACGGTCTGTTTTGTTTTTCTTCTGTTTGCAGAAACCAGGGAAGCAATAATCCAAGTCAATAATTTTTCGCGGGCGCTGAGAAAATAACCCAGCAAACATGTGGAGCTACGAATCTAAGATGGGAAAAGCGATGGAAGCAATACCTTTAAAGCACCAAGATGGCTCCGAAATTTTTTTAAAGGCTTAAATTCTTCGTGGTACAATGTTGAAGGCAAGGTACTACCTTTTTTGCTTATGTTTTACTACCTTTTGGTTTTTTGAGCATAAGTTAGCCTATACATGAACCTTAGTATGAATCTTAGCCCGGAGTTGGTTTGTAAGAATAATTCTATTAGTGCGGAAGGTTTTGCCCCATATCTTTCTCATCTAGAGGGTGTAAGGAAACATGTAGTCGTTGAAAGGAAGCAGTGAATAAAGAGTTCCTAGTAGTTCTGTTAAAATCTCATTGTCCTATGCATGAGATTGCTTCTACTGGCCAGGGGAGCAACAAATTGTGTAGTTTAAGTATTCACAATCTAAAGAAGACGTTGAGTTTTGAGAGAACACCATCTTCTGCTTTCGTTGAGTTTTATGGTGATGGCTTCTCGGTGAACCCACCTTAAAATGTAAACGAGATTACGCTTTGGGTGACAATTTAGAAATCGGAGACTCTTAGTACATGGGTTCGGAAATGGTCTAACCATGGCTGGGCGAGTTCAACCGAGCTTCGGCTCAATCGACTCCCCTCCACGTGTGATGTACGTTACAGCAGTTCAACAAGACTTAGCATAGCCGATAAGCCTTCAGGCTAAACGGGGCTTAATCTTGACGGATTGGCCTGAACTGTCACATATGTTCCAACGAATAAGACGGCGTAGGCTTGCCTACATAACCGACCTTATTCGGAGTACTTAGATTCATTGTTTCTTATTGTCAAGGCCAAAACCATAATTTTAGCCGAGTTTCTTAGAATTCACTAATTCCTAAAACGAGAGCCGAGGTAAGAGCTTTGGATAAATGGTATGGATAAATGTTGTTTCCTAGGTCTCACAACCAAGGGAAGGGTATTAATCCGCAAATGCAACAAGCCCACCTCTTATAGTGCGCGAAGGGTCAAAGTCTGGCGATCCAAGAATGATAATTGAAAAGGATACTTTTTGGAAAGTCTAGCTGAGGACTTTAAACTCAGAACTACTTCTTTAAAACCCTTAGGATTTCTTTATAGGATTTTAGGTTTTGTTTTCTTTGAGTCAAATAAAAGTAACGTGACATATGTTGAGGTTTTTTATTTTGTCGTGTTCTGATGGCCATTGGGCTAAGGATGTGCAAAACTTTTTTACTCAATATAGGCCACGTGAAATAGAGTTCCGTAGGAGAGTCGAAAAATTGCTAAAGAAAAGGAAATTTAGCAATCCACCTTAAGATGGAAGCATTAAGAGAGCTTCAGAATTACTGAAAATGTAACAGAGAATGATTGGTGCGAACAAGAACAATTTTGGTCAACTTCCAAAATCTTTTAGAATGGTGATCCAAGTGAAAATTCAAAGTGGTGCGCAATTCATTCTGCAACTATCCTTATTTTTCCCTTTACACTTTTTCACCTTCAAATTTTTCGATCCTCTCACCAATCTGCCCCGGAAGTTCACATTTCTAACCATTCTATCATCGCCTCTCTTTCTTTCCATCTGTTTCACTTTCCCACCCAATCTCAATGCCTTAACCATTTTCAACCCACCCATAAACACAATTTCTTACCCAACCTTTATCTTTTCTTCCTAACCTTATGTGTATCTTTTTCTAAACCCATCATACTCTCAACCTCCATTTTGTTTATAAAATACCTTTGTGTTGCGGAATTTGAAATATTGCTAAGTTTTATTGATTATTTTTTATCATTTTGATTTTCATGATCCTAGTTGGGGTAAGTGTAGCTCTGACCCTAGCTAGATTTTAAAGGTTTTTGGTTCGATCAAAGTACAACTTATCTTTCTACCGGAAGTTTTAAATTTCACATTTTTTTTCCGTTTCTTCCGGCATTTATCGATGATCAGTTTTGTTCTACATTATCCCACCGATCCGACCTTGTTGATGACGGTTATGACTTTTACGTGATACATTGGGTTATTAGTAATTTCGAGGAGTAGCTACATTTCCCTAAGTTGTTGATATCCAATGCAAGCGGGAAGTTTCTACGTTAAGTATTTGATTTTATCTTTAGCCAATAGGTCGCATTCAATCTGTTATACCTTACCAAGTTTCTCTTCTCCTGGATTGAATACCTTTTCGATCGAGTAACCCTCGTGTTTTCCCACGTCGGGTAATGCTTTTTGATCTTTGTCTTCTCCACCCAGTTTTAAGAATATTTAGGCGGTGGAGGTTGTAGATGAAGATCACCATCTTTAGTTGCTTGTTTATTTTTCTTTCTATTTAGTATTTTTCTTTTTTGGTTTCCTTGTCATTGGTTGTATAAAATAAAGTGGCTTAAACTGCTTTTAGGTATTTATACCTCATTATCGCCACATTATTCTATAACTTCCATAGACATGGTGTTATTAACGGTTTCGTGGAGTTTGTGCGCTTATCTGAGGTTTTCACTTGCTTCTCCACAACGTCTCGACATTTACTCCAATATTGTTCTGCACTTGAGAGCCTTTTCGAGCTAAGTCTTTTCTTAACTTCTCATTTATTTTTGTCATTGAGGACAATGCCATGTTTAAGTGGGGGTAGGAGACTTAGCTATGTTATGTTATGATTGAAATTTGAATGAAACGGTAGAAAATTGAAAATTTGAATACATACCATATTATTTATCTCGCACTTAGAATTGTGAGTACCTAGCTAAGAATTGATAGGAAATAAACCAAGTTTCATGAGTACGTGATCATTTTATACTTATGTTAAGTAAATTTAAGGATATTCATGCCCGTTTTTGCAAGTAGTTATTTATTATTCAATTACTCAATCTGTGAATCGAGTATACCGCGCAAATCATAATAACTGAAGAAATTATGTGTACATTGCATAGATGATTGGTTATGTAGACTTAGTGTCGATACTTATTAGCTGATGCATTCTTATATTTTAGCCATTAAAGCGGAGTAATAAGCTTGAGACGTACCTGTGTTTGACAATGCGTTAAAACACTGGGCTTGTAGTAACATTACCAAAGTAGCCCCGCGCTTGTGGTAATATTCGATGCTATACATGATCTAAGATAGGGGGATACTCTAAAAAGTTTTCTTCCTTGAGATTAATAGTATTTGAAAAATATGAAGATATGAAAAAATATTCAACTCTTTAAGAGGCTTTGAGTAGTACTCGGTCTCCAAGTCCAAAATCCCTATAGATACGCTCTTGCTTATTGCTCTAGTGCTCTAACCATTATGAGGCATAAGAAGTATGAATGTTGAGGTTGGTAGGTTGAGATTATGAAGTTAGCATAAACTCGATCTTGCCACGAATATATAAAACTAAATGCACATGCACACATCACTTGATTCATAGTCGGTAGTGAATAATGGATATCTTATGAGCATGACTAGTATGAGTTGACTTGAGTTTCTTGTGTAAGTATGATTTGACCATAGAAAAAATGTTGTCTTGGGAATGACTTATTGATGCTTTGTTCGGGACGATCAAAGTCTAAGTGGGGTAGTTGATGATGGTCAAATTATACCCGTAAAAGTCATCAACGTTGACCTTAAATCGAGATTAATAATATATATTTCATATTAAATCACATGTTTATATTTATTATTTAATGTTAAGTGATTATTAATATGATATTTGGTATTTAGCCGTTTTCATTATTAAAAGCCGATTTATTGTGCGATAAATGCTGATTTTGTAGATCACGACAAATCGAGAGGATTAATGTCATTCAATCAATGGTCTCAAGATAATAGAGGAAGAAAATCGGAGCATTAAATGAAAGATTAATCAGATCAACACGCAAGCGTGCAGTGGGGAGCAAGATAGACGAGAAAAACGATTAACGTGTGCAAAGTTAGGTTCGGTCGACCGAGCCTATAGCTTCGGTCGACCGAGTGGGGAGCTTCGGTGGACCGAGTGTGTCATCTCGGTCACTTATCGGATTTTTTCGTATTTACCTTCTAGATCCTTCATAAGTCGGCAGAAACCCCTATATAAGCAGCAGCTACGAGAAATTGTAAATGACACCAACATATCCCATCATCCCTTCATTCTTTCTTCAATCTTACAATTCATAATATCACTTTGATACAATGTAGAATAATTTGAGGGTTTCCAGCAATTTAAGGGCTGCAAATATGTAAGCTCTTATTTTCTGTTTCTTTTATTTGAAGTAATTAATTCCCCAATAATGCTTTATCGTTTGAATTAGTTAATCATAGCTAGATGATGTAGATCTAGGCTATGACGTTAGGGATGTGGCGACTCCTTGTCTATGGGGATCCCATAACCTACGTCATACACTTAGTATTTATTCATGAATCCACTTGATTTAATTAATGCGTATCTATGTTAGTTTATATGAATCTTTCGCGTAATTATCGTTTAACTGCTCGTATATGATGAAACGCCGAGAGATATGTTCAGGGATGTAACTGGGACGAAATTGATTCGGGTGACCGAATGAGTTCACTCGGTCGACCGAGCCCACCTATTCGGTCGACCGAGCCCTGTTTTATCCGTTAAATAGCCACGTCTTTATGGTTAGGTTAACTTAATAGAATTTATCATCTCAGTAGGTATGGCTACGGCTACGTTGCTCGTCTGTTTTAATTAGCGTATGATTAGGAAATACCAATATAGGGCTCCTAGGTTGGCTCATGAATTGATCTTCGGACTTTCAGCGAGATCTAGGTAGGTTTTGTATTTGGGAATTGAGCTCACCTAGTTATACGTAAATCGTAGATTAACATGAGACCGTGCAGGTAGATGTTAATAGGACAGAGACTGATGCGATCGTTTAGGAAGTACGCCTAACCACAGGAATGTTGCCTAGACGAGGTGTACGATTAATATCGGCATCCTTAAAGTCGTAAGCGTGTGAGTTATATGAGATGGAGGCACTAAAAGGCGAAGTCACGTAACAATATCACAATGATTTAGTGACTTACCGGTGCTAAGTCAAGTTAAAGAGGATGACTCCCGTAGCCAATCTAAGATAGATACAAACGGATTGACAGTTAATAAGTTCAGTTTATTATATAAATTATCTAGGTCCAAACGATAAAGACTATAATTGGGGAGGTTAATTACGTTGTGTCGAGTCGTGTCTTTACCTTTCTTGTCTTATGTTGGTCGTAGACCGCCTTTATGTCCTTGACATGTATAATTAATTGTTTATATATGAAATGACCCACAATTGGTTCCCTGTGGGATCGACCTTGATTCACTATAGCTATACTACGATGGGCCTAGTCCTCTTGCTAGTATTGGTTTATGGTGGTCAAGTATATTATAACCTGATTGACCCCAATCATCAATTCTCGTGGGATGTTCGATTCTCACAAGTTATTCATTGATGAGATTGTCTCGATTTAACCGTCATCTCTTTGACCTACCCTACGGCGGCACTGAGATGCGAGGTTAAAACCTTGGAATGGTAGAGTAGACTTAATTTTAGTTTACAATTCCTAAAATAAACTTATATAGTAGTGTTAAACTTGAATTAATATATGTCATTTTATTTTCAGTAAAAATGTCTGCTCAAATTTCTACTTTATTGTCTGAAAAATTATTGGGAAACAACTTTAAGAAATGGAAGAGTAATCTAAATGTGGTACTCACATACGAGAATGTGCAACATGTACTCACTTCTGAATGCCCTACGGTGGCGATCCAAAAACCTGGAAAACACGAGATCGAAAGCAAAGATAATCATTTGGATCGAGTCAGATAACCGGGCTCGTGGGATCATCTTGGCGGCAGTGTCGGAGGTTATTAGGACCCAGATTGAAGATTTTGAGGCTGCAGGAGAAATCATGCGGAAACTTACTTCGATGTTTGGATCACCAACCAAGCAAGACACGATGCCATCAGGATGGCTGTTAACACGAAATTGAACAAAGGTCAAGTAGTGAATGGTCATGTTCTAAATATGATCAGTTACTTTAATGACGCCGGTATTCATGGATCATTGTTCGATGAAGAAACTCAAGTATCGATGATTTTGGAATCATTGACTCCTGAGTTTATCCCGTTCAAAACTCAGTATCTGATGGGCAAACATGAGTTGACCATGACACAGATGCTTAATGAACTGACTATCTACGAGGGCCTACTATCGAAAGATAAGGTCCAAGTAGGGGATAAGAAAGCTGAAGCAAATATGGCCGAAGCTAAGCCATCAAACAAGCCTAAGGCCAAACCAAAGAAGAAGGGTAGCGTTGCACTTGTACCCAAGCCAATGAAGAAAAAGAAAGCCAAGAAAGTTGACGATGCCAAGCCCAAGGGCAAATGCTTTTACTGTAAGAAGGTAGGACATTGGAAACGCCATTGTCCGGATTATCTTCGTGATGTAAAAGATGGCAAAGCCAAGGCTGTTACTGGGAAAGATAAGAAAGGTAATTTAGAATTACTATTCTTGGAATCTTTTAATGTAGCTAAAGATGTGTCCACTTGGATACTTGATACTGGAGCTACTAACCATGTATGTTCTTCCTTGCAGATTCTTAGTTTGTATGAGGAGTTGGAAGAGGGTTCTCAAGTGATGAGAGTAGGCACTGGGGCGCTCATTTCGGCTAAAGCTATGGGAGCTGTGGACTTGCATTTTAATAATAGAATTTTACATTTAGAGAATGTTTATTTTATTCCGAATTTCAGGAGAAATTTAATTTCTCATTCTGCCTTAGTTGAACAATCATTTTCTGTTTCAAATTTGAATGGTGAATTTGTTATTTCGAAGAATGGCTTTGAATTGTGTTCAACTACAAATGAAAACGGTTAATATTTTGTAAGACCACATAAAGCTCCCCTACTTAATACTGAAATGTTTAAAACTGCTCATCAAAGATCTGCTAAAAGGCAGAAAGTTTCTCAAGTAAAAGAAGATAAAACATACTTGTGGCATCTAAGGCTCGGCCATATTTCCTTGGAATGACTCAAAAGACTAGAAAAGGTTCATGACTTAGGTGAGTCATCTGTTGACACACTGCCTATCTGCGAGTGTTGCCTGGAGGGAAAAATGACCAAGCCTCCCTTCTCATCAAAGGGTAATAGGGCCACATGAACTCTAGACTTAGTGCATTCAGACCTTTGTGGTCCGATGAACTTACAAGCTAGAGGCGGATACGAGTACTTTGTTACTTTCATTGATGACTACTCGAGATTCGGTTATGTTTATCTGCTGCATAGGAAATCCGAGGCTTTTGGTAAGTTCAAGGAGTTCCAAGCAGAAGCCGAAAGGCAACTAGGCAAGTCATTGAAATACCTTCGCTCAGATCGTGGAGGTGAGTATTTAGATACTGAGTTCATTGTCTACTTGGCTGAAAAAGGAATTTGTTTCCAACGTTCAGCGCCTAGGACACCTCAGCAAAACGGAGTCGCTGAGAGGAGAAACAGGACATTGATTAACATGGTTAGATCAATGATGAGCTACGCCTCACTACCTATATCCTTTTGGGGTTATGCTTTAGAAGCAGCGTTCTACATTTTGAATGCAGTACCGTCCAAGTCTATCGAAAAGACACCCATTGAGATGTGGTCGGGACATCGCGAAAGCATGCGTCACTTCCGCATATGGGGTTGTCCTGCACATGTGCTGATGGACAAGACTACTGTTGGGGAGATTTTGCATCATTAAAACAAAAGAAAATTTATAAACCTATACTACCATGCAAAACTACCTCCTAACCGGCCGAATACCGGGTAGTTGCTAGTAAAGTTGGATAAGTACGGGTATCGATCCTCAGGGAAAAGGGATATTGAATCTAATCTAATTAATCCTTCTTTATTAACCTAAACCTAAACTAAAACGGAAAATAAATCGACAGAGGATTGTTAATCCAAAGCCGTGAAGGATAAAAGCGATAAAAACATAAATAAAACTACATCTACGAAAGCGGTAAATCTATCTACTGAACAACCATGAACAAACCATGATCAACCTCTTCCCAACAACCATCATCTCACCGAAAGAAATAAGATCAACACATATTCATTCACAAGTTATCTTGGATTATTATCTTATCTAAAGAAGCGTTTCCTCTTCCGATTTATCACGCCATTCATTAGTTTACCTTCCGGTCTTAACTAACATGTATACGAAGCAAAGATACGGATTAAATCCTAATCTAACAACCTTATCCCTCAACTTCCGTTTGTTGGAATAATAATTGTTAATCTCTATCATGGCAATCTAACGAATTTATTAACTTCCGTTATCTAAATTCGATTAACATATAGCATCTCGAAACATGAAAGAGAACAAGAATAACGTAATGAAACAAATACATGAAAAATCTCATCTTTCCGGTAACGGTGATATCCCTCAATTCAAATCTAGAAAAATCTTGCAACGAATTAATCAAATTGTGGTTCTCTCGTAAACCTAGAAATTTAACCTACGAACTTCCGTTATGTATAGATTAAAGATCCAATCTTTCCTACGGTGATCTAAACTACACCGACTTTCGTCATACGGTAGCATCGAATCAAACAATCATCTTTCGATATAAAATTGCACGATACAAATAAACGTAGGAAAAGAAACAATTTAAATTAAAGACTTACAAAATCATCCATGAATTGAAATCAAGATGCAGCTGAAAAGAAGCTTCACAAAGCATCATCCATGGTGTTCGAACAAGAAAGAAAGACGGAAAAAGAAAACCTAATCTAACCTATCTCCGGCCGGCCAAGCATGAAGCTCGGCCGACCGCCGTCCGCCGCTCATACTCGAACTTGCGGTCGCTGCTTTCTTTGTGTTGTGTATATTATGAATTAATTGGTATGAAAATAGGGTTAGGCAATTGCTGCTATTTATAGAATAAATAAGTCGGTCTCAAGCATGGAAGATGCGGTTTGTCTAAGTCGGCCGAATAAATCCTTAATTAATTAGGAAAATTGCATGTCATTTGCTTCCATGTTTCGCTTGAACACTCGTTCGCTTTTCCGGACGCCCGTCCGTGGCTTGAACTGAAGATGGACGTTCGTTCATGCATGATCTCTAGACTCTGTATCAACTTTCTTGCATGGGACGCCCGTTTTCTGAATTTGGACTCAAACTTTTAAAATTCATATCTTGAGTTGTAGACCTCCAAAAATTATGATCCGAATGTCATAATTAAGCTCTCGGAAAACTCTACAACTTTCATTAAGGACTCTTCTTCAGAAAACGCCTTTTTGATAAGCCCGTCGTATTACGAGTATATTACGACATTTTCCAGTAGTTTCAGCAACAGCATCCAAACTTGTAACGCTCATATCTCGGGCCTCGTAAGTCGGAATGAAGTGATTAAAAATCCTGTAGAATCCTCTCTTCAAGCCCTACAACTCTTCTCTTGAGGTCCAGAGTCAAATCAGTGTATATCATATCAAGAACTGCATCGGAAGTTCGGCTGCTTGAAAGCTTCATTCCAAGCTTTATCTCCATCTTCCTTCCATTTCACTTCTCTTCCATGCAAAACCTCATCATTTAATCCTCTTGCATGACAAAATATGTATCTACAATATAAGAAAATATACCAAAGCGTAACACAATCCCAAAATAACATAAAATCACAATTTAAGCACATAAATCGTTACATTTTGCAATTAACCTATTAGAAACACCATTTACTCAATTAATCGATTATAAGCTCGATTTCTATGAAAAACATCCATATACGGGGAAAATTGATGTAAAATATATCATTAAAAACACTATAATTTGACCCCGAACAACACCCTCACACTTAAACTTTTGCTCGTCCCTCGAGTAAAACAAAACAAGAACATACCATCAAGAATCCATAACGACACGAGATATAGTCAAAATCATGACAAGCTAGTATTCAGCAAATCGATCTCACTCGGTGATTGTGTGTGCATAACCTACTAAACTTCCACCGATCCTCTCTTGATATATTACATCAAGCACTAACAGATTATCCGGTCAACTAAACGAGAACTTCATTCTATCTACAAGACTTACCTAACAAAACTAATTACCAAGAACATAGTAACTAACTCACAACTAAATTCCTTTGCTTAGTACCAAGAAAATACCTTTCGGTCTCTACTGGTTTAGATCAACTTGACTTAGAATTCCAAAAGCGTGACATTTTATATTTTATATTCCTATCGTCGCGTCTCAAAAGTATAACACTCTCCCTACATTAGAAGCAAGTCACCCGAGATCACTCAATCCTTACCGTCCAAGGTAAACCACACTCCCCATTTGGGCAAAGATCCAAATGGACCGAGGTGATAGATATAAACAAAATTCTGCAAAAAAATTTTATTCATTTATTATTTATAGATATATATTTTTTTATATTTTTCAAACTCTTTGGAAACTCTCGGTCAAATATATTTCTAACACATTCAAGACTCTCAAAGTTCTCAAGAACACTAAGGTCTTGAGATTCTAAGCGTGAGTATAGCACTAGTTCTTAACTTTCATTAATGCTAAATAAGTGTTATCTGTATCAAGAATTAACTTTCCTTTAACTAACCGGAAACTATTCTATATTTGGCTCTTCATCTAATAGGTTCGTGAAATGAAGTTCAAGTGAGTATCGAATTACCAAATCTATTCTTAGAACATGATATGACTACTGATAACAACTAAAGGTGCCAGATTATAAAACTAGCATGCCAGTGAAATGTTACTCAGGACTAAACAAAAAATTTTGAAAATTTTGCACTTTTCATAGAAAATTATAACTAATATGAGCAAATGAAAGTAGATACATAAATTATCTATCCCCTCCCCCACACTTAGATTGCAACTTGTCCTCAAGTTGTACAGAAATAATAAATTAGAGAACTTAATTAGCTGATTGGATGCTGGCAATTCTTGAGGAACCAACAAGAACCAGGATTGCTTGCATAGCTCAGTAGACTGTGGAGCATCACAGGACAACTGAATACATCTTTAAAGTGCACAATAGCTATAGAAAGTATCCTGCAGACTTGATCAGTGCAAAAAGAGTCTACGGGGAAAAGATTAGACTTATACAAATAAAGCACATAATGAAAAGAATTTATAGAGATATTCAAATTATGCTCACATAAAGATGGACACATATACATGAAAATATCACAACTCGTAGGCTAGATGCAATTACATGAAAATGCAATACAATGCAAACTACATGAAAAATCCTAAAAATTTTCTGACAGGCTCAGTGTGATCAGGTCGGTCTGAAACCCAACAGCGACTACGGCCCGTGCAGAAACAAAATAAAAATGACGAGGTAGTGTTACGGAAACCGACAGTTAACTACACTCAAGAAAAATAAAAGAAAAACAATGCAACTAGATGACATGCAACTAAATGATATGCATCTAAATGATATGCAAAAATAAAAAAAAATAAAAGAAAGAAAACTAGCCCACTATATGCAACACGACATATATATAAACGTCTACCACATAATGACAGGTTACGATAAACGACAGTGCTGTTCATTACATGCAGTGTAGACGCGCTTTAAGACTCGTAAAAAGTGATAGCATTATGGAAAACCAACAGTTAGCTATTCTAAACAGATATAACTCATACGGCCAAAGACGTAGCATTACGGAAAACCGACAGTAGCTACCCATATGAGTTACAAAAACAACAAGGAAGCACATAAGTCTCAAAGCTTAAAAGATTCATCACAGCGGTATGTAGCATACGGAAACCGACCTTAGCTACTAAATAACAATAAGAACAGTTATAGCATACGAGAACCGACAGTCACTATAACATGCCTAGATGAATCAAGTATATTATCAATTAGATTCAATTATTTAACATGGATTCATAGATGGAAAGGTAAAAACATATAAGTTCAGGGCATCTATGTAAAAATCAATTAGCCACAGAAGCTCGAATGAAAAAATCCACATCAAATAAAAGCATTGAAAATAAGATCAAGAAATTTAGAACCTGGACTGAACCCCGGACGAACGTTCACTTAGCGTTCAGAACTGGACGGGCGTTCCACCTGCAGGCGCTCGTTTGCTCTTGAAAACCTCCAGACGGGCGTTCAGATTCCGCAGGCGACCGCCTCGATCCTTCAACTCGTAAGCAGCGTTGAAACCTTCTCGACGGGACGGACGGCGTTCATACACCCAGCCGTTCTTTCACGCAAGTTAGAAATTTGGACGGGCGTTCACTTACCTGAACGCTCGTCCAAACAACGAATATACACAGTAACGCAGGAACAACACAGAAAAACCCTAATTATCCTAACAGTTCATCAACTCAAAACAACCACAGCATCGCAGCCTCATCAAATTAAAGCACAGAGGGTTAGACTAGATTGCAACAACATATAATTCACGTCTCACAAATCGAGTAAAAACTCTTTGCACATTCTTAACCTAACGGTCATCGAAACACGGCAAAAATAAAACTCTCGATTTATTCAACGCTACTTTTATTGAAAACGGAAAATAAAATAAAATAAAAAACGTAACAAAATTGAGAAATTAATTCAACTAGATTCAACAAAACACCGATTCCCCGGCAACGGCGCCACTTTTGTTGGGGAGATTTTGCATCATTAAAACAAAAGAAAATTTATAAACCTATACTACCATGCAAAACTACCTCCTAACCGGCCGAATACCGGGTAGTTGCTAGTAAAGTTGGATAAAATGCAACGGTATCGATCCTCGAGGAAAAGGATATTGAATCTAATCTAATTAATCCTTCTTTATTAACCTAAACCTAAACTAAAGCGGAAAATAAATCGGACAGAGGATTGTTAATCCAAAGCCGGGAAGGATAAAAGCGATAAAAACATAAATAAAACTACATCTACGAAAGCGGTAAATCTATCTCTTGAACAACCATGAACAAACCATGATCAACCTCTTCCCAACAACCATCATCTCACCGAAAGAAATAAGATCAACACATATTCATTCACAAGTTATCTTGGATTATTATCTTATCTAAAGAAAGCGTTTCCTCTTCCGATTTATCATGCCATTCATTAGTTTACCTTCCGGTCTTAACTAACATGTATCTGAAGCAAAGATACGGATTAAATCCTAATCTAACAACCTTATCCCTCAACTTCCGTTTGTTGGAATAATAATTGTTAATCTCTATCATGGCAATCTAACGAATTTATTAACTTCCGTTATCTAAATTCGATTAACATATAGCATCTCGAAACATGAAAGAGAACAAGAATAACGTAATGAAACAAATACATGAAAAATCTCATCTTTCGGTAACGGTGATATCCTCAATTCAAATCTAGAAAAATCTTGCAACGAATTAATCAAAGTGTGGTTCTCTCGTAAACCTAGAAATTTAACCTACGAACTTCCGTTATGTATAGATTAAAGATCCAATCTTTCCTACGGTGATCTAAACTACACCGACTTTCGTCATACGGTAGCATCGAATCAAACAATCATCTTTCGATATAAAATTGCACGATACAAATAAACGTAGGAAAAGAAACAATTTAAATTAAAGACTTACAAAATCATCCATGAATTGAAATCAAGATGCAGCTGAAAAGAAGCTTCACAAAGCATCATCCATGGTGTTCGAACAAGAAAGAAAGACGGAAAAAGAAAACCTAATCTAACCTATCTCCGGCCGGCCAAGCATGAAGCTCGGCCGGCGGCCGCTACTCATACTCGAACCCTTGTAATTTGCTTTGCTTTGTGTTGTGTATATTATGAATTAATTGGTATGAAAATAGGGTTAGGCAATTGCTGCTATTTATAGAATAAATAAGTCGGTCTCAGCATGGAAGATGCGGCTGTCTAAGTCGGCCGAATAAATCCTTAATTAATTAGGAAAATTGCATGTCGGCCGCTTCCATGTTTTCGCTTGAACACTCGTTCGCTTTTCCGGACGCCCGTCCGTGGCTTGAATCGAAGATGGACGTTCGTTCATGCATGATCTCTAGACTCTGTATCAACTTTCTTGCATGGGACGCCCGTTTTCTGAATTTGGACTCAAACTTTTAAAATTCATATCTTGAGTTGTAGACCTCCAAAAATTATGATCCGAATGTCATAATTAAGCTCTCGGAAAACTCTACAACTTTCATTAAGGACTCTTCTTCAGAAAACGCCTTTTTGATAAGCCCGTCGTATTACGAGTATATTACGACATTTTCCAGTAGTTTCAGCAACAGCATCCAAACTTGTAACGCTCATATCTCGGGCCTCGTAAGTCGGAATGAAGTGATTAAAAATCCTGTAGAATCCTCTCTTCAAGACCTACAACTCTTCTCTTGAGGTCCAGAGTCAAATCAGTGTATATCATATCAAGAACTGCATCGGAAGTTCGGCTGCTTGAAAGCTTCATTCCAAGCTTTATCTCCATCTTCCTTCCATTTCACTTCTCTTCCATGCAAAACCTCATCATTTAATCCTCTTGCATGAAAAAATATGTATCTACAATATAAGAAAATATACCAAAGCGTAACACAATCCCAAAATAACATAAAATCACAATTTAAGCACATAAATCGTTACATTTTGCAATTAACCTATTAGAAACACCATTTACTCAATTAATCGATTATAAGCTCGATTTCTATGAAAAACATCCATATACGGGGAAAATTGATGTAAAATATATCATTAAAAACACTATAATTTGACCCCGAACAACTACCAAGCTACAATCACGTACGAAAGTATGTTTGTTTGTAGGCTATCCAAAAGGTACACGCGGTGGTCTATTTTACGATCCGGAAGATAACAAAGTGCTAGTCTCGACGAACGCTACATTTTTGGAGGAAAGTTATATGAAAGACCACAGACCTCGAAGTACAATTGTACTAGAGGAATTACTCTCCGATGACATCAGGCCTATTGTGGCTGTTGATGTTCCTGTAAACAACACTACTAATACAACAGTCACTTCCGACATTCCTGTTCCACCTAGACATACTGCGAGAGTGGTTCAGCCACCGGCTCGGTACGGCATGGATTTAGAGACGAACGTAGTCGCCTCTGATGGGGTGGAAGATGATCCTCCGACCTATAAAAATGCCCTATTGGATCATGATAAGGATAAATGGATTGACGCAATGAATCAAGAGATGGAGTCTATGTACTCTAACTCAGTCTGGAAACTTGTAGAACTTCCTCAGGGTGAAAGGCCCATTGGATGTAAATGGCTCTACAAGCGAAAGAAAAGAGTAGATGGGAAGGTCGAAACCTTCAAAGCACGGCTGGAAGCCAAAGGTTACACACAGCGAGAGGGTATAGACTATGAAGAAACCTTCTCACCTGTGGCCATGATGAAAGCCATCCGCATCCTCCTTTCGATTGCTGCATGTCTGGATTATGAAATCTGGCAAATGGATGTTAAGATAGCGTTTCTAAACGGCTTTCTCGTTGAGGAAATCTATATGCAGCAACCAGAAGGATTCATTGAAGAAGGTCGAGAGCACATTGTGTGCAAGTTGCTCAGATCCATTTATGGGTTGAAGCAAGCATCTCGTTCCTGGTATCATAGATTCGATCAACACTTTGCTGAATCTTGTGTGTACAAGAAGGTTATCAAAGATAGTGTTGTATTTCTAGTGTTGTACGTTGATGACATACTCCTAATTGGAAACGATAAGGGATGATGTCCGACGTGAAAAGTTGGTTGACCACGAAATTCCAAATGAAGGATTTGGGAGAAGCGAGTTATGTTCTAGGGATCCAAATCATAAGGGATCGCAAGAACAAGATGTTAGCTCTGTCCCAAGCAACTTATATAGATAAGGTGCTGGCACGCTTCAGTATGGAGAACGCAATGAAGGGTTTTCTACCAACCCGTCACGGTGTTTACCTCTCTAAGACTCAGGGGCCTCAAACTCTAGAAGAGACTGAAGCTATGGGAAGAGTGCCATATGCCTCGGCTGTTGGTAGTCTTATGTGTGCTATGAGGTGTACGAGACCTGATATTTGTTACGGCGTTGGATTAGTCAGCCGTTTTTAGTCAAATCCAGGGCAACCGCACTGGACATCAGTAAAGAATCTCATCAAATATTTGAAGAGAACCAGAAATTATATGCTCGTCTATTCGAGTGGGAGTTTGGAGTTAGCGGGGTACACCGATTCTGACTTTCAGTCAGACAGATATGATTCTAAATCAACCTCTGGTTCAGTGTTTACGCATGGTGGCGGTGCAATAGAATGGAGAAACCAAAAGAAATCCAGCACAGCCGATTCAACAATGGACGCTGAGTTCATAGCGGCCTCCGAGGCAGCTAAGGAAGCACTTTGGTTAAGAAAGTTCATCAGCGGATTAGGCGTTGTCCCGAATGTTGAAGATCCTATTACTCTCTATTGTGATAACAATGGGGCCATTGCCAACTCTAGGGAACCTCGAAAGCACAGTAAGTCGAAGCATATAGAGAGGAAATACTGGGTGATCAACGATTTTGTCGATAGAGAGGACATTTCCGTCAAGAAAATCGCCTCCGCCGATAATCCTGCTGATCCGTTCACCAAGACGCTGTCGGTTGAAGCTTTTAGTCGACACTTGGAGACTATAGGTATAAGAGACATGTCTCATTTGCTTTAGAGCAAGTGGGAGTGATAGTTTGCTTTAGTTTAAATAATAGGATGTTCTCTAAAACAATTAATCACATGCTTTCGTGCAAGTGGGAGATTGTTAGGTGTGATGCCCGAAAGACAATTTTGTAATTGTTTTATTTAATAAATGATATTATTATTCATATTTATTATTCTCATATTCACCGATGTGACAATAGTATTTACACTACAGAAAACCCTAAAGTATATCGTTTATGTAACCACTTAACTCAGTGTATGGGATATACACGGGAGGATTGAGTTAGTGAAGATGTACTTAAAATACAATTAGCCCATAGTGAAGTTAATTGAGAGTATCGGGTCTCTCCTTTAAGGTGCTATTAATGCGCCCAGAACACAATAGGTGTGATTGTCTTATCCGGACTTTCGATTAAGAGAACCTAGTGGGGCATTTATATATGATAGATATATCATATAGGGCTGGACTGATTTGATTAGAGTTCACGATATAATTCCGTGATCGAGAAGTCTTATCGAATCAATCGATGATCATATTTATGGATATATCTTAATCCTGAGGTGATCACAGTCAACTGCTTGAATCAGTATGAGGTTTGACTTGACGGTTAAGGATTACACTAAGTCTGTGGTCTGAATTACGCCATCTTGGCATTGTACTGGATTGAGTGAGTAGTATGTGTTATCACAGATACGGAATCCATTCCTTCTATTTATGGAAGTAGATAGACAGTTCCCTTATTTGTTAATCCTAGAAATTGATCGATCGTACGAGTTCATATTACACTGATTAGCTACCAGTGAGTTGTATGAATTAATTGATCACTAGGGGGTTAATGGTAAATAAGGATAAGAGGTTCTAAAAAGTGTCAACGGTAACCTCCCGATTTAGAATGAACAGTCTATGGAGGATTAATCCATATGTAATGATTATATCAATGGACGCTTATTATCATTCCCGTGAGGAGATAAATATAATCTCATAATCGGAGGAGTGCAGTCACGGTATTATGGTGGCATATTCCTGTGATTGATTTATCGAATATAATTATTCTGTTCGTAAGAAAATTATTTATTTGATTTATCGGAGCCGCTGATTATTAGTCCATGGTCCCCGACGTGCCTCCTATATAGCATAGCTATTCTCGGACGTCGAATCCTAATAATATTAATTTAATTCTTATTAGAATTTAATTAAAACGATATGTGAATTAATTGTTTAGTGGACTATTAAATTAGTTGGGCTAAATAATTAAATATGTGAAAAAGACATTTTTCATAATCTTGGCAAATTAGTGTGTTATGGCAGAAAATTAACATTGACTAGGTCAATGACAATTTTCGGCCAAGAGCATTGTTTTGGGAAACAAGAAATTGGTTTAAGACATGTGCATAAAATATTTATTGGATAAATATTTATGGTAAGAAATAAAGATAAATATTATTCTAGATTTGTTCTAGAATATTATGGGATTATCTTTTATTTATTGGATTTATTTATTTGCAAAATAAAATCCTTGGAGGACAAGGATTACTCTTCTATATAAAGAGAGTTCTCCCAACTCATACACACAACATAATTTTCGACTTCACCTCTTAGAGAGAAGAAGGAAATTTCGGCCAAGGGGTGTAAAGGAAAAATCTTGGAGGTTTTTCGGGTAGCATATCGGAAGGGTTCGAGTCGAGAATTTCCTTCCACCGGGAGTTGCTTGGATCACACGTGCGGAAGATCGTGGTTCTCTTCATTCCGTTTTTCCTTTGCGGTTCTTCTACTTGGATTTTGAGATCCAAGAGGTATTATCTACAACCCCCTTGTAGATATAGATCTAGTTATTTTATTACGTGTAATTTATAGATATAGATCCTTAAATCGCTTCCGTTGCGGATGGTATTACTAACAGAAATTGCATACAGACATTGTCAGGGATATGAGGCTAATAGAGCCAAGAGAGAGGAATCCCACAGGGATTCTAAAAAAGGAAAAGCTGATGATAGATCTGACAAGAAAAGAAAATTTGTGTGAGACAGGGTAACCGCTCCCATTTCTGAGAGGTTAGGGAAAAAAGGGACTCTGCAGGACAGAGACCTTATTCCTCTAAACAGATCCCGTGATCAAGTTCTGGCAATAATGGAGAAAAAAAGAATTGCTAAAGTTCCTCCTCCCTTAAGGGGTCCAAGAGAAAAAGGAGACCATACCATATGGTGCAAATATCATAAGGACATTGGACATGATTCTTAGCAGTGCAGAGATCTAATCAGAGACATCGATACAGCAGCCATGGAAGGAAAGATCGATGAATGCGTCGATCGAACACAAGGAGATCACCCAAGAGGAAGAAGGGAATTTAAAAAATTCCACATTAATCATGACAGATATAATCAAAAGAAACACAGAGATCCTTCTCCTGAGGCAGATGGGCATAGGGAAAATGCCCCGATCAACACAGTGAACACGATTGTTGGAGGACCAGCAGGTGTTAACAAGGCTGCCCATCAAGAAAAATGTGGCAGCACAGAAAAAGACGGAGAAGCCAAGAAACAAAAGGTGATGGGAACCGTTCAGTACGGCCCAAGAGATGCACTACCGGCCATCAATCGAACGAAGGATTTGGTAATAGAAGCGTTATACGTGAAAAAACTGGTCGGAAGAATCTGCACAGACAAAGCGTATGAACGCGTCTTTGTATTACATGCGGCGTTCAGGCAATGAAGTTAAAAGACTCGGAGTTGACTCATGTGTCAACTCCTCTTTTTGGATTTACAGGACCTCCCATCCATCCTATGGGTATGTTAAGGTTATTGACGACTTTTGGAAAAGTACCACAGAGCAGGACTCTGACGGTCAATTATGTGGTAGGAAAAGCTTCATCGGCATACATGTGATTTTAGGAAGACCGGCGTTGATCGATCTCAGGGCAGTGGTATCACCAGCACATAACAATATGAAATACCCAACATTTGAAGGAGAAGCTACCATTAAAGGGGATGTGGATGCTGCAAAGAATTGCTATACAGCCACGATCAGTGGAAAGATGAAAGTGCAGCAGGTGACAATGGAAGATCTCGTTCCAGATGAAGAAAAGAGTTGACAATCTAATAATGCCGTGGAGTCAATAATGTTAGATGAAATTGACCCCGAATCCACGGTCATCATAGGATCATGGATACCGGCTGAGCAGAAACAAATTCTGGTCAGAACTTTGAAAGACCACAAAAATGTGTTTGCATGGAAAGCAAGTGATATGCCTGGACTGTCAACAGAGTTGGCTGTCCACAAGCTCAACATCGACCCAACCAGAAAACCTGTGAAGCAAAAGAAAAGAACTTTCGCCCCATAAAGGATACAGGCTGTCCAGCAAGATGTAGAAAAGCTGTTGCAGGCCAACATGATTAGAGAAGTTATATATCCAGAATGGCTAGCAAATCCAGTACTAGTCAAGAAGCCAGATGGCAGTTGAAGAATGTGTGTGGATTTCACAGTCTAAATAAGGCATGCCCTAAAGATAGTTACACCTCCCTAGAATTGTGAGGCTAGTAGATTCTGATTGGATATGAAATTTTTGCTTTCTTAGATGCTTATAAGGATATCATCGATTATGATGGACCCTGTGGATCTTTAAAACTCGCTTTTATTCGAATTTGGTTCCTACTACTATGTGTCTATGCCTTTTGGATTAAAGAATGCAGGGGCTACCTACCAAAGGGCAGTCAATACCATTTTCAACCAACAAATTGGCAAATCCATGGAAGTGTATGTGGATGACTTATTGATCAAGAGCAGGACTCTTGACCAATATTTGAAAGATGTGGCAGAAGTTTGTCAAGTGTTAAGACAAACAAGAATGAAGTTGAACCCGAGAAAATGTACCTTCGGAGTGAGGTCAGGCAAATTTCTGGGTTATATGATATCCAAAGAAGGTATCAGGGCCAACCCTGATAAATTGTAAGCTTTAAAAACCATGCCCGAACCAAAAAATATCAAAGAAGTTCAGCGATTGACAGGAAGATTAGCAGCGCTTAATCGTTTCTTGTCAAAATCTGCGCAGAAGTCACTACCTTTCTTTAAAATCCTCAGGAAGGCTAGCCCATTCGAGTGGAATTCTGAATGTCAACAAGCTTTTCAAGATCTAAAGGATCATATCAGTCACCTACCAACTTTAACCCCTCCTCAGGAAGGTGAGATATTATTTTTATACTTATCTTTTTGTAACGAAGCAGTAAGTTGGTAAAACAACATGGTATGTTACAAAGGCCTGTATATTTTGTAAGCAAAGACCTACAAGGGCCTGAAATCAGATATTCTGAGGTGGAAAAATTGGTTCTAGCCTTGGTACATGCCACAAGGAAACTAATACCATACTTCCATAGTCATCCAGTGATTGTGTTGACAAATCAACCCTTAAATCAAATTTTGGATAAACCAGACAACTCTGGGAGATTGGCGAAGTGGGTAGTCGAATTAGCAGGGTTTGACAACGAATACAAACCAAGAACGGCAATTAAAGCTCAAGCATTAGCCGATTTCTTAGCAGAAGAAAAATCTTTGGCTGTAAAGCAAAAGGCAGAGCAGAAAAAGGCTGAACAATGGCAACTATATGTAGATGGAGCTTCAAACAAAGAGGGATCAGGAGCTGGTCTCCTACTCATTAGCCCAAAAGGCAAAGAATTCCCATATGCTCTCCACTTTGAATTTCAACCCACTAACAATGAAGCGGAATATAAAGCTTTGATAACTGGATTGAACCTGGCTCAAAAATTAGGTGTGCAGAACCTGAAAGTGTACACTGATTCACAGCTTGTAACCAATCATATCAAGGGAGAATACGAAGCTAAAGAAGGCCCCATGAAGAAATATCTTGCGGTTGCACAAAGGAAATTGCAAAACTTCTTGGTGGAAGTGAACAGATAACTAGGGCCCAAAATACCAGAGCAGATGCTTTACCTGAGCTAGGGTCAAATTTTTTGTCCAACAAAAAAGTATTGGTTGAGCAATTAAAACAGAAGAGCTGTGATGAGATTGAAGTAGAACCGATAACACAGGTAGAAACTTGGATGGATCCAATCGTAATGTATCTGAGAGATGGAAGGATTCCTAAAGATAAAGTACGCGCCAGAAAACTGATAAGGCTCTCAGCCAGATATGCTCTGTTCAATAAAGTTCTGTACATAAAATCTTATGCAGCACCCTGGTTGAAATGCGTCACTCCAGATGAAGGAGATTATGTGCTGAGAGAAATCCATCTCGGGATTTGTGGAAATCACTTGGGAGCAAGAGCTCTGGCTAGAAAATGTAAGCTTTTTGGTTATTACTGGCCAGAAATGTAAGAAGATGCAGAAAAGCTAGTCAGAACTTGTAAGGCATGCCAGGTGCATGGAAATTTATCACATAATCCTATACAAAAAATGACACCAATTGTGTCACCATGGCCCTTTGATCAATGGGGAGTAGACCTAGTGGGTCCGTTACCCAGAGCGCCAGGAAATTTCAAGTTCCTGGTAGTGGCCGTAGATTACTTCACCAAATGGGTGGAAGCAGAACCCTTGACCACCATCACAGCCAACCAAATTCAGAAATTCCTGTGGAGAAATATTCTGTGCAGATATGGTATTCCTAAAGTTCTCATCTCTAATAATGGCACACAGTTTGAGGATCAAAAGGTGCAGACTTGGTGCACGAACCTAGGAATCTCCCAACACTTTACCTCAATGGCCCATCCTCAAGCCAATGGGCAGGTAGAGCAGACTAACAGGCAAATAAAACAAGTATTGAAGAAAAGGTTGGAACAATAAGGCTCTTATTGGGTGGATCATCTTCCAAACATCTTATGGGCATACAGAACTACCCCAAATGCTTCTACACAGGAAACTCCATATTCCTTAACATATGGTTGTGAAGCAGTAATACCAGCAGAGATTGGGAACAAATCTTCAAGGACAGAATTATACTGTCCAGAAACCCAGGAAGTTGATATGCTGCACATCAAAGATGAGCTGGAACACAAAAGGGACATAGCATTGATACAGATGGCAAAGTACAAGCAAAGGATTGCTCAATATTATAACTCCAAAGTTAAAGGTACGTATTTTAAAGAAGGCGATTTAGTTCTGAGGCGAAATGATGCTAGAAAACAAGGTCCGACTGGAAAGCTAGACCCCAATTGGGAAGGTCCTTATAAAATAATCAAAGCGCATGGAAAAGGATCTTATCAATTAGCTAATGCTTCTGGACGGACGATTCCCCGAAGTTGGAACGCTGTTCACTTAAGGAAATAGTATCCTTAAAAGAAATTTACTTTCTGAAACTATTGTCTATTAGGAATAAAATCTTTACTTATTTTCTCTGTTATATGTTTGCATATTTTAAAATTTTTATTGAAATGCAAGACATTAGAGGCAAAATGCCAAAAAAACATGTTGAGCGTTAAAACTCACAATGCGAAAACATTCTGGGCAGAAGACCATTAAAAAATATGTGTCAAACTTGCAGGGCAAGGGCACTCTGGGCAGAAGACCCATTAAAAATATGTGTCAAACTTGCAGTGCAAGGGCACTTTGGGCAGAGATCCGTTAAAAAATATAAGTGCCAAACTTGCAGCGCAAGGGCACTCTAGGCAGAAGATCCATTAAAAAATATGTGTCAAACTTGCAGCGCAAGGGCACTCTGGGCAGAAGACCCATTAAATATATGTGTCAAACTTGCAACGCAAGGGCACACTGGGCAGAGACCCGTTAAAAAATATAAGTGTCAAACTTGCAGCGCAAGGGCACTCTAGGCAAAAGACACATTAAAAATATGTATGCCAAACTTGCAGTGCAAGGCACTCTGGGCAGAAGACCCATTAAATACGCTCTGGTCAGAAGACCAAATATAAAGCCAAAATACAAAATTTGCAGCGTAAGGGTACTCTAGGCAAAAAACCCATTAAAAGAAGCTAAGGATAAAAATCCTAACTTCTTTGCAGCGCAATAAGGAGATAAAGCTCTAGCCAGAAAATATCAAAATAAAGCCAATCCAAATGGTTAAACAATCGAAGTATCATACATCAAAAGCAGGATCAAATAAGTTATTACATGAAAAGCTGTTCAAAAATCACAGCAAAATCCGAAGTTATGCATCAAAGTTTTAAAAACAAAATACATGAAATCA
Organism: Gentiana macrophylla; assembly: GCA_026214975.1. Classification (NCBI taxonomy): domain Eukaryota; kingdom Viridiplantae; phylum Streptophyta; class Magnoliopsida; order Gentianales; family Gentianaceae; genus Gentiana; species Gentiana macrophylla. The sequence goes on from CM047817.1 coordinate 74,637, forward strand.
AGATGAAGAAGGAGCAGAAGACTGTGCAGATTTTTTCTTCACATACTTGCAAATAATATCTTCTCCACTCTTGTATTCGTCATACCGCTTTGTGAAGATTTCGCCGGCCTTCTTATCATATAACTTGTGATTAGGCAGAGTGCAGCTAATCACTAAGTCAGCTGGTTTAGCTTCATTAACACCAAGGGTATATCCTCTGTGTAGAGCTGGAGATAGAATGATCTGAATTTCCTCATAGGTTTGAGGAGAAGCCTTATACCCGGCAACGACTTTTTGAATAACATTCTGGGTAGGAGTTTCCTCCATTTGCCTTAAAGTTTCGTCAAAATCTTCTTTCATCTTCTTTGCTGTGGCCAGGTGCTGTTGATTCTCCTCTTTCATCTTCTTCAGCTGCTCATCTCTAAGTTTTAATTGCTCTTCTTGGGTGAACAATAAACCCTCGGTTTTGGCAAGATTGGCCTTCAGTTGCTCAACTTTCAGACGAACAGCTGCCTCTGAAGACATCAACGAACGGTTGGTTTCCTCTAAACTTTTAACTTTGTCATTAGCCTCATCCAAACTGGGCACCTTCTGTTGCAGGGCAGAAATTTCTCCAGCCATCCCAGAGGTTTTCTTGTACAAAGACTTGCCCAGGCGGTAACACTGCAAAAGACTAGATCTTAGCAGATATATAAAATCAAAGAAGAAGATGATAGATACTATAAGGAACTACTTACAGAATCAGCAAAATCCTCTGCGGACATGTCCTCAAAATAAAAAGAGGAATCACTGGCAGAAGTCCCAGATGAAGCAGGCCTATGCCTTTTCTTACTTTTTTGAGAAATAGATCTCAGCAGCACGGCAGTCAAAGCAGATACTGGATCTGTAGGAGGAATTCCTAAGTCAGTTGATGTTGTATTCTCAGCAATGCTCGGTAATATCTCGAGCGAAGGATCCAAATAAGCAACCTCCTTATTCTCAACAAACCTCACGAGTCGCCTCTCTCCCAGGATTTCCTTACGAGCGAAGCCTCACCATACTCAGGAATGACCGATAAAGTCTGCTCAGAATCCTGTTGCATCTACTCTGTTTCCTCCTCCTCGTCAACATCAATGTTAATCAGATCGTCCACATTGGCCACTACAAAGACAAAAGACAATTAAAATATGTTCAAAAACAAGAGCAAAACATAAATACAAACGTACATTTTCTGTACTCTTCTTTGAAGAACTCCATATAACCAATAGGACCTGCGGTGTGAAGCTGCGCAGCATTTATCAGAGCAGAACTTATGAAATCTACGATTAAGGAGATCTTATTACTAGCAAGGTATTCGGCGGGAGTAGCATCAATAAAGTCTTCTAACTTATCTTTCATGGAAGAGGTATTCCATCGGCCAAGGTTCACCTCCGTATTGTGCTTCACAAAGAAGAAGTGTTCTTGCCATTTCTTCTTGGTTTTATCTTTACCGGATAGAGGAATGATGTGACTTAATTTACCAGCTCTACAACAAAAATGGTACCATCCCCCACTACCCTGTGTTAGTTTACATTGGTAAAAATTCCTGAATAATGTTACAGAGAAGGGGGTGGTGTTCAGACGACACCAAATCATGAAACCTACAAGGAATTTGACGATATTCGGATGTATTTTCCCAACTCCAAGCTTATAGTATCGCATTACCTCAACATAACCAGGAGGAAGAGGGAACCTAAGACCACTGTGTAGCTGACCAGTATATACTGTACAGAAACCAAGGGGCAGATTATAAGCGTACTCAGTAGACTTTTAAAGAGCAACTTCAAACGGATCAGTATGAATCTTATAAGTCTTCAGTAAACCGGCCAACTCGGTTTTGGTCATTTTACTAGAAACACCATGGCAAGCCATTATGGCTTTGGTTTTATCAAATCGATTGATTTCCCTCTTCAAAGTATTTAAAAAAGCAGTGTGATCTTCTGGATATTGATGGACGATTGAAGTAGGAGTAAAAATCCCTAGGGGAAGAAGATGAGAAGGCAAAAGACACAAGGGATTATCCCCAAAGGTGGAAGTATTTCCTAGATCAATCAGAGAGGATGAATGATCGATGTTTATTACAGTTTCAGGACAAGGAATAGGGTTAGAAAAATTCGCTTCTTCACTATCTATTGCGATCAAAATCTTTTCAAGCGACTAAAACAACTTTTCTACAGAACCGCTAGAAGCAGTATTGGCCCTCAAACTTATGAAATAGATAAGGAATTAAAAAATAAGAAGAATAAATAACACAGAGGCAGAAAATTACTTGTAATTGCACAGGTGTGAGTCCAAAGGTTTGAAATAAAGGAGTCGTTCGATAAGAGGTGTGATTATGTGACAAGAAGTGGAACCGACGTAAAGGTTCAATTCACAGTTATAATAATAACCGGGTGTGACTAGGCCTCGTTTCACGTAACATTGATGATGGGAGTTCAAACATTGCGCACTAGAGGCAATTGTAAGCGATCCACCCACCTGGGAGGACTTATGATGATATATAGGCCCATCGGGTCGGATTATTTGTAATTGGGCCGGGCCCGTTATAAAGGTTAAACGATAGAGGTAAACGGGCTGGTCAAGGCACTAACTAGATCAAGCTTCTAGACAGAATAGTCAGAGGAGCAGGACTCCACCATGTCCTGTGCAGAAGTGTCTCTGGATAGAATAATCGGTTGAGCATGACGAAGACCAAGTCAGTGGCGGTTTAACTGTCAACAAACGTGGGTAGATCCCACGCCTGATCATATCCAAGGTAACCGACGATAACTCCCCAGTATGGTGGAGGAGGTTACCAGCACGATCTGAAAATGTAAAAGGAGAAGTCTGAACTATGATGGGGACTTGATTCCATTTCGATACTTGAACTGGATACGTAGGCAGCTCTCTCGAATAGTTCAGTCCAAATTCATATTACTTTCTTTTGTTTGTGTATCAATTTCCTAACTCGAATCACACAATTACCCGATTACGGATTTGAGCAACATCAGAGATGTTATTCTAAGATACATACCCACTGAAGATCAATTAGCTGACATATTCACTAAACCACTTAGACATGAAAGATTTAGCATGTTGAGAACTGAGTTGGGATGATTGAAATTGACTAAGTACCAAAGAGAGGCTAACTGGAGTAATCAGCTAAGTGACTTCACCAGCTGATCAAACCTTTGCCTTCACTGGAGATGTAGCAGGTGAAGCACCGGCACTCAGCAAAGTCAACTTCACTAATTGTTAGGAACAGTCAAGTACAGCGGCCCGGTAAATAAAAAGGCACTCCACCGGCAAAGTGACCGACCAAGGACCTTCACTGAAATGAAGATTGAAGTCACCAGCAAATTAAAGTGTGAACTAAATCAATTGTTATGCACATGGAGAATAAGGAAGTCGTGGAGGATTATACTGTGGAAGATTACACACGTGGAGATCAAGTTACAATCATGGAGGTAACCATATTATTTTTCAAATTACAAACGCCTTGATTCCCGGGATCTATCATTACTTACCACAATCCACTCCCCCACTACACTCGAATATCGTGATTTATGTACATAAAATCACGTCATTATGTCATAAAATCCTTCCATATTCAACCACGTTCACACTATCCAAATCATCCTATATAAACAGCACTTAGAGGTTTTTTTCAGAAATCTTTACACTCTATTACAAGTTATAAAACTTTTTTTCTTACTACAAAATCAAAGCTTTCTCTCAAAATTCAAAAATGGCTTCATCTTCTTCCCAAATCGCCCAAACTGGAGCACAATATGAAAAATCAATTGCCACCGGATCATTCTTTCAAGAAGAACCCTATCTAAAACTATGCGGAAATGATGAGGAAACAAAAAGACTGGCAGACGGTTGCAAAAATATGAAATTGCTAACCTTTCTAAATCCTCCAATCTCTGATGTCTGCTATGAAAGTTTAATCTCTTTCTGGAAGACTGTACAGTATGTCTCTGGCCACTTGCAGAAAAAGGTGACGAATGGGAGGAAGACAAGATCGTTGCATTTGTGAACGGCACAGACGTGGTCATTACAGAAAAGGTAATTCAAAAATATCTCAAACTTTCAAATAACGGTCAAGCCAAAGTGTCCTTGGTACCGCAAAACCTTGATGATTTCTGGGTAATCATTGCCAAAACGGCAAACCCATGGTCTAAGAAGGTCAATTGTCGAAGATCCGCTTTAAAGAAACCATTCTGTGAGTTCAGTGCCCTAATTGGAAAGAGCATTGACGGAAAGTTAGGAGCCAATAATGCCATGACAGAGGCTAGAATACGGCTGATGGGAACCATCTACAACCGTCTAAAGTTCAACTGGGAAAAATACTTCTTCTTGAGAATCAAAGAGCAAATCCAAGGTGAGGCAAATGCGGCCAAAAAAGGGATAGCAGAAGGGAAGAAGAAGAAAGGCCAATTTTGGGTGAAAAGTCTTATGGGATTCAGTTACACTATTTGATGACATGTTTCCAAGTCCCTGTTGTACAACTTCACAAACTGCATGAATCCAAAGTCATGTTTACCTATGTTAAACATCAGAAGAAAGTTGACGAAGGGAAGAGAAATAAACCCACAAAACACACAACCAGCCAAAGAAAGAAGCAAAAAGTTCAACGAAATTTGGACAAGACAGACTTTGGAAAGTTAGTTGATGAAGAAGAAGAAGAAGAGGATTCTGACATTGAGACAGAACCACCAGAGGAAGAAAACGAAAGTGAGGATGAACAACCTCAAAATGAGGACGCTGTAGGAAACACTGGAGATGATGAAGAAACTCCAGAAGAACCTGCACAAATGTCTGCAAATGATATTGATGATCAAATTGCAGAATATCTTGAATGGAAGGAAGGGGATTCCAGAACTCAGCTTCAAGACTCCGAACGCATGCTTTCTGAGGAGGCCTGGCTCTTTAATTTTCTGGGAATCACAACCCTGGTTGGTGTACTTGATGAATCTCCACTCTGGGACATGGTTGATGCAGCAAAGGCAAAACTGCCATAGATCCCTGACCAAAATAGTGATGACTCGGAAGATGGTGAAGATGATCATGATAATACTGATCAGGATGATGGTGATGATCATGATGACAATGATGGTACTGATCCCCACGCTGATGATGGTGATAAACAAGGAAAAGAGGATAGTCCTACACCAGACGCAATTGATGATAACACTCTCCTAAGTTCGTTTCTACAACCACAAGGTCCAGCCAAGTCAATACCAGCTGAGGCAACCTCACCAACATTACCAACAATGCCAGCAAACAACCCTGAGCCAATTCCACAAACCCCTGTGGATACTACAACTCACCGACGAGTAGTATTGAACCTCTGGCTCGCCATCGCCACTCGGTCTAGAAAACCCCCAGCACAGATCAAGGAGGAATAGCAGCCCACGCTACACCAGCGTACACATCCACCCAAATACTTGAAGACTTGGAAGCCGATGTAGATGTTACTCAACATCAAGACAAAGGACGGCAAACAGAACCAGAACCAGCTGACATCCGTCACAAACTCTCTCAGCTGGCCACTGGCATCTCCAATAAGACCTTTGAAAAAGCAGCAGATCAGCTGGCTAAAGAATTGGAACAGCAAGCCATGTACCTCAGATCCATGACTTCAGCATTCAATGATAAAAGTTACTCCATAGAGCGATAATTCCAGGCCATTGCTGAGTATATTGATGCACAGAATATTGTTGTGCAATGACAAGGAGATCTGATGTGACAGCTCAATATCAATATCACTAACAACCTTGCAGGTCTCAGACAACACATTTCTCAAGAAAATGATTCGATGGCATTGGCATTCGGCACCAGATTCCGTAGTGTCACTGAGAAACCGACTGATCATGACAATAGATTCACATCCAATGAGTCAAAATTAGACTCTCTGATTGGAACATCAGAGACTACAAATAGCATCTTACTCCAGCAAAGGGATGATGCTGCCAAAAAGGAGGAAACAAGTAAGCCTGAAGGATCAACAGTAAGACCCCTAAATTTTACAGAGGAACAGCTGAGAGCAAGGGACAGAGAAATAAAAATCAGAAATGAAGCTGAAGAGCAGCAAAGGAAGGCTAGAGAAGAAAGAGAAAAGGCCTCAAATGAACCATGCATAGGATTTCCTCATCCTATGCAAAGAAGGGATGATGATAGAGATAGATCAGGTGGACAGCAAAGGCCTGGACAACAAAGACCTGGATCAAGTCAGCAAAGGAGATCTGCAAAAGAACTCAAAACTGACACAAGCAGAGAGAAAAGAAGTTTCCCAACTCACAGAAACAGGCAAGAATATGAGGCTGAGATCCTAGATCATGTGAGAGAATTTTTCAGAGTTCAAGAAGGGTTGTATCCAAATCAGTCACAAGATCAAGCATGGGAAGACTGGCTAAGCTACCAGGATGAACAGAGGAGAGTTGACATGGCCAAAATATACAATGATATTAAAAGACAACATGCATCTCTCCAGCAAAGTGATGGAACCAGCAGACCAAGTTTAGCCATACCACTTTCTGCAAAAGGACCATAAGATTTTCCAACTGAGCAACAAGAAGACTTTAACTACATGGAAAAATTCTTCAACCCTATAGGGAGAATGAATAAACAAGACCAATGGGGTTTGTACAAAAATCTCAAATTTGCTGACTCACACATTGCAGAAGCTAGGGATAGACTTGAGAAGTATTTTGGAGAGCCCATGGCAAATGAAACTATGCCTGACTTTAACAGACTCTTTGCCAAGAGAGTATTGAAGGATGCAGGTTCTTAGATCTAAACGAGTTAGATCTATGCGCAGCGGATGGATCACGACTTATATGACACAATTCATAATTAAAGGACGTAAACAACTACAAGGGGGTTTAAGATCATGTTACCAATAACGGGAAGAGAAGCCTTGATCTTCTGATGTGTTCTCCAAATGGCGGTTGGTGGACACCCTTCTTGATACACGAACCTCCTTGATATGCAACACCAAGAAAAACTCAAAGTTTTTCCTCTTCCAAAAACCCTAGGGAAGAAAAACTAATTTTCCTCTCCCTTTTTATCATAGTGGTCGAAATTTGCCTTGCAATTTCCCTTGGAATAACTCTTATATTATAGGAGAGTAAATCCTTGGCCTCCAAGTATTAATTAATTAAATAAATAATTAATTAAACAAAATAAAAGGATATTTTCCTTAATGACTAATTGTGACATGTATTGACCAATAGGAAATCAAATAACAAGTCATCCAACCAATCATATAACAAGAATATCTTTTATTTTCCACATCACAAAAATTAATTCTTGTGATAAATAATGATATGAGGCGCCACTTTTAGGGTATAAACAGCCCACATAAAATGTCTTTTATGTGTATTATATTATTTAGCCCAACTAAATAATATCCATGCATATCAATTAATTAGCCCAGCCAATTAATTATCACTGAGGCCCAAGTAACAAGATTATTAGTCCGAATTACAGAAGCCACATCGGGGACCATGGACCTATAACTAGTAGCTCCAATAATTAATTATTCATCGAACAGAATAAGTACATTAATTATTATTTCCGGGATTACGCCACCATAAACCCGAAACTGAACTCTACCGATTATAGATGTATACTTATACTCAACCCATAGAGTGAATAAGCGTCCATTGATATAATCACTACATACGGATTAACCTCCATAGACATCGTCCATTTCGAGTGGGAAGTCTCCGTGAACCCGACTCGAGAATATCTTATCCTTATTTACCATTAACCCCACGATGATCAATTAGTATGCATATCGACTAGTAGCTAATTAGTCAAATGCGAAACTCCGGGATCGATCACTTTCTTAGGGCTAACAAATAAGGGACTGTCTCTCTACTTTCATAGAAGGAATGGATTCCATATCGTGAAAATCAGAACTACTCAATCATCCGGAGATAGTGCCAATGAGAAGTGGCTTGGAACACATATTAAAGTGAACCGTAACTAACACATCAAACACTACCCGGGACAAGCGGCATCTGTGATCACCTCAGATTAAGATTGATCCATATATGATCATCTAATGATTTAATAAGATTCCTCGATTACGGAATTATATCGAGAAATACATATTAAATCGTCCGATCCTATATGAATGCCATCATATATAAATGCCCCACGTAGGTACCCTCTACCGGCAGATCCGGATAAGACTATCACACCCTAAGGTGTTCTGGGCGCATTATTGGTGTTTTAATCAAGAGACCCTAAACTCGATTAAGTTCACCACGGACTATGATTTAAGTATATCACCACTAACTCAATCCTCACGTGTAATCCATACACTGAGTTAAGTGGTTACATACAGATATACTTAGGGTTTGCAGTGTTAGGTGTGATGCCCGAAAGACAATTTTTGTAATTGTTTTATTTAATAAATGAAATGATGTTATTATTCATATTTATTATTATCATATTCACCGATGTGACAATAGTATTTACACTACAGAAAACCCTAAGTATATCGTTTATGTAATCACTTAACTCAGTGTATGGTATATACACGGGAGGATTGAGTTAGTGAAGATGTACTTAAAATACAATTAGCCCGTAGTGAAGTTAATCGAGAGTATCGGGTCTCTCCTTTAACGTGCTACTAATGCGCCCTAACTAATAGGTGTGATTGTCTTATCCGGACTTTCGGTTAAGAGAACCTAATGGGGCATTTATATATGATAGATATATCATATGGGTCGGACCGATTTGATTGGAGTTCACGATATAATTCCGTAATCGAGAAGTCTTATCGAATCAATGGATGATCATATTTATGGATATATCTTAATCTCGAGGTGATCACGATCAACCGCTTGAATCGTATGAAGTTTGACTTGACGGTTAAGGATTACATCGAGTCTGTGGTCCGAATTACCCCATCTTGGCATTGTATCTTGGATTGAGTGAGTAGTACGTGTTATCACAGATACGGAATCCATTCCTTCCATTTATGGAAGTAGATAGACGATTCCTTATTTGTTAATCCTAGAAAGCGATCGATCGCATGAGTTCATATCACATCGATTGATCACGGTGAGTTGTATGAATTAATTGATCACTAGGGGTTAATGGTAAATAAGGATAAGAGGTTCTAAAAGGGTTAACGGTAACTTCCCGATTTAGAATGAGCAATCTATGGAGGATTAATCCATATGTAATGATTATATCAATGGACGCTATTTTTATTCTCATGAAGAGATAAATATAATCTTATAATCGGAGGAGTGCGATCACGGGATTATGGTGGCATATTCTGTGATTGATTTATCGAATATAATTATTCTCGTTTCGTAAGATAATTATTTATTCGATTTATCGGAGCCGTGATTATTAGTCCATGGTCCCGACGCGCCTCCTAATATATAGCATAAATATTCTCGGACGTCGAATCCTAATAATATTAATTTAGTTCTTGTTGGACTTTATTAAAACGATATGTGAATTAATTGTTTAGTGGACTATTAAATTAGTTGGACTAAATAATTAAATACACGGAAAAGACATTTTTAAGTTGACTTACCGAATTGGTGTGTTGACCATTTTGACCTAATTGGTCAAAAAGGATGGAAATATGCGTGACCTAATTTTTAGTAAAAAGGTGCGCATATATTTTGTGTGTTATTATTAGGAAATTTGTTTTCCTAAATTGATTAATAAGACATGTGCATAAAATATTTATTGGATAAATATTTATGGAAAGAAATAAAGATAAATATTATCCTAGATTTGTTCTAGAATATTATGGGATTATCTTTTATTTAATGGGATTATTATAATTGATTTTGTATTAATTATAAAATCCTTGGAGGCTAAGTTTTACTCTCCTATATAAAGAGAGTTCTCCCAAGCCAAATAACACACACATATTTCGACTTCACCTCTTAGAGAGGAGAAGAAAATATTTTTTCGGCCAAGGGGTATTAGGGAGAAATCTTGGAGATTTTTCCGGGTAGCATATCGGAAGGGTTCGAGCCGAGGATTTCCTTCCACCGGGAGTTGCTTGGATCACACGTACGGAAGATCGTGGTGCTCTTCACACCAACCTTCATCCTATCCATTGCGGTTCTTCAACTTGGATTTTGAGATCCAAGAGGTATGTTCTACAACCCCCTCGTAGATATAGATCTAGTTATTTTATTACGTGTATTTTATAGATCTAGATCCATAAATCGTTTCCGCTGCGGATGATATTACTAACAGTGGTATCAGTCGCCATGGTGATCTATATTTATACGTATAAAATATTAGATCTAGGAGTGGAAAACATGTAGCTTTTATTGTCCAAATTTTTTTTAATTTGGTCAATGCATGTTTATATATATTTTTATGTTGTTGCGATTGTTGTGGTTGAAGAGATGGATTGGGGTTGGCATTGTTTACCCGTTAGATCTATTGTAAACTCATATGAATGATGAAAATTCGTTCATATGAGTATAGGGAATTATGTAATTTATCTTTATTGCAAGTTTAATTTCCAGCAAATAGATCTAGTTAAGAGCTGTTTAGTATTATTGTTTTTCCCGTTGATCGAACCGTTGAAACGAAGATCCCTCCGGTCAGAATGAAGATTAGAAGATGATGATCAACTCCACAAATTTTTGCTTCGAGCAGAGTCCGTTTCGATATCCGTTCGTTGATGAGAAGAGGCTGCTGTAACAGAAAAACGCAGGATTCACAGAAACCCTACCTGTGACTTCCTCGATATTCTGGGAGAGTTTGGACCGTTGAAACGCAAATCTGACCGTTCAGATTCATCAACTTCGAGTTTTGGACGTACCATAAAAATTTCAGGTCGATCGGGATTCATCTCGATTCCCGATCTGCCTCAGGAAGTCCTTGATGCAGTGCAGTCAAAGTCAGATTCAGCAGCTAGTTTGGCGGTTTACTGGAGAAAATTGGTAAGTCAAAGCACCGATCCAACCGTCCATATTGAAGTTCAAGGAGTGAAGATAAGATCTGGAAGGTTTCGTCCCGATCCGAGTTCGTTTAGTATGCCGATCGTCAAAGAGTTCGAACAGCTGCAGATTTAGTTAGAAAGTAGTAAACCCTAGTTAGGGTTTTGGTTTTTATTTTCTAATAGATTAGATACGGGGGTGCCAACGATCCATCTCGGTGTTTAAATTTTCCATAATTTATTTTTATGTGTTTGATCATAAAATAGATATAAAATCGGAATTGCCATGACATGCATCATATCATAAATCCACTCCATGCATACATGTAGAATTTTAATTTTGGTAATTAAAATAGGCATGTATACAAACTCGTGTAATTAGTTGAAATTTAATTAATACGTGGTAATTAATTAATTTAGTAACTAATTAAAGATCCGAGGACGGGTTATGAAATCGTTAGCCTTTCGGTGTGTGTTCTCGGTGAACCGCCTTAAAGCTGAAACGAGATCACGTTTTCAATTCGTAGTGTCTACGAGATTGAATGATGGTAAAAGAACAATAAATCTTGGATAAAAACGGTTCGCCTTTAGGTTGGGTGGTCAACTGAGCTTCGCTCAAACGACTTAACCCTCCTAGTGTGATGTATGCACGGGGGTCCGGCAAGACTAAGCCAAACCGAGAGCGGAGGGGTGATTCCTTCTAATCTCAATAGGGCTCTCTTGACCCGATTTCGTCCGACTGTCACATATGTTCCAACGAATAGGACGGGTAGGCTTGCCTACGTTACCGACACCATTCGGAATCCTTGATTTGATGTGCTTTTATGTTAACATCAAAAAGACGTGGTTAGTTAACCCACCACCACTTCCAAAATATTGAGTGGGAGCGGGGGAGGCGACAGCCAACCCCACGGCCTCTACTATAGATGCAAGTAAGTGAGAGAAGGTGACGCCTCGCGGCGCTTTGATTTCGTCCCCTACGGATGGTGTTCACCCCTATCAACATTCATGGCTTGGTCTCCGAAAGGATAGGATTTACGGGTACTCGTCGGGTCACCGACCTATCCTACGACGGCACACTCGGGCGCACTCTAAGAGATCCGATATAGTAGGTCACACTCATCAAGGGTATTTTTGATAAATACCTAGGCTAAAAGGAAGGTAGTCAATGAATAAAGGGATGTTCGATTCTCGTGGGATATCTCGATTCTCACAAGTTATTCATTGATTTAACCGTTGATCTCTTTGACCTACCCTACGGGCAAGATCGAGATGCAAGGTTAAAACCTTGGAATGGTAGAGTAGACTTAATTTTTAGTTTACAATTCCTAAAATTTAATATAGTAGTGTTAAACTTGAATTAATTTATGTCATTTTATTTACAAAGATTATCCCTTACTAAATTGCTTACAATTGACTAGTATTGACTTCGTTAAAAGTGGAAAGTAACTAGGACGTTGAACTAGTCAATCGATAATGCAATTATTTCTCGGAAGAGATATTTTCTCTTAAGCCTTTTAAAAACCAGAGTGACATATAGGTATGTCACTAGTGTCATTCGTGTCAAACGAGAGACAAACTTAGTTTGATCAAAGGTGATTACGGACTTTGAAAATTCTTCTAGTGAATTTTCAGTGTGTAGTGACTACACACGTAACCGTTCTAATTGAAAAATCGGAAAATCATAAACTGTTGCTAGTTAGACGATATTTGGAATCGATGAACTAGTGGGAGTTTTATGATTTGTATTTTTCTGGAAACATTAGAACTGTGTAAGTGTTTACACGAGAGATTTTCAAATTGAAAAATTGGAAAATCATAACATAAAGCATTGCTGGTTAGACGGTATTTGGAACCGATAAACTAGTGGGAGCTTTAATCTTATGATTTGTTGTTTTTCTAGTATATTAGAAAATCCGACAAGTCTGGACAAGTAACACTCGAAATAGACATCCCACGGTTCAAGAGTAGTGTCTACTCACACGAACTGCTAGTTCAAAACTGTTTCCATTCACGGAAAGTCAAGAATGGGTGAATATGTCTAAAAGTGTTCGTCACCTAAAATGAGAAAATTTTAAGGCTGAACCGAAAATTAATTAACTGAAAATCATAGGATAAGGACAGTGATTTTGGATCACCAACCTATGAATCCTTGGTGATTTTCTCGAGCTAAGTTCTTTGGAAGAACAAGGTAGCAAAGTGCATTTAACGATTAAAAGAGTAAACAACGGGCGATTAATTTTAGCTAGAATAGTGGGAGTGATATAAGGAAATGAATCTCGTGTTCAATCCTTGGATATCGCGGAAAATTTATTTTCCGCTTAAGACTCGTTGGAACGAATGGATTTACCTTCTATTCGATAATTTGTTTGTCGTATAGAAAGTGAATATACCATTTTTGTAGTACGAATCCAAGACTCGGACTTTTGTTTGATAAAGTCAAAACCACTTAGAATCTTTGAAATATGTATATAAAACACATCTTAAGAATCTGTTAAAAGCAATTGGTTTCTATATTTAGATAAACGCTTCTTCATGTTCCATAGTTAGTGCATAGTCCCTAAAAGACAAGACTCAAGGCGGCTCTGGGTGATTCCTTTCTCCCACCTGGTTATATTGTCTCAAAGGTTCGATGACTAAGCTTCCTTTCAATCAGAAAGGAAAATGGTTATAAAGAAGTAACATAGCTTGTTCATGATGACCTTCGGGTCTTATGAAAGATACAAGCTAGTGGGAGCTTATGAGTAGTGACTTCTAGTCCGACAACTACTCAAACACTCCGGTAAGTTTATCCAAAATATTCAAAGGTGTCTCGACTTTGTCGGAAATGGAGTATTCTATACTGAAATGGGCCATCACATAGTCCTGTGGGTGATGCTCGGTCTCGCCTCATAGTGAAATGCTTTCACTAAGGAAGAAACCATTGAATTGCCTTTACTTAGTTGTAGATGTGCCACAATACACTGCTTAACTCAATAAAGATATTGGAAGTGAAATAACGGTTTACATAGAAGTGTAGAACCGAGAAGTCTACCTAGAATATGCTTTGGAATTAACGGATAATGAGTGGATTCGGTTCACCCAAATTCCGTCAATATAAGCATTTAGCACATGATGCTTGATGGTTTGACTGAATTTCACATACACGCTCGGTCAAGATAACCAATCGTTATATATCTTGTAGCATTGAGAAAAAGGTTCGTTATCGATTCTTGACATCGGGAAGGACGGTTATCTTTGTTGCACCCTTTCTCGATAGAGTCAATGAACAACAAACCTTGAACCTTAGAGTACGGTTACTCAAGGTAGTTACTTATCGATTAGATCAAACCACATCCAACATTGGTTGTTGGTGATGACACTAAATACTCTTGAACTAAATCGAATTTCGATCCACCAAGAAAATAGTGGGAGTATGGTTTATCCATTACCCATTATGGGTTCTGCAGACTTTATGGTCCGAGGATCGATTGATAACCTATGGCTCTTTTGTGAGCAAAGATAGTATTACGATAAATAGAGGTTGGTTTAATAGCCATAACCACGTGAATGGAGTTCGGCACTCCAATTGCATTCATGCTCTTGTAGAACCACCTGAGCGCCTCAGGCCAAAGTGGGAGTAATTGGATCTACACGGAAAGGAGTAGAATGAGTTCGGTATTGCATGATTTTCGTTCAAAACGAGAGAAAATAGGGGTGATTCCTGAGACTTTCATGCCGAACAAACGGAATCTGGATTCATTCGAAATGAAGTCTTCGCTTAAGAACCTATGACAGGGTGACTGTCCAGGCTTATGTCCTTTGTGGATAAGAAGCAAACCTCTTGGTCATTAGAAGTCACATGTTTCTAAAACATGTGGATTTGACCAGAATATTGATAAATCTTTTGTAGACTGGATATCAATTTTAGTACAGTAGTGAATATATAAATATATATTAGTGTTTGTGAAGGATAACACTGCATCAGTTGGAATCAACATGGGTGTGTTATCTGAAGTCAGAATCTGACAATGCCACAATTCTCTGCAACGGAGATTTGGACAACATTCTTAAGAGTTTGACTCGGTCGAATTCATTAGAATCAGTCACTGGTTTCCCATCCATCTTATTGGTTAAGATGATGCATCTGTGTATGCAACATTCAACGAGGAAGTTCTACCCTATGCCTCAGGAATGACTCTCTTAATCTTTGGATCAAGAGAAATGGGATAGATTCTCTTTCTAGTAAGAGATGGTCAGGTTATTGAACGTCAATTTTGACCGAATCTTAGATTCGGCGGTTAACGAAGCAAGTTTAGTATGTCCTTTAGTATCTTGAGAGAACGAGGAATAATATGCGGGCATATTCAAATATGAACTTGGATATGTGAGAATACACTGGTTCTGACTTTGTGTCAGATTAAGGATGATCGTTAAGTCGATCTCGGTCTCAGTGTTTACTCTTGTGTTGAAGCTATTGCCTGGAGGAATCCAGCAACGCCAACTCGACTTTAACTAGTTGGGTGATTAGCGGCTTTTGTAGTAGCTAGAGAGGCGATATAGCCTCAGGATTTCTTTTTTTTCAGTTCTGGGAGTGATTCCAGATTTGGAAAGCCGATACCACATCATTGTGCAAACAATGAAGGGGTAGCTAATAAGGATTTCCGAAATCACTTGAGTTCAAGAGCATATTGGGAAAGTACCACATGATTAGATGGACCGGCGACGTTTTGATTCTACGGATCGTCTCGAGCCGACAACCTGACTAGTCATTAAGACCCATGACATTTAGATGTAGGTACTCCCCGAGTCACTGACCTATCCTACGACGGCATACTCGGAGTGTATTTTGGAATCTGAAATGGTTATGACATGCTTAGTGGGTACTAAAATACGGGATGAGTCACCATTGCTTTAGAGCAAGTGGGAGATGTAGTTTGCTGTAGTTTTAAATAATAGGGTGTGCTCTAAAACAATTAATCACATGCTTTCGTGCAAGTGGGAGATTGTTAGGTGTGATGCCCGAAAGACAATTTTTGTAATTGTTTTATTTAATAAATGAAATGATGTTATTATTCATATTTATTATTATCATATTCACCGATGTGACAATAGTATTTACACTACAGAAAACCCTAAGTATATCGTTTATGTAATCACTTAACTCAGTGTATGGTATATACACGGGAGGATTGAGTTAGTGAAGATGTACTTAAAATACAATTAGCCCGTAGTGAAGTTAATCGAGAGTATCGGGTCTCTCCTTTAACGTGCTACTAATGCGCCCAGAATGCAATAGGTGTGATTGTCTTATCCGGACTTTCGGTTAAGAGAACCTAATGGGGCATTTATATATGATAGATATATCATATAGAAATTTGGACCGATTTGATTGGAGTTCACGATATAATTCCGTAATCGAGAAGTCTTATCGAATCAATGGATGATCATATTTATGGATATATCTTAATCCCGAGGTGATCACGACCAACCGCTTGAATCGTATGAAGTTTGACTTGACGGTTAAGGATTACACCGAGTCGTGGTCCGAATTACCCCATCTTGGCATTTATCTTGGATTGAGTGAGTAGTACGTGTTATCACAGATACGGAATCCATTCCTTCCATTTATGGAAGTATATAAACGATTCACTTATTTGTTAATCCTAGAAAGCGATCGATCGCATGAGTTCATATCACATCGATTGATCACCAAAGTGAGTTGTATGAATTAATTGATCACTAGGGGTTAATGGTAAATAAGGATAAGAGGTTCTAAAAAGGTTAACGGTAACTTCCCGATTTAGAATGAGCGATCTATGGAGGATTAATCCATATGTAATGATTATATCAATGGACGCTTATTTTTATTCTCATGAAGAGATAAATATAATCTTATAATCGGAGGAGTGCAAATCCACGGGATTATGGTGGCATATTCTCGTGATTGATTTATCGAATATAATTATTCATTCGTAAGATAATTATTTATTCGATTTATCGGAGCCGCTGATTATTAGTCCATGGTCCCCGACGTGCCTCCTAATATAGCATAGCTATTCTCGGACGTCGAATCCTAATAATATTAATTTAGTTCTTGTTGGACTTTATTAAAACGATATGTGAATTAATTGTTTAGTGGACTATTAAATTAGTTGGACTAAATAATTAAATACACGGAAAAGACATTTTTCGTGGACTCGGCCCGAATTGGTGTGTTGACCATTTTTGACCTAATTGGTCAAAAAGGATGGAAATATGCGTGACCTAATTTTTAGTAAAAAGGTGCGCATATATTTTGTGTGTTATTATTAGGAAATTTGTTTTCCTAAATTGATTAATAAGACATGTGCATAAAATATTTATTGGATAAATATTTATGGAAAGAAATAAAGATAAATATTATCCTAGATTTGTTCTAGAATATTATGGGATTATCTTTTATTTAATGGGATTATTATAATTGATTTTGTATTAATTATAAAATACTTGGAGGCTAAGTTTTACTCTCCTATATAAAGAGAGTTCTCCCAAGCCAAATAACACACACATATTTCGACTTCACCTCTTAGAGAGGAGAAGAAAATATTTTTTCGGCCAAGGGGTATTAGGGAGAAATCTTGGAGATTTTTCCGGGTAGCATATCGGAAGGGTTCGAGCCGAGGATTTCCTTCCACCGGGAGTTGCTTGGATCACACGTACGGAAGATCGTGGTGCTCTTCACACCAACCTTCATCCTATCCATTGCGGTTCTTCAACTTGGATTTTGAGATCCAAGAGGTATGTTCTACAACCCCCTCGTAGATATAGATCTAGTTATTTTATTACGTGTATTTTATAGATCTAGATCCATAAATCGTTTCCGCTGCGGATGATATTACTAACATGCAGCAGTGTATTACTTTACAAGCACAAAGCAAGTAATAAGGTGAGATGAATTCTGTCATTCATTATTAAAAACAATTACACAAATTGTCTTTCGGGCACTACACCTAACAATCTCCCACTTGCACGAAATGACAAGCAACGATTGTTTTTAGAGCACACCCTTTCTCATCTTATTCACAACACTCTCCCACTTGCTCTAAAAGCAGATGAGACATATCCATCAATGTTGTACCCTCCAAGCACTCGACTTGGTACACTGATTAGTTAGGTTGTCGACTCGAAACGATCTTTAGGATCGAAACGTCGCCGGTCCATCTAATCAGGCGGTACTCTCTCTCAATATGCTTTTGACCTCTAGTGACTGAGAAGATCCTTCTAAGCCATCACTTCACTATTTTCACAATGAAGTGATATCGGCTCATTAGACCTGGAATTGCTCCCAGATCAGAAAGGAAATTCCTAAGCCATATCACCACTCTAGCTGCTCCGAAGGCTGCTACGTATCCGATTAACTAAAATCGAATTGGCGATTCTGGATTTCTCCAGACTATAGCTCCATCACAATGATTAAACACTGAGTCCGAGATCGTCCCAACGATCATCCTTAATCTGACTATAAGTCAGAATCAGTGTAGTCAACCATATTCAAGTTTGCACCCGAATATTCAAGCACATTATTCCTCGTTCTTCAAAGATACTTGAGGACGTACTAAACCGCTATTCACTGCTCGAATCCGAGATTCAACTACTATTGACTTATTATGACCTGACTTGCCGTTATCCAAGAGAGACTCTATCCTATTTTCTCTTTATCAATTTGGAGAATCATTCCTGAGAGGTAGGGTAGGACTACTCTCGCTGAATGTTGCATCCGTATATGCAAGATCATCTTATTCAATAAGGTGGATGGGATAGCCAATGACTCATTCTCGTGAATTTGACCGAATTAAATTCTTAGAATATAGTCCACTCTCTCATCCAGAGAATCTTGGCGTGTCAGTTTCTGACTTCAGATAACACACTCATGTCTGCTTTTCCAAGCTGTTTTGATGTTACCTTTCGTGAACAATAATACTACTACTTTACCAATATTGATACCCAAAGATACTAAAGACTTATCAATATTCGGTCAAGTCCACATATTTTAAAACATGCGACTTTTAATGACCGAGAGGTTCTCTTTACATCCACAAAGGACATAAGTCCTGGCGGTCAACTTTGCCATTTGTTCTAACCAAGACCCTTCGTTCGAATGAATCCGGACTCCGTTTTACGGCAAGAAAGTCTCGTGGAATCACCCCTATTTTTTCGCTTTCTTAACGAAATCTAGCAAGACCGAGTGGTGAGAGAGTTCAAGGTCCAGTTAACTCTCTACTTGTCGAGGAATCACCCCTATACCACTCAAACTGCGTTGAAAAGTTTAAACTTTCCTATTCATTCGACTCTTTTTCGTGTAGATCCAATTGCTCCCACTGGGCCTGAGACACTCAGGTGGTTCTACAAGAGGCTGAACAGAACTGGAGTACCAAAACTCCATTCACAGGGTTAAGGTTTTCAAACCAACCTCTATAATCAGAATCCTATACAGCCCACCAAGAGCCATAGGTTATCAATCACCCCAGCAGACTATAAAGTCAACAAAATCACAATGGGTCAACGGTTAAACCATACTCCCACTGCGTCTTGGGTGGATTGACATTCTGATCTAGTAGTATTTATCAGTGTAATCACCAACAACTAATGTTGGACGTGGTCTGATTAATTAGATAGTAACTACCTTTGGTTAACCGTACTCCAAGGTTTAAGGCTGTTTCTTATAGATTCTATCAGATGGCTTGTGACAGTTCAACCGTCACTTTCTGATCTCAAGAATCTTATAACCAACCTTTACTCGTCTCATTAAGATATTTCACGAACATTCACAATTTGAACGTATGCATAAAATCCCGACCCTACCTTCAAGCATTAAATGCTAAATGCCTACATTTACGGATGTGTTGTGAACCGAATTCACTCCTTATCCATAAACTCACTAGCATCTTCTAGGTAGACTTCTCGGTTTACATAATAATGTTAACCGTTATTTTGCAACGAATTATCTTAATCGAGTTTAGCAGTGTATTGTAGCATATCAATAACTATATAGGGCAAGTCTATGGTTTCTTCCTCAGTGAGAAAAATTCCACTAGGAGGCAGGCCGAGCATCAGTCCCAAGACTATGCGATAGCTTATTTCTGAGCATGGAATACTCTATTCTCTGCTAAAATCAGAGACTCCTCCTCGTATTCTTTCGATAAACTTAATCGCGTTTCGAGTAGTTATCAGACAAAATGTCACCACTCAAAATCTCCCACTAGCTTGTATCTCTCACTAGACCCCGAAGGTCATGGTGAACAAGCTATGTTACCCCTTCAAATCTATTACCCTTTCCCGATTGAAAGGAAACTTAGTCATTGTTCCTTTGAGATAGTTTTCCTAGACTGGGAGATAGGAATCACCCTTAGCCAGTCGTGAGGTCTTTTCTCTAGGATATATGCACTAATTAATAGATATTGAAAGGTTGTTTATCTTAATACGGAAACCTTTTACCTATAATAGTTTAAGATGTGTTACACATACTTATTCAGCTGTTCTAAGTGGTTCTGACTTTATCAAACAAAGGTCCGAGTCTCGGATTCGTACTACAAATGTCATATTCACTTTCTATGAGGCAACTGTAGTATCGAGATGAAAGTGAATCCATTTGGTCCAACGAATCTGTAAACAGAAAAATAATTTTTTCTGTGATATTCAAGGATAGAATCCGAAATTCATTTCCTTATATCACTCCCACTATTCTAGCTGAAATTACTGCCCGTTGTTACTTTATTAATGCACAGCTTCATTGTTCTTCCAAAGAACTAAGCCACTGAGTCAAGTTACTCGGTTAAGAAAGTCTCTAAGGATTCATTGGTTAGTGATCCGAAATCACTTTCCTTATCCTATACTTTCTTTAATTAATGTTTCGGTTTAGCCTCAAAACTTTGGTTAAGATGATTAACACTTATAGACATTCTTTCCCATTCTTAACTTTCCTTTAAAGGAAATAGTCTTGAACTAGCAGTTCAATTGAGTAGACACTACTCGTGAACTGTGGGATGTCTAATAAAAGCGTTACCCAGTGGGACCAATTTTCTAATAAATTAGAAAAACAACAGATAAAAGCTCCCACTAGTTTATCGGTTCCAAATACCGTCTAACTAGCGACACTTTAATTTATGATTCTCTAATTTTTCTATTAGAAAATTTCTCGTGTAGACACTACACAATTAAAATTCACTAGAAGAATTTTATCGTCCCAATCATCTTTCAAACTAACTACGGTTGTCTCTCGTTACGACTTGAGTGACAAAGAGTGACATGTCTATTTACGTCACTTAAGTTTTGAAGGATTCAAGAGAAATATCTCTTCCGAAAAATTAATCGCATGTGAGATTAATAAATACAACGTTCTAGTTACTTACCACTTTTAACGAAGTCATTACTAGTCAATTTTACACTAGCGATCTAGCACCCAGAGAGATATATATAATGATTGTAAATAAAATTGTGTAAAATAAATCCAAATCATACACTACTAAAATTTTAGGAACATAAACTAAGTACTTATAGTCTATCCTACCGTTCCAAGGATTTAATCTAATGCCTCAAGTGTCGCCTTAGGGTAGGTCAAAGAGGTTTGATTAATATTGAAGATCAACTTGAGAATCGAACATCTCATTTGTGATCGTCAATCACCTTTCCTTTTTCAGCCAAGGTATTACCAAAATACCCTTTATGAGTGTGACCTCATTGTTTGAGATCTTTAGATAGACCCGAGTGTGCCGCCTTAGGGTCGGTCGGTGACTCAAATGAGTACCCAAAATCCTATCCTTTCGGAGACCAAGCCTTGAATTTTGATAGCGGTGAAGGCCTTCCTTAGGGGCGAAATCAAAGCCGCACGAGGCGTCACCATTCTCTCACGTTGCTTGTGTCAGCAGTAGAGGCCGTGGGGTCGGCCGTCGCTCTCCCGCTCCCACTCAATATTTTGAAAAAGTGGTGGGTTTCTTGATCACGTTTTTGGACTTGATGTTACATTAAGGAACAATAAATCATAGGCCCGAATGTTGTCGGTTATGTGGGGCTAGCCCACCCGACCTATTCGTTAGAACATATGTGGCCGCCGGACGGGTCAAGGCTAGAGAGCTCCGTTGAGCCGTAGTGGCTCTTCGGATGGCTCGATATTGCGGACCCGTGCAAACGCCACACGTGGAGGGTGAAGTCGATCGAGCCGTAGCTCTCGTTGACCACCCAACCGTGGTTAAACCACTTTCGAACCATGTTTGCCCGTGATTATCCAATCCTTAAACATCAAACTTTCACGTAGAGAACTACGGAACAAAAACGTAATCTCGTCTCAGGTAAGGTGGAATTCACCGAGAATCCAACAATTTAACCACGAGGTTTCGGATTTTACTCCTTATGCTTTCGCAGAGTGGGATTCACCGAGAATCCATCACCCAACCTCGACGATTGAAAAACCCGTGTTCCTCGGTTTTACCCTAATTAGTTTCTAATTAATATCAAACAATTAATTAAAACTAATCGTGTGTTTTATACATGCCTAACTAATTCCTCGAATTAATTTCTACATGTATGCATATGGAGTGGAATTCATGATATGATGCATGTCATGGCAATTTTCCGGTTCTACTCATACAATCAACACATGTATACTAGTGCGGAAAATAAACACTTGTAGATGGACCGTTGGCACTTCATGAACTAATCTATTCGAAAAAAATTAAAACCCTAATCTGCAGCTGTTTAGAATCTTCGACGATCGGCATATCAAACGAACTCGGATCGGGACGAAACTTTCCAGATCTGATCTTCATTCTTCGGACTTCAAGATGGACGGTCGGATCGGAGGTTTGACTTGTCAATCTTCCTCAGTGAGCCGCCCAACTTGCTGCTGAAACAGACTCTTGCAGCAGCGCATCATTGACTTCCCGAGGCCGATTGGTAATCGAGATGAATCCCGATCGACCTGAAATTTTTATCCCATGTCAAACACTCCATATTTTTCGATCTAACCGGTTGGATTTGCGTTTCAACAGTCCAAACTCTCCCAGAAATTCGAGGAAGTCACAGGTAGGGTTTCTGTGAATCCTGCGTTTTTCTGTTACAGCAGCTTCTTTGCAGCAACGAACGGATATCAAAACGGACTCCGATCGACGCCAAATTTTGTGGAATTGTTCATCATCTTCCAGTCTTGATTCGGACCGGAGGGATCGTCGTTTCATCGGCTCAAACAACAGAAAAAACGAAAAGACTAAACAGCTAGTGTACAGATCTATTTTCTGGAAATTAAACTTGCAATAAAAATAAATTACATAATTTCCTATACTCATGTAAACGAAATTTTCATCGCTTATATGAGTTTACAATAGATCTAACTAGCAAAAACAGTGTCAACCCCAAATCCATCTCTTCAACCATAACAATTTATCACTATCAATGCATAAAACAATAAATAAGATTTACCTACATGCAATTCCACTCCTTTAAGTCGTTTAATTACGATTATGACTATATAAATCGTGGAACCTAGCTCCGATACCACATGAAGGATGCAGGTTCTTAGATCTAAATGAATTAGATCTACGCGCAGCGGATGGATCACGATTTATATATCAAAACACATAATTAAAGGACTTAAACTATTACAAGGGGGTTTAAGATCATGTTACCAATAACGGGAAGAGAAGCCTTGATCTTCCGATGTGTTCTCCAAATGGCGGTTGGTGGACACCCTTCTTGATACACGAACCTCCTTGATATGCAACACCAAGAAAAACTCAAAGTTTTTCCTCTTCCAAAAACCCTAGGGAAGAAAAACTAATTTTCCTCTCCCTTTTTATCATTGTGGTCGAAATTTGCCTTGCAATTTCCCTTGGAATAACTCTCATTTTATAGGAGAGTAAATTCTTGGCCTCCAAGTATTAATTAATTAAATAAATAATTAATTAAACAAAATAAAAGGATATTTTCCTTAATGACTAATTGTGACATGTATTGACCAATAGGAAATCAAATAACAAGTCATCCAACCAATCATATAACAAGAATATCTTTTATTTTCCACATCACAAAAATTAATTCTTGTGATAAATAATGATATGAGGCGCCACTTTTAGGGTATAAACAGCCCACATAAAATGTCTTTTATGTGTATTATATTATTTAGCCCAACTAAATAATATCCATGCATATCAATTAATTAGCCCACCAATTAATTATCAATGAGGCCCAAGTAACAAGATTATTAGTCCAATTACGAAGCCACATCGGGGACCATGGACCTATAACTTGATAGCTCAATAATTAATTATTCATCGAGCAGAATAAGTACATTAATTATTATTTTCGGATTACGCCACCATAAACCCAAATCGAACTCTACCGATTATAGATGTATACTTATACTCAACCCATAGAGTGAATAAGCGTCCATTGATATAATCACTACATACGGATTAACCCTCCATAGATCGCCCATTACGGTGGGAAGTCTCCGTGAACCCGACTCGAGAATATCTTATCCTTATTTACCATTAACCCACGATGATCAATTAGTATGCATATCGACTAGTAGCTAATTAGTCAAATGCGAAACTCCCGGGATCGATCACTTTATTAGGGCTAACAAATAAGGGGAATGTCTCTCTACTTCCCGCAGGAAGGAATGGATTCCATGTCTGTGAAAATCAGAACTACTCAATCATCCGGAGATAGTGCCAATGAGAAGTGGCTTGGAACACATAATAAAGTGAACCGTAACTAACACATCAAACACTACCCGGGACAAGCAAAGATCCCGTGATCACCTCAGGATTAAGGTTGATCCATATATGATCATCTAATGATTTAATAAGATTCCTCGATTACGGAATTATATCGAGAAATACAGATTAAATCGGTCGATCCTATATGAATGCCATCATATATAAATGCCCCACGTAAGTACCTCTACCGACAAGTCCGGATAAGACTATCACACCCTAAGGTGTTCAGGCGCATTATTGGTGTTTTAATCAAGAGACCCTAAACTCGATTAAGTTCACCACGGACTATCAGATTTAAGTATATCACCACTAACTCAATCCTCACGTGTAATCCATACACTTGAGTTAAGTGGTTACATACTGATATACTTAGGGTTTGCAAAGTGATGTATTACTTTACAAGCACAAAGCAAGTAATAAGGTGAGATGAATTCTGTCATTCATTATTAAAAACAATTACACAAATTGTCTTTCGGGCACTACACCTAACAAGTATTCCAAGGAGTATCTGAATACACTGCTATGGCATACTGGAAGTGGAAGTTTCCAGAGATTGATTGGAAAGACATTGAGGAGGTTCAGACTACAAAATTTAAGAGGTACAAAGCAGAATTAAGTAAAATGTAGTTACCATACCTTCAATATGCTTTGAGCTCATGTTTTCTGATTGCCCTTAATGGATGAATAAAATCATTGACCTTTATTCTGTTGCTCTATTATGGAAATTTTTTGCATACGTAAGTTCAAGCTTATGAGGGTTTTGGCATCATCAAAAAGGGGGAAATTGTTAGGAACATTTTGTTATGTTTTGATGATGGCCATACTAGCTGTTATAGCAAGCTTGAAATAAGTTAGAAATCTCTGTATAAGTCTTTACTTAGAGTCTGACATGTTGTATAAGTTGAGTCAGACAAGTACTGTACTAGTTGGTAGGGACGGCAAAGTAAAACAGATTTCCGCAGAGTAAAGCCACTAAGTACCAAAGATAGAAGCAATGAAGACATTATGGTCGACTTATAACCAAGGAAGTCTGTGATGACCTTGGATAAGTCTAAGTTATGTTCCAAGTGATGAAACTTAATGTTTAAATATGGTGTACACTGATCTCACATAAATCAAGGATCAGTAAAGTACAAGGATTCTCTTTTGATTTAAAGTATGAAGGAAACAGTAAATCGGCAAAGTAAACTGACTGTCGGCTGAGTGAAGACAAAGCAGTGAAGGAAGATCCAAGCGGCAAAGTCAGAAGGATCATGTTGGAAATAAAATTTATGTTTTGATGATAATTCATCTTATTTGTTAAAATACTATCTTAACCCCATTGATGAAGTGCTGAAGCCAGCTGTTATAGTGGAAAGCTAAAAGATGTCTAGAACTGAATGTATAAGTTTTACTAGAGTTTGATATTTGTATAGGTTACATCGGACAAGCAATTGTAATTGTTAGTGTGTCGTAAAATCGGCGGAAATCATTTAGAAAATCGAAATCATCAAGACAAGCAAAGCGACTCAGAATACTGCTACATGGAACTGAAGAAGGTAAGTTAGCTGAGAGTTTCAGACTCGGTTGGCTTATCTATAAGATTGAAGAACTGAGGGACACAGACTCAGTTATTGAAGAATGAAGAACTGAGGGTTCAAACTCAGTTATGAAGATTATAAGTCGAGACTGTAAAGTTAGACTTTGTGCAAGATTGTGGTGACACGAATCGACTTTATAGATCTTGTATGAAGACCTTAGAATCATAAGGACAATGAATTCTTGGATGATAATGAATCATGGTGTACTACGATTAAGTCAATTATAATCGATGAAATGGAGTATCTTGATATTTGAAGAAGAGTAAAATGTCGATTAATGCTCCAAGTCGATTAGAAACCGACATAAGAAAAACTCAAGACAAAAGCGATAAGGAAACTCGCTTTTATGAGTCGACCATCCAACAAGCGATCGTGATAAATCGAGCGTTATAAAGAAAGCAATTTCATTGGATGAGTTCTTGACACATCGAACGGTCGAGAAAAATATAGCCGTTGCAAGATGAGCGTTAATACAATTCAAAGTGAAGCCAGTTGAACGTTGGACTTCACACTATAAATAGAAGACTTTGCACTAACAACAAATATATAGAACAGAGCATATACAAGAATTAACAAGTAATTTTGTGCATCAGTCTATTGAATTGTTATCATCTCTGAACTATAACAAGATCACATCTTGTATTTCTTCAAGTGTTCAAGCTACAAGAATTTATCAAGGATTAAACACTTTGAAGAACCACAAACAAGAATCAACTTATTGATTCTCAGCCCAACCATGATTCTATATCAAAGGTTTTAGACTGTGAAGCAAACCGGGAAGATTTCGCCAAGGACAGTTGTGACAAGCAGTCGGGTAGACTGTGTTTGTGATTGAAGCTGGTGAAGAGGCAATCCTACCCTCTAAGGACCAGTGGTTCAAGCATTTGAAGAGCAGCAATTCTACCTGTTCTACAACTGTTTAGATAGTGAAGCTAGGGATTAGCCAAGGACTATTGTTTAGGACTTTTTGTAATAGTTCACCTCAAGAAGTTCTAGTGGAATTTTCCTCCACACCACAGGGAAGAGAGGACGTCTGAGATTACACCACCGGAACCTCTATAATTCGTGATCTTATTTACTTTACGCACTTATTTATTTATTCAAACATTTACTTACAACATTGTGATACTTGATTGTTATACACCTCACAATCCACAACCGACATTCACGAGAGTCGATTCCACAACACTCGATTTTCATGATAGAATAACAAGATCAAGAAGAAGGCTAAAAACATATCCGCTGCCGGTTGACTTAGTTTCAGCTTAAGTCAGTTTGACTTAATCTCAGCTTTGTCAGCTTAACTCCACACAAGTTTTTAACTGAATCATAGTTTGTTTTAAATCCAGTTTTAGGGACAAGTTTATTCACCCCCCTAAACTTGTGTTAGCCTTTCCAAGGGACCAACAATTGGTATCGGAGCTGTGTTTCTTTAACAGGATATCATTTGCTCTTTATCTCCTCTAGGTGTTCTTATTTGAAAGCTCAGTTTTCCAGTTATCCTATTGTCAGTCTTCACTCACTCACAATGGATAACAATCAATATGCAAGACAAATGCTTATGTGCAACATGGACAGGTTTGACGAATATAAACGTCGTATGCAGGCATTTCTAGCAGCTACTCATGATGAAATGATGGATGTACTCACTGATGGACCAATTCAAATCACTCATATGCAAACTGTTGGTGGAGAACAAGTTCGAGTTGCAAAACCCAAATCTGAATGGGCTAGTGATGATCGCAAGCGAAACAATCTTAACAATGTTGACATGGACTTTATCCTCAGAACTCTTGACAGCAACATGTACTTGAAGGTGAAAGAATGCACTACTGCTAAAGAAATATGGGACAAACTTCAGTTAGTTTGTGAAGGAACAGAATCAATCAAGGAAAATAAAATTTCCGTTGCAAAACAAAAATTTGAGAATTTCAAGATGAAATCTGGAGAAACCATTGACCAAATGGAGACAAGATTCAGTGCTATCATGGATGAACTAGATCTACCCAAGATTGAATACTCAAAGAAAATCATCAACACAAGAATCTTGAAGGCATTACCAATGTGCTGGAAGATGAAGGTCACTGCTATGGAAGAATCCAGGAGACTTGATGTAGAAGACTCATTCAAGATCTTTTCAGATCTGAAAGCTTATGAATTCAGTGAAGATTTCACAACCACATCTGCAATAATCAAAGCTCTGGAAGAACCAAAGACCACAGCACTTGCAGCAGCATCAAATGAGATTCAAGAAAGCTCATCTAACAATCTTCATGAATTGGATGAAATGGAAGAACAAATGGCTCTAATGATGAACATAATTCGAAGAATGAAAAATGGACACCCAGTCACTCAAAAGTTCATCAAAAGGACTCCTGAGAAAAGAAAAGATGATGAATACCTCTGTTGCAACTGCAAGAAACCAGGACATTATAAAGCTGAATGTCCAGAACTGATCAAGAAGACACCACCAAGAAGAGTTGGTAGAAGAGCACTCCTTGCTGGAGATGAATCAGATTATGAAGCTGGTACTGAAAGATTATCAGATGACACAGTGTTGATGGCACACATGGAAGATACAAATGAGGTATGTGAATCAAACTCTAAATACTCTTCAGCTCAGATTTCCATAATAAATGCATGTTCTTCGACTGCTGACTCCAATCCAAAAAATCTAGAATTAGAAGAAACTCTTGACGAGTTGATGAATCAGCTAGTAACCATACAAGCTGGTTATGAATCAATCAAAGCTGAGAAAGAAAGTCTAATTCTTGAAGTTGAAAGATTGAAGTCTGAACTAAAGATGTTGAAACTGACTAAAACTGATAAAGAAAAGATTCGAAGATCACCCTCAGATCGCATCGCGCAGCAATTGAATCGTTTGCTCAATCAAGTTCAATTACTAGATTCAAATCAGGAAAACCATATGGAGACAAAACTGGTTTAGGATTTGATACACAACAATCTTCAAAGAATGGAACTAGCAAAACTGCTGGACCTAGTACCAAAACTGGTATTAGGTTTGTAGCTGAGCAACTTCCACAAACTGAGAAAATTGCTGAACCAGTAAAGCCAGTATCACACAGGATAAATCATTTTTCTAAGAAGACAACTGCATCTACCAACAAAAGTAAACCAAATGGTAGATCCGCTGTATCCAATGGAAACCGAAATGGCAAATCAACTGCCATATCCACAAAAACCAATGAAGTCAGGAACCAGAAAGATTACAATCAAAGTAAATCCAAGAATGTCAATCATTCAAAGATTCACACATTTAGGGGGAAAGGAAGACTATATCCCACTGATGATGATTGGAATTTCTTGAATTTGTTAATAAAGCGATAATAACAATCATTCCGGATCGAAAACTTATCACAAGTTTCACCAAAACTCAAGAGAGGAATAATCTCGCTCAAGATAAGTTTTGAGTACAAAGGTCAATCCGCACCAAGATGTGAAGGAATGATGGTTATCACTCTAGCTTTAATAATGTAAATCAACATGGAAACAAATTTCGATCTAAGAGATCGAGAAATCATATAAATAAGACACACCCAAACATAGACACTATGGGAGTGTGGCTTACATATATGAAAACAAGTGCAACAATATCCGAAGAATCCCAAAAGGATATATTTCCAGAGTTGTACCGACAATCGACTTCATGGACCCAAACTGAGTTGGGTACCTAAAAACTTCTAATTTTCATTGCAGATATATGGTACTTTGTGGTGGTTGCTCTAGACACATGACAAAGAGCAAAGGCTGTCTCGATAATTTTATTGCAAAGGATGGACCAAAAGTCAATTTTGGAAGTAAAGATAAACCTGGTTACACCAGAGGTTTTGGCACCTTAATCAGAAATGGACTTACAATCAAAAACGTATCTTATGTAAAAGGACTACACTACAATCTACTCAGCACAAGTCAATTCTGTGATATGGGATACAAAGTTACTTTTGATAAAGATTTCTGCGTTGTCATCAGTGAATCAGCTTATCAAGTTGTCCTAGCCGGAAGAAGAAAGGAAAACATGTATGTGGTAGATTGGACAACTGCCGTTGCTGAAACTTGTTTGCTCATGCATACCAAATCAGAAATCAGTTGGTTATGGCACAAGAAACTGAGTCATCTCAATTTTGATGACATCAACACACTTGTTAAGAAGCAGCTAGTCATTGGACTACCAGAGATATCATATAAGAAGGACAGCTTATGTGATGCATGTCAACAAGGAAAACAAACAAAAGCAAGTTTCAAGACCAAATATCAGCATTCAACAACCAGACATCTGGAATTGCTACACATGGATTTATTTGGACCTATTACACCAATTAGTATCAGTGGAAAGAAATATACATTGGTGGTAGTAGATGATTTTTCAAGATATACTTGGGTAATCTTTCTAACCAAGAAAAGTGAAACCAAGCAAAAGCTCTGTAACTTCTCAAGAGACTTGAATCGAAAGGAGTTTCAGATTTGTAAAGATAAGATCCGATAAAGGAACTGAATTCCTCAACAAAGTGTAATTATTGAATATCTGTGAAGAAAATGGTGTCTTACACCAACTTGTCGCCACAGAACACCACAACAAAATGGTGTAAATGAAAGAAGAAAGCAGAACACTCAAGAAAGTTCGGGAGGACTATGATCCGTGAAGCTAAACTACCGAAAGATATTGGGCGAGATGCGATTAACACGACTTGTTACACTCGTAATGCAGCTCTCATGAACAAGAGACATGAGAAGACTCCTTATGAAATTTGGAATGGAAGAAAACCAAATGTTTCATACTTTCATGCTTTTGGAAGCAAATGTTTCATACACAATAATGGAAAAGATCAACTTCACGTTTTTCAACCCAAAGCTGATGATGGAATTTTCCTAGGATATTCAAGTGTCAGCAAAGCCTTTAGAGTACTAAATAAAAGGACACTCAAGCATGAGGAATCAATACACGTAGTATTTGATGAACCAAACTTCCCTGGTGAAACAACTGAAGACCGACCAGAACCAGTTTCAGTTGACGTTGGAAGACTACAAATTTCAGAATGTTCAGATCAAGATCAGCCTCAGTTTCCAATTGCTCAACAACTTGAACAACTTCATTCAGATTCAGTTGAACAAGTTCAATAACCAGTTTTTGAAGATTCAGTTGAACAAGTTCAAGAAGAATCAGTTGAACAAAATGCAAATCAGTTGATACAAACTCTCACACATCAATGGATGAGAGATCACCCTGAAGAACAAGTTATTGGTGATACTCAAGCTGGAGTTCGAACAAGACATCAAATAGATGCAATGATTGCATGCTTTCTATCTCGATCGTAACCCCAAAGAAATTGAAGAAGCCTTGAAAGATCCAGATTGGATATTAGCTATGCAAGAAGAACTCAATGAATTCGATAGAAATCAAGTATATGAATTGGTAGATAAACCAATTCATGTCAATGTTATTGGAACCAAATGGGTTTTCAGAAATAAACTTGATGAAGATGGGAACATCATCGTAAACAAAGCCGACTTGTAGCCAAAGGATACTCTCAAGCTGAAGGATAGACTTTGATGAAACTTATACACCGCTTGCAAGACTAGAAGCAATCGGACTATTTCTTGCTTGCATACGACTCACAAGAAATTCAAAGTTTATCGATGGATGTCAAAAGTGCGTTTCTAAATGGAATTCTTGAAGAAGAAGTATATGTTCAACAACCACCTGGATTTGATATCAAAGATCAAGTAGATAAAGTTTTCAGACTAAGGAAAGCTCTTTATGGACTTAAACAAGCACCGAGAGCTTGGTACGAAACTCTATCTCAGTTTCTAGTGGATAATGGATTTATCAAAGGAACAATCGACAAAACCTTATTCAGGATGAAGAATGGAGAAGATACTCTACTTGTTCAAATTTATGTTGATGATATCATTTTTGTATCAGAAAATGAA
Source organism: Gentiana macrophylla (assembly GCA_026214975.1). Lineage (NCBI taxonomy): Eukaryota > Viridiplantae > Streptophyta > Magnoliopsida > Gentianales > Gentianaceae > Gentiana > Gentiana macrophylla. The sequence goes on from CM047817.1 coordinate 106,820, forward strand.
CAGTTATGTGAGAAATTTGCAAGCTTGATGAAAAGCAAATTTCAGATGAGTATGATGGGAGAATTAAATTACTTCTTAGGATTGCAAGTTAAACAATTAACTGATGGAATTTTCATTCACCAAACCAAATATACAAGGGAACTTATCAAAAAGTTTGATATGGAGAAATCTACTGGAATTTCTACACCAATGGGGACCAACATCATATTAGATGAAGACAAAGAAGGTAAAGATGTTGATCAAACACTCTACAGAAGGATGATTGGAAGCTTACTCTATCTTACAGCAAGTAGGCCAGACATATCGTTTACTGTTGGTGTATGTGCAAGATTTCAATCAAGACCAAAGGAAAGTCATCTCATAGTTGTGAAAAGAACTTTGAAATATCTGAAAGACACAGATGGTGTTGGAATTTGGTATTCAAAAGAAGGAGAATTCAAGCTGATTTCTTATTCAGATTCAGACTATGCTAGATGCAAAGTGGATGAAAAAGCACATCAGCACATGTCGGCTTATTGGGAAATAGACTTGTGTCATGGTTTAGCAAGAAGCAAAACTCTATTTCAACTTCAACAAATTGAAAGTGATATATAGCAATTGGAAGTTGTTGCGCTCAAGTTTTATGGATCGATAACAATTAAGAGACTATAGGATAGAAGAAGGAACAATTCCCATAATGTGTGATAACACAAGTGCAATTGCAATTACTGATAATCCAGTTTTACACTCAAGGACGAAGCACATTGATGTCCGTCACCACTTCATAAGAGATCATGCAGAGAAGAAGTATATAATCAGCTTCTTTATGTACCTCATCAAGATCGGTTATGAGATATCTTTACAAAACCATTGGACAAAGAAAGATTTGCCAAATTAAGAACTGAGTTGGGAATAATCAAAGTCAGTTAAGTCAGTTAAGCCAGAGATTCGTCAAGGGGATTAATATTTGTTATGTTGGGTGCGCTCACTTAACAAATTAGTCATTGACATCAACAATCTCAAACTGACAAGCTGAAGAATTTGACAAAACTGAATAATTTGATGGAACTGAATTACCTCTAGAACTGACCTTAGCATCAGTTTTCATTCCAGTCAAAATTTATTCAAAGGTTGATAAGATAGAATCAACAATGGTTATATCGCATTAAATTACCACGATTCTTTTGTCGTAATTTCGTGTGTACACCCTACGATTGTCGTAACAAAAGACACGACGGGTTATCTAAACCATCATGGAATTTGAAAAGTTGTACCACTCAACCGCCAAAGATATCCTACCTATTTATTCAACCTCCGCTCACACTATTCTCTATCAAAATTCAAAATTATTTTCGTAAAGCAAAATAGACTCTTTGCAACCTTCTCTTTCAAAAATCAAACTTTTGTGTTCACACTCAGATATGGCCACTTCAGATGATTCGAAAGACAAACGATTGATCACAGAGTGGATGAACTAACACTCAAAATGTATGAAGGTATGTGTCAAAACACCTTGTTAGCCAGCTGTGTACGAGATAAAATCGAAAAACAACCAGGATTGAACAACGTTCTCGAAGTTCATTTCAAAGAAAGACGAGATGTGGAAGGCATTTTGCAATTTTGGCAAAACATGCGATTAGTCGAGACTCTTGACAACCACTTGCTCGTGGAGATCGCATTGTACTCAATGAAAGAGTATTGAGATCACTTTTGGCTTTGCAAATACAACAAAGAACTTCAACAGAGTTAACCACCCTACCATTGAAGAAAGAAGCTTTTCTCGCAATGATTACTTTGTCTACAGAACCAATCATACCTGGTATTCATGTCGACAAAATCAAACCGGAATTTGGAAATCTCAGCAGATGGCTCAGCAAACATGTCATTGGAAAATCCAAAGGGATTAACATACTTTCAGAAGAAAATATCTTGCTGATGAACATAATTTGGGATAATGTAGAATTTAATTGGGCAGGTTATATAGTCAATCAGTTCAAGAAGCAACATTTACCTGAATTAGACAGTGTGAAAAAAGCTCAAGCTGAAGGACAAGTAACTGATGGCAGATTCCGACTGAAGAAGACTCTTAGTGGAATCATTCAGTTTTACTTAGAAAGAATTAAGGAAGGGAAGCAGGCAAGGCCAACTGCAACATCGAAGGAAATCGCAGAAACAACTTCCCAACCTGAAGCAAGTCAGACAACTGTGTCTCAGCAGGAAGCTGAACACAAAGGGACTAAGCGAAAAGCTGAATCCACAGAAGGAAGATCAGTTGCAAGATGTTTGTACCCTGAAATCTCAAGTGAGAAAGCACAAACTGAGGGGGAACAACAACATCAACTGACAACTAACAATACTCAAGAGAATGTCACTGCTGACCATACTTCTCGGATACAATAGCAATCAGTTCAACAATCAGCACCAGTCTTTGAAGCTGACAAAATCATTAAGTTGATGAAATTAAAACTTCAACCAGAAGGGTCTCGAGATGTCAGTTTACAGACTGAAGAGAAATTACTCTTAGAGAAATTGGAAGTTAGAGATCTTTACTCTCTGTTTCCTATTACAGAATTTCTTGACAACTGTTTCAAAAGATTTACCAAACTAGCAAAAAGAAGAGAATCAGGCACATCATCCAAAGATAGCTCAAAGAAAAAAGGATGATGTTGACCATGATAAGTCAAGAAAAGAAGCTGATGATACTACAGTTTTGCAAACAGTCACTCAACCTCAACCTCTTACAACGCAAAAGCGTACTCACAAAGAAGAAGGATTGCCAGTTGGAAATCGACAAACGACAATCCAAGCAAGTAGTTGATGAAAATAGACAATTGATGATTATTACTGATAATACTCAGGATAAGGATCAAATAGAAGCTACATATGATCCTCTGATTTTCTATCTAAGGATGAATTGGCCGAGTTCATGAAAATTTGAAAATTGTACTCGATCAAAGAGATATACAGAATGGCCTTTTATCAAGCATCTCTGGATATCTTGATTATAGAACTAGAATCGATGTTTGATTCATGCAAGACTAGAGATGATTCACAAATCAAGCTCAAGTTACCTCAGAGATTGTGTTACTCAAACAACAACTCGAAAATTCAACCATGAGAGATAGAGAAACTCATGCTCAGGCTCATTGGCATATGAATCAGCATATCTACGGGTTAGAAACTCAGCTTAAAGAAGTACTTGCTTCTCAGCGACAGATTTCAGAAGATGAAAAAGCAACCCATGCCCTGGTAGATCAGTTATATGATGCCAAAAAGGGGGAAGCTGAAGAAGAAAAGCTGAAATTACTTAGATAAATGAAGCGACTTGAAGAAGAATTACAAAGATACAGATCAGATCCTAAATTTTTGAAGAAAGAGTTAACTGATGATCAACTTATTGAAAAATACAATCAACCTGGAGACGGAAGAGTTACTCTTACAAAGGATCTGTGGACACAGTTTATCAAAGATTACAATCCTATTAAAGCCAAGTACAGGGACAGGACAACTGAAGAATCCCTGAACTACTTTTTATCTGATTTGTTCTTAAAGCAGAAAATGGCACATTATAAGAAGAATCAGAGGATTGATGATAAACTGAAGATTAAAGACAAGAATGAACAGATGAAAGCCGATCTAGTAGAATTTGAAAATTACTACTTGAAAGACTCAAGCTTACCCAAGCTAATTCAATGGAAAAGATGGAAAGAAAGTAGTCAAGTTGACTACAACAAGACCTTTTCAAAAGAAGACTCCAAGCTTGAAGAAGATTTTCGCTTGTATGACAAAGAAAAAAAATATGACTCAGTCATGCAAAAAGCTAAGAAGAAGCTTAGTCTTTAATCACAATTATTTGAACAAATTGTACTTATCCAGTTTTTGCTCATTCTAATGAAAACCAGTTTTCCAGTTTTACATTGTTTTACATTGTTTTGATGTTTAAGCTTTTCTTTTAGGGAGAGTTTTGGCATCATCAAAAAGGGGGAAATTGTTGGAAATAAAATTTATGTTTTGATGATAATTCATCTTATTTGTTAAAATACTATCTTAACTGTTGGAAATAAAATTTTATGTTTTGATGATAATTCATCTTATTTATTATAATGTTATCTTAACCCCATTGATGAAGTGTCAAGCAAATTTGTTATAGTGGAAAGCTAAAAGATGTCTAGAAATCGAATGTATAAGTTTTATTTAAGTCGATTTTTGCATAAGTTACATCGGACAAGCATCGTAATTGATTGATAGTGTGTCGTAAAACTGAAAACTGGGAATAAATTAGAAGACTGGAAATCATCAAGACAAACAAACTGACTAAGAATACATCTACTAAAGAAGGTAAGTTCTCTGAGAGTTACAGACTCGGTTGGCTTATTTTGAAGAATGGAGAACTGAGGGACACAGACTCAGTTATTGAAGAATGAAGAACTGAGGGCACAAACTCGATTATGAAGATTAAAGTCGAGATCAGTAAAGTTGGACTTGTGCAAGATTGTGGTGACTCGAATCGACTTTATGGATCTTGTATGAAGACCTAAGAATCATAAGGACAATGAATTCTTAGATGATAAATGTATCATGGTGTACTGATTAAGTCAATTGTAATCGAGAAAAATCGAGTATCTTGATTTTTAAGAAGAATAAAATCTCGATTAACGCTCCAAGTCGATTAGAAATCGATGATGAAAAACCGACAAGGAAACTCAGTTTTATAAGTCAGCCATCCAACAAACTGAAAGTACAATCGAACGTTGTAAAGAAAGAAATTTCATTGGATGAATCACTGACACAGCAGGAACGGTCAGAAAATATAACCGTTGCAAGATATACGTTGATACAATTCAAATCAAAGTCAGATGAACGTTGGACTTCACACTATAAATAGAAGACTTTGCACAAACAAAGAAGTGTGAGAGAACATATACAAGAATCAACAAGCAATTTGTGCACACTATTTGAATTGTCATCATCACTGAACTATAACAAGATCATATCTAGTATTTCTTCAAGTGTTCAAAGCTACAAAGAATCTATCAAGAATTCAACACTCTGAAGAACCACAAACAAGAATCAATTTATTGATTCTCAGCCCAACTTTGATTCTATTTCAAATTAAGGTTTAGACTGTGAAGCAAACCGGGAAGGTTTTGTCAAAGACAGTTGTGACAAGCAATGTGTAGACTGTGTTTGTGGTGGTAGTCAAGTTAAAGAGGCAATCCTACCTCTAAGGACCAAGTGGTTCAAGCATTTGGAGAGCAAAGCAATTTACCTGTTCTACAATTGTTTAGATAGTGAAGCTAGGGATTAGCCAAGGACTATTGTTTAGGACTTTTGTAATGATTCACCTCAAGAAGTTCTAGTGGAATTTTCCTCCGCACCACTGTGGGAAGCGAGGACGCATGGGATTACACCACCCGGAACCTCTATAACATCTCGCCTTATTTACTTTACGCATTTACTTATTTATTTAGTATTTACTTACAACATTGTGATACTTGATTGTTATACATCTCACGATACAATCGACATTCACGTAATTCGATTCCACAACACTTAGTTTTCGAGTAACGTAACAACAAGATCAATATAAAGGCTAAAATTATATCCGCGCCGGTTGACTCGGCCAAACTTAAGTCAGTTTGATTTAATCTCAGCTTAGTCAGCTCAACTCCACACAAGTTTTATCTGAACCCTAATCTGTTTCAAATTCAGTGTTTGGTGACAAGTTTATTCACCCCCCCCCCTCTAAACTTGTGTCAGCCTTTCCAAGGGACCAACAATTGGTATCGGAGCAGTGTTTCCTTAACCAGATATCATTTGCTCGTTATCCTCTAGTTGTTCTTATTTGAAAGCTCAGTTTTAAATTAATCTACAGTCAGTCTTCACTCACTCACAATGGATAACAATCAATATGCAAGACAAAGGCTTATACGCAACATGGACAGATTTGATGAATACAAACGTCGTATGCAGGCATTCCTAGCAACTACTTATGTGAAATGATGGATGTACTCACTGATGGACCAATTCAGATCACCTACATGCAAACTGAAGGTGACAGACAAGTTCGAGTTCCAAAACCCAAATCTGAATGGACTAGTGATGATCGCAAGCGAAACAATCTCAACAATGTTGCCATGGACTTTATCCTCAGAACCCTTGACAGCAACATGTACTTGAAGGTGAAAGAATGCACAACTGCCAAAGAAATGTGGGACAAACTTCAGTTAGTTTGTGAAGGAACAGATTCAATCAAGGAAAATAAGATTTCCGTTGCAAAGCAAAAGTTTGAGAATTTCAAGATGAAATCTGGAGAAACCATTGATCAAATGGAGACAAGATTCAGTGCTATTATGGATGAACAAGATCTACTTAAGATTGAATACTCAAAGAAAGTCATCAACACTAGAATATTGAAGGCATTGCCAATGTTTTGGAAAATGAAGGTCACCGCTATGGAAGAATCCAGAGACTTGATGTAGAAGATTCATTCAAGATCTTTTAGATCTCAAAGCTTGTGAATTCGGTGAAGATTTCACAACCACATTTGCAATAATGAAAGCTCTGGAAGAACCAAAGACCACAAAGACTTGCAAAGAAAGATCAAATGAGATTCAAGAAAACTCATCTAACAATATTCATGAATTGGATGAAATGGAAGAACAAATGGCTCTAATGATGAACAGATTCGAAGAATGAAGAGTGGACATCCAATCACTCAAAAGTTCATCAAAAGGACTCTGAGAAAAGAAAAGACGATGAATACCTCTGTTTCAACCGCAAGAAACCGGACACTATAAAGTGAATGTCCAGAATCGATCAAGAAGACACCACCAAGAAGAGTTGGTAGAAGAGCACTTTGCTTTGGAGATGAATCGATTATGAAGCCCCGATCTTGAAAGATTATCGATGATACTGACTTTAATGGCACACATGGAAGATCCAAATGAGGTATGTGAATCAAACTCTAAATATTCCTCATTTCATTTCCATGATGAATGCATGTTCTTCGATCAGCCGACTCTCAATCCAAAAATCTAGAATTAGAAGAAACTCTTGATGAATTGATGAATCACTAGTAACCATACAAGTTGGTTATGAATCAATCAAAGCCGAGAAAGAAAGTCTAATTCTTGAAGTTGAAAGATTGAAGTCTCGAATTAAAAATGTTGAAACCGACTAAAATCGATAAAGGAAAGATTCAACATCGCCTCTGCATCGCTAAAGCAAAGAATCGAATCGTTTTCTCAATCAAGTTCAATTCATGGATTCAAATCGGGAAAGCCATATGGAGACAAATCGGGTTAGAATTGGATACACAAAGAATCTTGAAGAATGGAACTAGCAAAGCCACTGGCCGAGTACCAAAAGCGGTATTAAGTTTGTAGTTGAGCAAGTTCCACAAACCGAGAAAATTGTTGAACCAAGAAAGCCGATATCACACAGATAAATCAGTTTTCTAAGAAGACAATCAGATCTACCTACAAAACTAAATCAAATGGTAGACCAAATTGTATTCAATAGAAACCGACACGGCAAATCAACCGCCAGATCCACAAAACCAATGAAGTTAGGAACCGAGAAAAATTACAATCTAAACAAATCCAAGAATGTCAATCATTCAAAGATTCACACATTCGAGGGGAAAGGAAGGTTGTATCCTCTCGATGATGATTGGAATTTTATTGAATTTGTTATTAAAACTAATAATGACAATCATTCCGCATCAAAACTTATCACAAGTTTCACCAAAACTCAAAGAAAGGACTAATATCGAGTTCAAAGATAAGTCACAGTACAAAGGTCAATATAGACCTCGAAGATGAAGGAATGATGGATACCACTCCAGCTTTAATAACAAAAATCAACATGGAAACAAATTACGATCGGAAGATCGAGAAATCATATAAATAAGACACACACCAAACATAGATGCTATGGGAGTGTGGCTTACATATATGAAAACAAGTGCAACAATATCCGAAGAATTCCAAAAGGATATATTCCTAAGTTGTAATCGACAATCGACCTCATGGACCCAAACTAAGTTGGGTACCTAAAAATTTCTAATTTTCACTGCAGGATATATGGTACTTTTGACAAAGTGGTTGCTCTAGACACATGACAAAAGAGCAAAGATCATCTCGATAATTTCGTTGAAAAGAACGGACCAAAAGTTAATTTTGGAAGTAAAGATAAACCAGTTACACCAAAGGCTTTGGCACCTTAATCAGAAATGGACTTACAATCAAGAATGTATCCTATGTAAAAGGACTACACTACAATCTACTCAGCACAAGTCAATTTTGTGATATGGGATACAAAGTTACTTTTGATAAATAATTCTGCGTTGTCATCAGCGAATCAACTTATCAAGTTGTCCTAGCCGGAAGAAGGAAGGAAAACATGTATGTGGTAGATTGGACAACAAACCGTCATTTGAAACTTGTTTGCTTGTGCATACCAAATCGTAAATCACTTGGTTGTGGCACAAGAAACTCGAGTCATCTCAACTTTGATGACATCAATACACTTGTTGTTAAGCGACTAGTCATTGGACTACCAGAGATATCATATAAGAAGGGATGACTTATGTGATGCGTGTCAACAGGAAAACAAACAAAGGCAAGTTTCAAGACTAAGTCTCAAAGATTCAACAAACGGACATCTAGAATTGCTACATATGGACTTATTTGGACCTATTACACCAATCAAGATCGTGGAAAGAAGTATACATTGGTGGTAGTAGATGATTTTTCAAGATATACCTGGGTAATCTTTCTAACCAAGAAAAGTGAAACCAAGCAAAAACTCACAGAACTTCTTAAGAGACTTCAGAATCAGAAAGGAGTTTTAGTTGTGAAGATAAGATCTGATAAAGGAACTGAATTCCTCAACAGTGTGATTATTGAATATTGTGAAGAAAATGGTGTCTTACACCTACTTGCTGCCACAGGAACACCTCAACAAAATGGTGTAGCTGAAAGAAGAAACAGAACGCTCAAAGAAGCTGGAAGGACTATGATCTGTGAAGCTAAACTACCGAAAGATATTGGGCGATAAGAATAAACACGACTTGTTACACTCAGACAGAGCTCTCATGAACAAGAGACATGAAAAGACTCCTTATTAAATTTGGAATGGAAGAAAACCAAATGTTTCATACTTTCATGCGTTTGGAAGCAAATGTTTCATACACAATAATGGAAAAGATCAACTTAACGTTTTTCAACCCAAAGCTGATGAAGGAATTTTCCTAGGATATTCAAGTGTCAGCAAAGCATTCAGATTATTGAAAAAAGGACACTCAAGCATGAAGAGTCAATACATGTAGTATTTGATGAACCAAACTTTCCTGGTGAAACAACTGAAGACCGACCAGAACCAGTTCCTTAGTCTTAGTTACCAATCACACCAGAACCTGTTTCAGTTGATGTTGGAAGACTACAAATTTCAGAATGTTCAGATCAAGATCAGCCTCAGTTTCCAACTACTCAACAACTTGAACAACATCAATCAGACTCAGTTGAACAAATTCAAGAACCGCTTTTTGAAGAATCGGTTGAACAAAGTACAAATCAACCAATACAAACTCACACACATCAATGGATGAGAGATCATCCGAAGAACAAGTTATTGGTGACACTCAAACTGGAGTTCGAACAAGACATCAACTAGATGCGATGATAGCATGCTTTCTATCTCAATCAGAACCTAAAGAACTTGAAGAAGCCTTGAAAGATCCAGATGGATATTAGCTATGCAAGAAGAACTAAATGAATTTGAGAGAAATCAAGTATGGAACCGGTAGATAAAACGATTAATGTCAATATCATTGGAACCAAATGGGTTTCGTAAATAAACTTGATGAAGATGGAAATGTCATTAGAAACAAAGCCGGACTAGTAGCCAAAGTATACTCTCAACCGTAAGGCATAGATTTTGATGAAACTTACGCACCGATCGCAAGATTAGAAGCAATCGACTTTTTCTTGCTTACGCAAACTCACAAGAAATTCAAAGTTTATCGATGGATGTTAAAAGTGCGTTTTTAAATGGAATTCTTGAAGAAGAAGTGTATGTTCAACAACCACCTAGATTTGAAATCAAGGATCAAAGCGATAAATTTTTTGAGACTAAGGAAAGCTCTTTATGGACTTAAACAAGCACCAAGAGCTTGGTACGAAACTCTGTCTCAATTTTTAGTAGATAACGGATTTATCAAAGGAACAATCGACAAAACATTATTCAGGATGAAGAATGGAGAAGATACTCTACTTGTTCAAATTTATGTTGATGATATCATCTTTGGATCAGAAAATGAACAGCTATGTGAGAAATTTGCAAGTTTAATGAAAAGCAAATTTCAAATGAGTATGATGGGAGAATTAAATTATTTCCTTGGATTGCAAGTTAAAAAACTAGCCGATGGAATCTTCATTCATCAAACCAAATATACAAGAGAACTTATCAAAAATTTTGGTATGGAGAAATCTACTGGAATTTCTACACCAATGGGGACCAACATCAGACTAGATGAAGATAAAGAAGGTAAAGATGTTGATCAAACACTCTACAGAAGGATGATTGGAAGCTTACTCTATCTTACAGCAAGTAGGCCATACATATCTTTTACTGTCGGTGTTTGTGCAAGATTTCAGTCAAGACCAAAGGAAAGCCATCTCACAGTTGTGAAGAGAACTTTGAAATATATAAAAGACACAGATGGAGTTGGTATTTGGTATTTGAAAGAAGGAGAATTCAAGCTAATTTCTTACTCAGATTCAGACTATGCTGGATGCAAAGTGGACAGAAAAAGGACATCAGGCTCATGTCAGTTATTAGGAAGTAGACTTGTGTCATGGTTTAGCAAGAAGCAAAACTCAATCTCAACTTCAACAGCAGAAGCTGAATATATAGCAGCTGGAAGTTGTTGTGCTCAAGTTTTATGGATCAGACAACAATTAAGAGATTATGGGATAGAAGAAGGAACAATTCCCATAATGTGTGATAACACAAGTGCAATTGCAATTACTGATAATCCAGTTTTACATTCAAGAACAAAGCACATTGATGTTCGTCACCACTTTATAAGAGATCATGCAGAGAAAAAGGATATAACAGTTCTTTATGTACTCATCAAGATCGGTTAGCATGACATCTTTACTAAGCCTTTGGACAAAGAGAGATTTGCAAAATTAAGAACCGAGTTGGGAATAATCAAAGTCGATTACATGAGAGATTCGTCAAAGGTATTAATCTTTGTTATGTTGGAGTGCGCCACTTAACAGATTAGTCATTGACATCAACAATCTCAAATCGACAAATTGGAAGAATTTGACAAAATCGAACAATTTGATAGAATCGAATTATTTATAAAATCGACCTCAAAGATCGTTTTCACTTTATTCAAATTTGGTCAAAGGTTGATAAGATAAAATCAATAAACGGTTATATTGCATTAAATTGCCACAGCTTCTTTTTGTCGAGGACTTCGTGTGTACACCCCACGATTGTCGTAAAGCGCAATACATGTATCGGTTATCAAAACCATCATGGAATTTGAAAAGTTGTACCATTCAACCGCCAGAATATCCTACCTATTTATTTAATCTATGTTCACACTATTTTTCTTATTAAGAAAAACAGACTCTTTTCAAACCTACCCTTAAAAATCAAATTTCTTTGTGTTCACACTCAAACATGGCCACCGCAATTGATTCGAAAGGCAGACGATTCATCACAGAATTTGGATGAACTAACACTCGAAATGTATGAAGCTATGTGTCAAAACACTCTATTAGCCAAATTGTATACGAGACAAAATCGAAAAGCAACCAGATTGAACAACATTCTCAAGTTCGCTTCAAAGAAAAACGAGATGTGGAAGGCATTTTGCGATTTTGGCAAAATATGCGATTAATCGAGGACTCCTTGATTACAACAGTTCGAGGAGATCACATTGTGTTCAATGAAAGAGTTATGAGATCAATCTTTGGGTTTGCAAATACAACAGCAACTTCAATAGAGTTAGCAACCCTACCATTGGAGAAAGAAGATTTTCTCACAATGATTACTTCGCTCTGAGAACCAATCGCACTGGTGTTCATGTCGACAAAATCAAACCGGAACTTGGACATCTCGTGAGATGGCTCAAAGCAAACACGTCATTGGAAAATCCAAAGGGATTAACATACTTTGAGAAGAAAATATTTTTGTTGTTGAACATAATCTAGGACAACATAGAATTCAATTGGGCGGAGTTATATAGTCAATCAATTCAAGAAGCAATATTTAGTTGAATTAGAAAGTATGGCAAAAGCTCAAGTGAAGGACAAGTAATCGATGGCAGATTCATTCAAGAAAACTCTTAGTGGTATCCTTGGTTTTATTTGGAAAGAATTAAGGAAGGGAAGCAAGCAAGAAAGCGTGACATCAAAGGAAATCACGAAACAACTTTCCAACATGAAGCAAAGCGATCAAGCGTGTCTCAAAGAAACAAATTGAACAAAGAGGACTGTTTAAAATCGAATCCACAGAAGAAAGATCAGTTGTAAGATTCTTGTACCCTGAAATCTCAAGTGAGATAGCACCTACTGAGGGGGAACAACAATTGACAACTGAAGATATTCAAGACAATGTCACTGCTATTCTTACTTCTCAAACACAACAGCAGTCAGTTCAACAATCGGCACCAGTCTTCGAAGCTGACAAAGTCATAAGGCTAATGAAAATGAAACTTCAACCAGAAGATTCTCGTGATGCCAGTTTACAGACTGAAGAAAAATCACTCTTGGAGAAATTGGAAGTAAGAGATCTTTACTCTCTGTTTCCTATTAAGGAATTTCTTGACAACTGTTTCAAAAGGTTTACTGAGTTAGCAAACAGAAGAGAATCAGGCACATCATCTAAAGACAGTTCCCAGAAAAAGGATGATGATGATCATGATAATTCAAGAAAAGAAACTGATGATACTACAGTCTTGCAAACAATCACTCAACCACAACATCCAGTAACACAAACTGTACCACATCAAGAAGCACTATCAGTTGAAAACCAGACAACCGTCAATCAGCAAGCAGGTGATGAAATCAGACAACTGATGGTTATTAATACTCAGGACAAGGATCAAGTGGAAGCTACATATGATCCCTCTGATTTTCTATCTAAGGAGGAAATGGCCAAAGTTCATGAAAACTTGAAAATAGTACTCAGTCAAAGAGATACACAGAATGGTCTTTTATCAAACATCTCTGGATATCTTGATTATAGAACTAGAACTGATGTTTCGGTTCATGCAAGACTAGAGATGATTCACAAATCAAGTTCAAGTTCTGCTTCAGAGATTGTCTTACTCAAACAACAACTTGAAGATTCAACCGCAGTAGATAGAGAAACTCATGCTCAAGCTCATTGGCATATTAATCAGCATATCTACGGGTTAGAAGCTCAACTTAAGGAAGTACTTGATTCTCAACGACAAATTTCAGAAGATCAAAAAGCAACCCATGCCCTGGTAGATCAGTTATATGATGCCAAAAAGGGGGAAGCTGAAGAAGAAAAGCTGAAATTACTCAGAGAAATGAAGCGACTTGAAGAAGAACTACAAAGATACAGATCAGATCCTAAATTTTTGAAGAAAGAGTTAACTGAAGATCAACTTATTGCAAAATACAATCAACCTGGAGACAGAAGAGTTACTCTTACAAAGGATCTGTGGACGCAGTTTATCAAAGACTACAATCCTATTAAAGCCAAATACAAGGACAGAACATTTGAGGAATCCTTGAACTACTTTTTGTCTGATATTTACTCAAAGCAAAAAATTGCACAACATAAGAAGGATCGAAGGATTGAAGATAAACTGAAGATTAAAGACAAGGTTGAACAAATGAAAACCGATCTAATGTAATTTGAAAAATACTATTTGGAAGACTCAAGCTTACCCAAGCTAATTCAATGGAGAAGATGGAAAGAAAGTAGTCAAGTTGACTACAACAAGACCTTTTCAAAGGAAGACTCCAAACTTGAAGAAGATTTTCGTTTGTATGACAAGGCAAAAAGATATGACTTAGTCATGCAAAAAGCTAAGAAGAAGCTCAGTCTTTAATCATAGATATTTTGAACAAAATGCATGTATCCAGTTTTTGCTCATTCTATTGAAAACCAGTTTTCTAGTTTTACATTGTTTCTCATTGTTTTGATGTTTAAGCTTTTCTTTTAGGGAGAGTTTTGGCATCATCAAAAAGGGGGAAATTGTTGGAAATAAATTTTTTTGTTTTGATGATAATTCATCTTATTTATTATAATGTTATCTTAACCCCATTGATGAAGTGCTGAAGCCAGCTGTTATAGTGGAAAGCTAAAAGATGTCTAGAACTGAATGTATAAGTTTTATTAGAGTCTGATTTTTGTATAAGTTACATCAGACAAGCACTGTAATTGATAGTGTGTCGTAAAACTGAAAACTGGGAATCAATTAGAAAACTGGAAATCATTAAGACAAACAAACTGACTAAGAATACATCTACTGAAGAAGGTAAGTTCGCTGAGAGTTACAGACTCGGTTGGCTTATCTTGAATAATGAAGAACCGAGGGACACAGACTCGATTATTGAAGAATGAAGAAGCGAGGCACAAACTCGCTTATGAAGATTAAAGTCGAGATCGTAAAGTTGGACTTCGTGCAAGATTGTGGTGACTGAATCGACTTTATGGATCTTGTATGAAGACCTAAGAATCTTAAGGACAATGAATTCTTAGATGATAAATGTATCATGGTGTACTGATTAAGTCAATTGTAATCGATAAAAGCCGAGTCTCGATTTTTGAAGAAGAATAAAATCTCGATTAATGCTCCAAGTCGATTAGAAATCGACAGATGAAAAATCGACAAGGAAACTCGGTTTTATAAGTCACCATCCAACAAACCGAAAGTACAATCGAACGTTGTAAAGAAAGAAATTTCATTGGATGAATCATCGACACAAGAGAACGGTCGTAAAATATAACCGTTGCAAGATATACGTTGATACAATTCAAATCAAAGTCAGATGAACGTTGGACTTCACACTATAAATAGAAGACTTTGCACAAACAAAGAAGTATGAGAGAACATATACAAGAATCAATAAGCAATTTGTGCACACTATTTGAATTGTCATCATCAATGAACTATAACAAGATCATATCTAGTATTTCTTCAAGTGTTCAAAGCTACAAAGAATCTATCAAGAATTCAACACTCTGAAGAACCACAAACAAGAATCAATTTATTGATTCTCAGCCCAACTTTGATTCTATTTCAAAGGTTTAGACTGTGAAGCAAACCGGGAAGGTTTTGTCAAGGACAGTTGTGATAAGCAATGGGTAGACTGTGTTTGTGGTGGTAATGGTGAAGAGGCTATCCTACCTCTAAGGACCAAAGTGGTTCAAGCATTTGGAGAGCAAGCAATTCTACCTGTTCTACAATTGTTTAGATAGTGAAGCTGTGGATTAGCCAAGGACTATTGTTTAGGACTTTTGTAACATTCACCTCAAGAAGTTCTAGTGGAATTTTCCTCCGCACTACAGGGGAAGAGAGGCGTCTGATTACTCCACCTGGAACCTCTATAACATCTCGCCTTATTTACTTTACGCATTTACTTATTTATTTAGTATTTACTTACAGCATTGTGATACTTGATTGTTATACATCTCACAGTCACAACTGACATTCATCAGAATTCAGTTCACAACACTCAGTTTCCATAACAGAACAACAAGATCAATATAAAGGCTAAAATTATATCCACCGCCGGTTGACTGACTCGGCCACTTAAGTCGGTTTGATTTAATCTCACTTAGTCACCAACTCCACACAAGTTTTATCGAACCCTAACTGTTTCAAATTTAGTTTTTGGTGACAAGTTTATTCACCCCTTTAAACTTGTGTCACCTTTCCAAGGACCAACATTAACCCTATTGATGAAGTGTCAAGCCATTGTTATAGTGGAATGCTAAAAGATGTCTAGAATCGAATGTATAAGTTTTACTAGAGTCGATATTTGTATAGGTTACATCAGAGAAGCACTGTAATTGTTAGTGTGTCGTAAAACTGAAAACTGGAAATCATTTAGAAAACTGGAAATCATCAAGACAAGTGTTTAGGGTCAAATTGTATGATTTTTAACGATATATTTTCTATCAATTTCCCCCATATATGGATGTTTTTCATAGAAATCGAGCGTTATATTGAAATATTGAGTAAATGATGTTTTTAAGAGTTAAATTGCAAAACGTAACGAATTATGTGCTTAAATGATGAATTTATATTATTTTGGAATTATGTTACGCTTTGGTATGTTTGATCCTCTTGTAGATACTCATTGATGATGGAAAAGATGGATTTTAGAGGAAGTGGACGGGCGTCCAAGGCTTGAATGATCACCCCATGTGCTTAGCTTGCAAGGAAAAATATCTTGGATATTTTTTGGGAATATTCCAAGCATATTCCCTTGGATATTTATTTGATCACAAAATAAATATCCTTGATATTTTGCTCACCAAACTTGGTGATTAAGGCTTTCAAAATATCCCATGTAACAACATGTTTTGAGTCCTAAAAGATGGATTTTTGAGGAAGAGAAGAAGATGCCACGAGTTTACGAGATCAACGGATCAATATTTTTCAACGCACTTCTACCGTAACCTGTTTTCGATGGACATTTGACCCGACTTAGAGGCATTTTCAGGGGACGAGGTCTTGATGAAAGTTGTAGATACTGAAATGAGCTTTCGAACGCATTTTGAATCACGTCAATCGGAGGTCTACAACTCAAGTTATGATTTTTCTTCCAAACAGCTGAAATTTGGACGAATTGGGAGATATTTGGCTCATTTCCTTGCATGTTACCTTCAATGATGGCAAAGATTCCTCCCCAAAAAACTCCACATGCTTGTAACTAACTCTTGCATGACTCATCACCCCTACCCACCATCTCCTACCCACCATATCCTAACAAACTAACAAACTCATCATTACATCCTAACAAACTTCTAACCAACTTCTCACCTCCCTCAAATGCTACCTCCCTTATACACCTCCCATTATATATACACACCTCCATCACCACAAAAATATACACACTACCATTCACCTAAAAAAAAGAGGCAGCCGCACTTCTGAGGGGTTTCAAGGCCGATCACCCGAGCCTTGTGCTCGGGTGATCCGGGTTAGATTAGGATGTTTTTTTTTCTCGTTTTTTTTCATCGTTGATGCTTGAAGATCAACCCTTGTATGAACTATGTGAGTTTAATCTCTTTTTAATTTATTCAATCTCTAGTTTATTTTTATGATCTTTAATTTATTTTGTATCCTTGTATGATTATGATGCTATTGTGTGAACTATATCGAGAGATTGTTTACTAATCGTTGTCTAACGCCGATGAGAATCGTTGTTAGGCTAGATCACCATAGAAAGATAGGATCTTTAATCGTTAATTCGTGACAAGTTAATCGGTTAATTATCTAGGTTGTTAGATTCTAAAATACGAGAGTTAACTTGAATCTACACCTTCGTTTTGTATGGAATATTGGTCTCAACATTCGGAAGAGGAGAGATCGATAATTGAATTCACTAAGGAATTAGGAATTCATAGCTTGAGAAACGGATTCACTAAGAGATTAGGAATTTGTATCTCGTGTAAAGGTGAAACCACAATTTGAATTAAAATCATGAGATGAACTAGGATTGAGATCACTTAGTTTGTATTCTGTTTGATCCCATGTATCTTTAGCTTAGGTCGTTTTATTGTTCTTAGCTTAGATTTATCTTATTTGTTCTATGTTTGTATTTCCTTTATTTGTTTTCTTGAGTGATAATTTAGAGGAATTAATAAAATTAGATTCAATGACCAAATTCCCGTGGATCGACCCTTACTCATTACGCTTTACTAGCAATTACCCGATATTCGGTCGGTTAGAGTTAGTTTGCATATAGGTTAGGGTTTTATAAATTGTTTTTGTTTAGTGATGCAAAATCCTCCGAACAACAAGCAAATCGAATCGTAATACATCTACATGGGGAATCAAGAAGGTAAGTTCATTTGAGAGTTACTGACTCGGTTGGCTTATCTATAAGATTGAAGAAGCGAGGACACAGACTCGATTATTGAAGAATGAAGAATCGAGGGTTCAAACTCGATTATGAAGATTATAAGTCGAGATCAGAAAGTTAGACTTGAGCAAGATTGTGGTGACTGAATCGACTTTATAGATCTTGTATGAAGACCTAAGAATCATAAGGACAATGAATTCTTAGATGATAATGAATCATGGTGTACTGATTAAGTCAATTATAATCAGATGAAAACTCGAGTACTGATATTTGAAGAAGAGTAAAATGTCAGTTAATGCTCCAAGTCAGTTAGGAAATTGACATAAGAAAAACTCAGCACAAAACTGATAAGGAAACTCAGTTTTATGAGTCAGCCATCCAACAAACTGATCGTACAGTCGAACGTTATAAAGAAAGCAATTTCATTGGATGAGTTATCGACACGTGAGTAACGGTCAGAAAATATAGCCGTTGCAAGATAGACGTTGATACAATTCAAATTGAAGCCAGTTGAACATTGGACTTCACACTATAAATAGAAGACTTTGCACTAACAACAAATATATAGAACAGAGCATATACAAGAATTAACAAGCAATTTTGTGCAACAGTCTATTGAATTGTTATCATCTCTGAACTATAACAATATCACATCTAGTATTTCTTCAAGTGTTCAAGAAACAAGAATTTATCAAGGATTAAACACTTTGAAGAACCACAAACAAGAATCAACTTATTGATTCTCAGCCTAACCTTGATTCTACATCAAAGGTTTTAGACTATGAAGCAAACCGGGAAGGTTTCGCCAAGGACGATTGTGACAAGCGGTCGGGTAGATTGTGTTTGTGGTGGAAGTGGTGAAGAGGCAATCCTACCTCTAAGGACCAAAGTGGTTCAAGCTTTTGAAGAGCAAGCAATTCTACCTGTTTCTACAAGCTGTTTAGATAGTGAAGCTAGTGGATTAGACAAGGACTATTGTTTAGGACTTTTTGTAATGATTCACCTCAAGAAGTTCTAGTGGAATTCCTCCTCCCACCACAGGGGAAGAGAGGACGATGTGATTACACCACGGAACCTCTATAATTCTCATCTTATTTACTTTACGCACTTATTTATTTATTCAAAGATTTACTTACAAAAGATTGTGATACTTGATTGTTATACACGTCACGATCACAACCGACATTCACCGTAATTCGATTCCACAACACTCGATTTTCATGATAGAATAACAAGATCAAGAAGAAGGCTAAAAACATATCCGCTGCCGGTTGACTCAGTTTCAGCTTAAGTCAGTTTGACTTAATCTCAGCTTTGTCAGCTTAACTCCACACAAGTTTTTAACTAAATCATAGTTTGTTTTAAATCCAGTTTTAGGGACAAGTTTATTCACCCCCCCTAAACTTGTGTTAGCCTTTCCAAGGGACCAACAGATCACTTGACCGATCAGAGAACGGCTAAGTAAACCTTACCTATCAGATTCTTAAATATGATGAAGATATAGAAGATCAAGCATTAAATGCACAATCAATAGAGGATCAATCAAGAACGGATTTTATGATAAACGTTTGAAGAAAAACCCGATCACTGAAATCAAGGAGAATAAAATTAAGGGGGAATCAAGAATAAAATCAAGGATTATTCCCCTCATTAATATAGCCAACGGACGAAAATTCAAATCAAGGATTATCAAGGCTATAAATAGAAGGCATTGACAGAAAAAGAAGAAGACAAGGAGCACGAAAAAAAAACTGAGCAAAAAAACTCTGTCAAAGTGAAAAGTCTTCTATCTGTGCGAACAAGATATATCTAGTGATCAACTCAAAACTGAGAGCTACATTTCAATATCAAGCATTGAGATTGATCAACAAGTTTGTGAATCCAATTCACCTCAATCAAGCAACTTAATCAGAGCCATCTGAGAAGGAGTTGTGTTTGTGATAGCTGCTGAAGGATTTGATCCCAGGAGAGCGTGTGAAAGACCGAGTCACTAAAGTCGCATTGCGATCAAGGAGTGATAGTCTTGTAGATTGTGAAGCTTGTGTAGTCAAGGACGATCAGACTATTGTATCTGTGAAAACAATAGTGAATTCCTCCAATCATCACAGGAGAAGAGTGGATTAAGGGATTACACCACCCTGAACCACTATAAGCCTTGTGTCAATTTACTTTCAGCCATTTACCTTACCACATTCATTTAATTACTTATATTATATCCTATATCCGTGATTGCCTAAACTACTTTGAAACAACATAGTAAGAAGGGACTTATCCGCTGCCCAAAAGCTTTTAAAAACAAGAAAAGTTTTTGAAACTCCACTATAGTCATTCACCCCCCTCCCCCCCTCTGACTATAGCTTTAACCTTCTCTGGACCAACACAGGTGATGTCCAGACATCACTAAAAATAATCTCAAGGGGGCGGGAAGAATGTAAAGTAGAATCACCAAAGGGTAGTTTGTGACTTTTATTTTCTAGACACGCAGAACAATGCATGGAAGAAGAATTGACAGACTGTAAATCATAATGTTTAATAATGGTAGATAAAATGGGCTGAGCTGGATGACCCAAGCGATGATGCCAGTCTTGAGACGAAGCTTTATTGGATGCAAAGGCAACTAAAGGACGATTGGGCCACTCGTACAGACCATTTCTAACCAGACCACGGAGGATAGGCTGGTTCGTCTGAATGTCCTTTACAACAAATTCAGAGGGTAAGAACTCAATAGACATATTATGGGCTTTTCATAGTTGGGAAATTGAAATTAAATTACGAGACA
This sequence comes from Gentiana macrophylla, assembly GCA_026214975.1. Taxonomy (NCBI): domain Eukaryota; kingdom Viridiplantae; phylum Streptophyta; class Magnoliopsida; order Gentianales; family Gentianaceae; genus Gentiana; species Gentiana macrophylla. Next base: position 127,676 of record CM047817.1, read on the forward strand.
TGCTGGTATGAGTAATAGATAAACTCTTACCATCACCAACCATAACGTCATCAGTGCCAGTGTATGGAGCATGAAGAGACAAATTCTGGAGGTCCGAAGTGACATGGTGCGAAGCCCCGCTGTCAAGTAGCCAATTAGGTGTGTTGGAGTCGAGCTGAGCCAAGTCAGGCAAAGGAACTGCAACATTTGCTTGGGGCCGAGGGGGCGTTGATTTTGAGGGCCAAAAATCTGGCTCATTTGAATTTGAAACTGAGGACAATACTGAGCAAAATGACCCTGAGTATAACATAACTGACACTTACCCAAGAATGGCCGGCGAGTGTTGCTATTGGTGTTAAAATGGCACTGGTCATTGTAATTGTTGTTGTTGTAATTGGGGGGCGGCTGTTGTGGTTGACCCCGCCAAGTAGACTGTTGCGGATGTGAATTTGACCACTGAGAGTTGGAGTGCTGCGGCTGATTTTGATGCGGCCTAGATTGCTGATAATGGCGGTTGGGCTGTGATGATGGCCGGTACGCTGCATTGGCGGTGGCTAGAGCAAAGCCCGGCGGTGGCCTAACCGATGTAGGCCGAAAATTTAGGAGCTTTTCATGAAGTTCCTTAAACATAATAGTTGTGTCACGGGCTTGAATAGCACGTGCTATATCGGAAAATTCAGGTCCGATATTGGCAAAAACAATGTCCAAAAAATCATCGTGATCCATTGGTGATCCGAGGAGTGCGAGTTCATCGGCTTTGTGCTTCAAGGTATATAGATATTGATGAATAGATTGATTACCTCGGAGATGAGCCTTCATTGATTCTTTAATCAGCCGGATACGGGCCCTGGATGGCGTTGCATAAACGTCGGACAGCGTCTTCCACGCTTGCGCCGCTGTCCGCTTGCCATAGAGGAGGGTGGCAGTGTCCGGCGTGAGGGGGGAGATTAGGAGATTCCTAATTAGATGGTCCTGTCAATCCCAATGAACAAAATCAGGGTTTGGTTTCACCATTGGCGGTGATGGTTGCCGGCGGAGCAGGCTTGGTGCCGTCGACATACCCCAGGAGATCAAAACCGATAAGAAGGCTTTCAATTTGCATTTGCCATACATAATAATTCGTTGCATCAAGCTTTGGGGTGGCTTGTGCCGCGTTGTTGAAGATGACAAGAGAAGAGTCTGCCATGATAGCCGGCGAGGGAGTGCTGCGAAATCACTATGCCGGAGAAGAGAAGGGGGGCGGCGCGGCGAAAGAGAAGTGCCGATTTTAATTTTTAGGTTTTAGGATCAATAAGCTCTGATACCATAACATAGATTGCGGAAAATATTATTTCATGTACTAACAATTATGGGAAATAATACAACAGTATTTATAGTAATACAAATGCGAAGGCTATGGTAGTAATTACACTTACACACTAATTACAGTAAATATAAGAATACACAAATATACATCTAATATGGAAGGGGATTTCTTTTGGCGATTGATTCAGTTCTGGAAATTAAAATTGGTATATGGCAAGAATAAGCAAGTAGTTTCTTTTTGGTGTGGTGATTTAATAGAATGTAGCTCTCTTTGGATATTCAGGTTGGGACAACATGGATATTTTGGCTGCTGTTTTGGCTGTTCAAATATGATCCAGATTTGCAGGTGTATTCGTATGGTTTTTGTACAGGTGTTAGGTATGTTCATTATGGAGTTTCCTAGGCTTTCTATTGTTGTCTGATCTTTTCTTTTTTGCAGTTCTTGTTGGCTGCACAAAGCTGTTGTATTTTTGCTGAATTTTCGAAACACTGTGTAACCTGATTTTAGCATCTTGCTGATAATAACATTAATTTTGCTGTTCACAAAAAAAAGAAAAAAAAGAAGAGAAGATGTGACTGCAGAAGCAAAACGGGAACATGGTATGATCATACCATTACATTAAAATGTGGCTGTTTGCAATGTGGAAGAAAAGATTGATTTTGCAGGCTTATTTTCTATTGGTCCATTATTAAAAGACTCTTTATTTCATATTGGTTGAATAATATTTGACTTTTATTTTCTTTATTATTTTAATATTTATCTTCAAAATAAACCAAAATCTATCCTATATTAGCAAAAAAAAGTGGCGTGGCCACTATATGGGCAAAATTAGCAAAATCGTTCTCTAAGTTGGCCTACTATGGATTTTAGTCATTCTATTGCTCCGGTGAGGAAAATGGTCATCAAAGTTGTATTTTTTTTGAAAAATGGTCATATCCATGCCGATATTTATGGTCAAGCCGGAATCTTTTAAAATTGCCGACGCGTCGCTGCCTCACTCTACCGCCACGTGGGATCCTATATGGCTTGTGGGTCCCAACGGTAGGAGTGATTCGAACCGGCAACCTAATGGTAAAATAACAAGCACTTTGTCATCCAAGCTATAACTTCAATATGTATATCATGACACAAGTTATTATTTATTCACAACAATAATCCTTCCAACATTGTATGTGCCTAATTTAAATAAACTAATTTACAAAATTCACTTATGTAATATCCCGATTTTTGAAAAAGGGCAATTCGGTCTTTTAGCAAAAATCAGAATATTATGTTATTTTTAATTAAAGGATTTTCAAAAAAAAAGAAAAAAAGAAAAAGGGATAAACAAGGATTTATCTTTTTTTTTAGGAAAATAATTAAATAATTAGGTAATTGGGATTATAAAAGGAAAACTAATCCTAATTTTAACCTAGTTGTTTTTGACAAAAAAAAGAAGAGGCCTTGCAGATTAGAAGGGCGCAAGTTTTGAAAAAAAAAAGGGAGAAGAGGCTTTCGATTTTCGAGGCTAATCCGTTGTTCTTTTCATCAGACTCATCAAGAGAGAAAGGATCACCGCGAGACGAGGATCGTTTTGATATCAACAATCCTTAAATCCATTAACGTTTTGATTTAAAGGTTTAAACTTTTGACGGGTTGAAGCTTTGGTTCGTTGTACCACGCAAATTAAGGTAACGTGGTTTTCTTATCGTATGATTAAGGTTTCGTAAAGTGGTAGAGCCATTTGTATGATTGTTTTTCATGGTTTTAATTCGTTTAAGTCGAGTTTGGGTTGAATTTGAGTAGAAAACGCAGAGTGCAGAAAACTGTCCTATGTGGTGCAAGAAAACGTGTATCTGTGCAAGCGGGAGGCTCGGTCGACCGAGCCTATCTATTCGGTCGACCGAGTGTTGGTTTCCTCCGTACGGATGAGTTTTGTTTCCGTACGGCTATTTCTCTGTATCGTACAGCAAGTTTAATCGTTTGGACAGGGACTGTTCCAGTACTGTTTTTCTTTGATGTGTTTCAAGCTTTATAGTAGCATATTTACTGCTTAACCTTATGTGACAAAGCTCTGAATTATCTTTTGATGCGTTTAGTTCCGGCACCACATGGATTCCCTAAAAAGACGAAGTGTGGGACCGTCGAAAGCTTTGGATTTGCCTTGTGCTTCGATAAGCTAGAGTTTATCGATGTCTGTGTAATTGCTAGGGCTTGTCCGTGTCTAAAGTGGTCTAAAAATGCGAGAGTAGGAGATGTGAGGGAGCTTACTTGAAAACACTTAGGTGGCTAGATAAACATCTAATCAAACGTATGTGCTAGATTAATAATCTTAAACATCATGCAATGCTTGGTAAGGCATAGTACAATATCGCGATGTGTTCTCTGACCAGACAAAGTAGATCGTACTCCACGCCGGTCAATCGATTGACTAGATAAAAGCGTCTGGTACATTTCGCCGGTTATCACACTATCGGGACTCGAGATATTCTGGGGCTACTAGAGCGTGTCTCTAAGTAGGTTGCACCTGGGTTGTCCTAGTACATCCTATTACTAGGCGTAGTGCCCTTGTTATTCATGATGTAACAAACTTGAGCTAAGTTAGATACCTTTTGGAACCTCATGTTATGCTATGAACATAATATGATAGTTAGCTAGGGTTAATAACGGAACAAATTAATAAAAGACGGCGTTGCTTTTATTTCATTATGAGATCAAAGTTATACGATCTTCTACGTTCATCGAGTACTTTTGTACTTACCCGTTACGTTGTGTTTGTCTTTCCTTTCCCCAAAGGAGATGAAGCAGTTGCTAATGTTGATGAGTTCTTTGACGAGGACGTGTGAGATGGAGCTCGTGAAGACTTATTTCTTTTACTTTTGACTCTTTCAATAATGTTGTTGACTTAGTTTCAAACAATGTTGTCTTTCTTTTGGATTAGTTCTGGTTAAGTTCTTTTGAGATCTTTTGGGATTTGAATGTTGGATGATTAGTTTTCTTTATTTGATTTAGTTTCACAGCATTGAAAACCGTGTGTTCGATCTTTTGTCTTTTGTTTTTCCCGAGTCGTTTTATCTTCCGTGTCGTTTTAGTTCTGATGTATGACGTAAGGCTTACATATATTATTGAATTTATTTGATAATATGTGTACCGAGCGCTCTTTCCGGATAAGGACTCGGTGTCCGGGAATGGGGCGTTACAGTTGGTATCAGAGAGACAGGTTTTCCTTGCTGTGTAGGACTTGACTTCTTCCTTAAGATTAGTTTTAGAGCTTTAGTAACCCTTCTCTTTTCTTAGTTACTGAGAATGGTGCTTACTAGAGGTGGAGCTAATACGAGTAACACCGAGGCGCCTAACACCAGACGGGTAACGCTGAGGCGTGATTTACCGAGGTTGTGATTCCGAGAAGGAGAAGAAGTGGACCGGCTACCCATAGCCCTACGGTTTCTCAAGGAACACCCCGTCTCTGAAGCGACATCATGCGTGGGGTGAATCGGGGACCGAGACATTGTCACAGAGGTAGAGTGGAACAAGGGGTCCTTCACGGTTTAACACCGCGTGCGGTTACTACTTCACTCCAAGGACCACGAGTTGGACCGGGTTGGGACTTTCTAATCCACCGGCTAGTCGCTTTTTTAGTTATCCACAGTATCGACGTTTCTTCCTCGTGCCCGAGTTTTACACCGCAACCGACGGTTCTACCTCCACCGCCACCTAGGTCGGATTCTTTTGTAGCACCTGGCTACACTCATCCCCAACAGAACTATCAAGATCGTCGAATGCCCCACCAAAGGCGGCCGATGCAGCATCATCAGTTTGGGGGTTATGACAGACCAGTGGATTGGTATGAGAAGATGAAGAAACATAGGGTGCCAGAATTCTTTGGCAATGTTGAGCCAAAGAAATGGCATTTATGGATTCGTGGGTTCAAGAAGGCGTGCGTAAATATGAAAGCTCCGAGAACCGAGTGGGCTCATTTAGCAATATCCTTGTTGGCGTGAAATGCAGAGAGTTGGATGGAAGCTTATGAGCGAGTTAATCCGAGGATCACGGATTGGGCGGTGTTCAAAGATCCGTTCTACAAGGAATACTTTCTAGAACATTTCGAATGCAAAGGCTAATGAATTTCGAGTTTGAAACAAGGAGATATACTACGGTGACTCAAGACTCCCGGAAGTTCCATGAGTTGGCGAGATTCTATCCCGAGATCATGAAAAGTGAAGAGAAAAAGATTGATAAATTCATGGAAGGATTGTCACACGAGGTGGCGAAGGGCATGCTAGGAGATAGACCTACGAGCATGGCAAGTGTCATGGATAGAGCTTTGACTGCAGAGAGATTTGCCAGTAGACAGACGGTTGTAGTTGGAGATAAGAGGTCTTTCTCAAATTTTCAAGGAAGCAATAGAGGAGCACCGCAGCGAGAATGTTAAGAGGGGGAAATCCGGCCACGAAGAGTTCAAAGCAAGTGGAACGCCCTCGGTTTGCGCTTAAGTGTAACAAGACACACACGAGGAGAGTGCATGGCAGGTAGCTTGAGTTGTTTCCATCAAGGGGAAGTGGGACATTACTCAAGGCGTGTCCTAAGAAGCTCTCTCAAGGTAATCAGCAGGAGGACGAGGTAACCAAAGCAGGTAATCGCACTACTGTAGTATGAATCATTCGTGTCTTCGCAGCAGATGCTGAACCGGAAGAGTTAGATGATCTTGTGGTATGCAGTACTTTTCAAGTGTTTGTGTTTCTTATAAATATTTAATATGATATAGCGCATATGATATTACCTATTTATTCGTAAATTGATTCACTTGTTAGGTACCATAATCATAGATAATCTAGCAGTTTTCACTCTGTTTGATCTTTGGGGCATCGAGGACTTTTGTTTCCTCTAAGATAGCTAAGAAGTTGAACCTACCCCTTAAGGAATTGGAGAGACCTTTGAGTATAACCACACCTTTGGGCAGAGTCACTAGATGTGCTCAAGTCACACCCCAAGTTGATATTAGAGTTGGGACTTACAAGTGCCAGCATGCCTTGACCGTGTTGGATTTCTCCGACTTCGATGTCATCCTGGGTATGGACTGGTTGTCCAAGAATTATGTCTACTTGGATTGTAGGGGTAAGAGGGTGGTATTTAAGGCCCCAGGAAAATCAGCTAAGACGTTTCAGGGTAACGTATGCAAGCCTAGTAAGGGTCGTTATCCGATTATCTCAGCAGTTAAAGCCCTAAAAGCTTTGAAGAGGAGTTGCCAGGGTTTCGTTGTTTATGCATTAGATAAGGAAAAGCATAGGCCCGAGTTAGGAGAGACTTGTGTAGTTAAGGACTTTCCCGAAGTTTTCCCGGAAGATTTGCGGGACATATGCCCGATAAGGCCATAGAGTTCGAGATCGAATTGATTGCGGAGCGTCACCGAGTGGCTAAAGCACCTTATAGGATGGCACGGTGAGTTGAAAGAGTTGAAAACTCGGTGAAGGAGATGCTAGAGAAAAACATCATCCAACCAAGTACATCACCGTGGGGAGCACCGGTCTTGTTTGTGAAGAAGAAAGATGGGAGTATGCGTTTGTGCATCGACTACGAGAGTGAATAAAGCGACAATCAAGAATAAGTATCCTTTACAAAGGATTGATGATCTGTTCGATCGGTTGCAAGGTAAGAAGGTGTTCTCTAAGATTGATCTTAGGTCCGGTTATCATCGAGTTGAAGATCAAGGTGTCAGGATATACCTAAACACGACCTTGATGCGAGATATGGACATTATGAGTTTTTGGTCATGCCGTTTGGACTCACTAATGCTCCATCGAAATTCATGGACTTGATGCAAAGAGTTTTCATGCCTTATCTCGATAAGTTTGTGATAGTTTTCATAGACGATATCTTGGTGTACTCTAAGGACGAGGAAGAGCATGAAGAACACCTAAGGATAGTTTTACAGACCTTAAAGGAGAACAAATTATATGCCATGTTTTCTAAGTGCGAGTTTTGGTTGGACCAGGTGAGTTTTCTTGGGCATATAATTTCTGGAGAAGGTATTAAGGTGGATACAGCGAAGATAGAAGCCGTTTCTAAGTGGCCTAGACCGACATCAGTAACAGAGATAAGAAGTTTCTTGGGTTTAGCTGGGTACTACCGGAATTTTGTAAAGGATTTCTCTAAGATAGCCACACCTCTCATGAGGCTTACTCAAAAGAACGTTAAGTATGAGTGGACCAGTGAATGTGAGGAAGCTTTTCAGACTTTGAAAGAAAAGTTGACCACAGCTTCTGTGTTAGCATTACCGGAAGTTTTTGATAACTATGATGTATATACAGACGCATCGGGTCAAGGTTTGGGTTGTGTTTTGATGCAATCAGGAAAGGTGATTGCTTATGCATCTAGGCAGTTAAAGGTGCATGAGAAGAATTACCTACACACGACTTGGAGTTAGCGGAGTGGTATTTGCTCTGAAGCTTTGGAGACACTATCTCAGTATGGTGTCAAGGCAAGGATCTTCACGGATCATAAGAGTCTTAAGTTCTTCTTTACTCGGAGAATCGAACATGAGACAAAGAAGATGGTTGGAGTTCGTGAAAGATTACGACTTGGACATTCAATACCACCCGGTAAAGCGAATGTAGTAGGCGATGCACTTAGCCGGAGAGCGGTTAATGCTATCACTACCTTGCAAGAAGTTGTGGATCGATTGGATAGGATGCGATTCAAGTAATTGAAAGGAAGGGTGAAAATCCGACTTTGGCGCCATTGATGGCAAGGTCGATTTGCTAGATGAGATTCGGGCTAAGGGGATAAAGACCTGTGTTGATTAATTTGAAGCGAGTAGCTAGAGAGAAGCATCTGATGGGTTATCGGTTGGACAAGAGTGGTCATCTTTGGTACGGAGACCGTTTGTGTGTGCCCGATGTGGATGGCCTATGAGAGAAGGTTATGGATGAAGCTCATAAGATTGCTTTTGCGGTACATCCAGGAGCCACTAAGATGTATAGAGATCTCAAGGAGAGATATTGGTGGCCTGGTATGAAGTTAGAGATCGCAGAGTTTGTGGCAAGATGTGATACATGCCAGAGAGTGAAAGCAGAACACAGAAGACCAGGAGGTTTGTTGAAACCCTTGGAGGTACCGGAATGGAAATAGGAGAATATCACGATGGATTTCATCACCGGTTTGCCAAAGACTAAGGGCGGTCATGACATGATTTGGGTGATTGTGGATAGACTCACAAAATCAGCCCATTTCTTGCCGTGTAAAGTGGACATGCCTATAAAGAAGTTCGCTACTATGTATATCGACAATAAGTGAAGCTTCATGGTGTGCTCTCTATCTATTGTATCCGGCAGGGATAGTAGATTTATCGGGCCGCTCGGAAGGGCTTACGTAAAGCTTTTGGGACTAAGACCGATTTGAGTACAGCGTTTCATCCGCAGACGGATGGGCAGTCAGAGAGAACAATTCAGACTCTCGAGGACATGCTTAGAGCTTGCGTTTTGGACGCCGGAGGATCATGGATAGATTACCTCAATTTGGCTGAGTTTGCTTACAACAATAGTTACCATGCAAGTTTGGGAATGCCACCTTTTGAGGCCTTGTACGGTAGGAAGTGTAGAACTCCACTTTCTTGGGATGAAGTGGGGGAGAAACATATCACAGGGCCGGAGATGGTTCAAACAAGCCAAGGAGAAAATTGAGTTGATAAGGAAAAATCGAAAAAGTGCTCCAGAGATCAGAAGAGTTGGGCCGATGTTAGAAGAAGACCGCTAGAGTTTGAGGTCGGGGATAGAGTTTACCTTCGAGCGTCTCCGATGAAGGGTATCAAGAGGTTCGGACAGAAAGGAAAGCTAAGTCCAAGGTATGTAGGACCTTTTGATGTCATCGAAAGAGTTGGGAAGTTGGCTTATAGACTACGGTTACGAGTCGATGTTCAGAGTCCACAATGTCCTCCACGATCGATGCTTAAGAAGTGTTTATCTAAAGTGGATGTGGAATCTGAGATTGATCCGGAAGTGTTGCAAGATAATCTAACATACGTGGAGAAACCGATAAGGATTCTGGATAGGAAAGAGAAGGTGATAAAGAGACGAGTGATCCCGTTAGTATTAGTGCAATGGAGCAATCATGCACCGACGGAAGCCACTTGGGAAGTGGAAGCGGACATGTTCGACGAGTTTCCAGAGTTCCCTCATCTACCAGGTACGATCTAGTTTCGAGGACGAAACTCCTCTTAAGGGGGGAGGAATGTAATATCCCGATTTTTGAAAAAGGGCAATTCGGTCTTTTAGCAAAAATCAGAATATTATGTTATTTTTAATTAAAGGATTTTCAAAAAAAAGAAAAAAAAAAAAAGGGATAAACAAGGATTTATCTTTTTTTTTTTAGGAAAATAATTAAATAATTAGGTAATTGGGATTATAAAAGGAAAACTAATCCTAATTTTAACCTAGTTGTTTTTGACAAAAAAAGAAGAGGACCTTGATTAGAAGGGCCGCAAGTTTTGAAAAAAAAGGGAGAAGAGGCTTTCGATTTTCGAGGCTAATCCGTTGTTCTTTTCATCAGACTCATCAAGAGAGAAAGGATCACCGCGAGACGAGGATCGTTTTGATATCAACAATCCTTAAATCCATTAACGTTTGGATTTAAAGGTTTAAACTTTTGACGGGTTGAAGCTTTGGTTCGTTGTACCACGCAAATTAAGGTAACGTGGTTTTCTTATCGTATGATTAAGGTTTCGTAAAGTGGTAGAGCAATTTGTATGATTGTTTTTCATGGTTTTAATTCGTTTAAGTCGAGTTTGGGTTGAATTTGAGTAGAAAACGCAGAGTGCAGAAAACTGTCCTCTGTGGTGCAAGAAAACGTGTATCTGTGCAAGCGGGAGGCTCGGTCGACCGAGCCTATCTGTTCGGTCGACCGAGTGTTGGTTTCCTCCGTACGGATGAGTTTTGTTTCCGTACGGCTATTTCTCTGTATCGTACAGCAAGTTTAATCGTTTGGACAGGGACTGTTCCAGTACTGTTTTTCTTTGATGTGTTTCAAGCTTTATAGTAGCATATTCTTCGCTTAACCTTATGTGACAAAGCTCAATTAGCTTTTGATGCGTTTAGTTCCGGCACCACATGGATTCCCTAAAAAGACGAAGTGTGGGACCGTCGAAAGCTTTGGATTTGCCTTGTGCTTCGATAAGCTAGAGTTTATCGATGTCTGTGTAATTGCTAGGGCTTGTCCGTGTCTAAAGTGGTCTAAATACGAGAGTAGGAGATGTGAGGAGCTTACTTGAAAACACTTAGGTGGCTAGATAAACATCTAATCAAACGTATGTGCTAGATTAATAATCTTAAACATCATGCAATGCTTGGTAAGGCATAGTACAATATCGCGATGTGTTCTCTCGACCGGACAAAGTAGATCGTACTCCACGCCGGTCAATCGATTGGCTAGATAAAGCGTCTGGTACATTCTGCCGGTTATCACACTATCGGGACTCAGATATTCCCAGGGCTACTAGAGCGTGTCTCTAAGTAGGTTGCACCCAGTTGTCCTAGTACATCCTATTACTAGGCGTAGTGCCCTTGTTATTCATGATGTAACAAACTTGAGCTAAGTTAGATACCTTTTGGAACCTCATGTTATGCTATGAACATAATATGATAGTTAGCTAGGGTTAATAACGGAACAAATTAATAAAAGACGGCGTTGCTTTTATTTCTTTATGAGATCATAGTTATACGATCTTCTACGCGTTCATCGAGTACTTTTGTACTTACCCGTTACGTTGTGTTTGTCTTTCCCTTTCCCAAAAGAAGATGAACAGTTGCTAATCTTGATGAGTTCTTTGACGAGGACGTGTGAGATGGAGCTCGTGAAGACTTAGTTCTTTTACTTTTGACTCTTTCAATAATGTTGTTGACTTAGTTTCAAACAATGTTGTCTTTCTTTTGGATTAGTTCTGGTTAAGTTCTTTTGAGATCTTTTGGGATTTGAATGTTGGATGATTAGTTTTCTTTATTGGATTTAGTTTCACAGCATTGAAAACCGTGTGTTCGATCTTTTGTCTTTTGTTTTTCCCGAGTCGTTTTATCTTCCATGTCGTTTTAGTTCTGATGTATGACGTAAGGCTTACATATATTATTGAATTTATTTGATAATATGTGTGCCGAGCGCTCTTTCCGGATAAGGACTCGGTGTCCGGGAACGGGGCGTTACAACTTAATTGTAGATGATATATATATGTCTAGGCATACCTATGTACAATGACTATTTGACCATTTATTAATGTTATGAAAAAAAAGGGTGCAAAATAACCCATAATAAACACTAAACGAAGTTGATGCATAAATGACAAAAATAACCCTACCAGGAATTGGATTTTGATATGATGGTGTTCAACCAGACAGAGCGTAGACAATAGGGGGCGAGAGAAGTTAAGAGCTCACGCATAATGTTTTTTTTTATAGCTTTTTTTATATTCTTATAACTTATTATTATTATTATTATTATTATTAATGTAAGTTGACCTTACAATACCTGAAGAGTAATAATTATAATATTTTTTCTTATCTTACTAGTAATTTGTATATATTCGGTCAACTTTTTTAATTTTTCAATTATTACATTAATTAATAATATCAAATTGTATATCAAACACTATAGTCTTTTTTGAGAACCAAATAGTCTAATATATTTAATCATTGTGTTTAAAAAAAATCACTTTATTAATGTATATGAAAATTCTAAATCCACTTACATTTAGGGACGTAGATAGTATTTTTATTTTATTTTATAAAAGAACTACGTCAAATTAACAAGGAAAATCAAGGCTTAAATAAACACATTTGACATTCTAAATCTTGAAATCATAAACATAAAAAGATTTGTACGGGGGATCCAGTCAAGAACTTGAAATGCGAAAACCAAAGGAAACCATATTGCTTATTATGCATAAGTAATAACTCGTGTCATAATATATACATTGAAGTTATAGCTTGTATGGCAAAGTGCTTGGTATTTTACAATTAGGTTGCCGGTTTGAATCCCTCTTGCATAATTTTTTTATTTTCAATAAATGGAGGAGAAATGGGACCCACAAGCCACATAGGATCCCACGTGGCAGCCTAGTGGAAGCCAAGTCAACATTTTTAAAATATTCTGGTGCCCAGTCAGCAATGTCCGGCGGATATTAGCATTTTTCAAAAAAGTACAACTTAGAAGACAATTTTTCTCACCGGAGCAGGAGCATGACTAAAATCCATAACAGACCAATTTAGAGGACCATTTTTCTAATTTTGCCCCACTATATGGGATGATTCAGAAAATAAGCAATTGGACAAGTTAGGTTTTGGGAGACGAAGGTTGCGGCTGATTCACGTCTGTCGCTGCCCTTTTCTTTTGATTTCTTTTATGGATTCATCATCATATTTTGGATCATTCTATTTTATTGTGAGTTATTAATTTAATTTCTTTCTAGTTAAATTATTATTGAAGTTTCGATTGATGCAACTGTGAGATCGAATTGGGTTTTATTCATCGTTTTATTTGTTGGTATTTATTCATCTTTTGATTCAATCGTCTCTATGATTAATGGTTAGATTGGTTATTTTCGCGAGATAATTATTTTAATCATTTTATCGACTGCTAGTTGGAATAGCGAATACATAATCGTTCATGATTTTTATAATAGTAGCAAATGATATGATTTTGCTGGTTCACAGCCCGTAGAATCTGCTATAATAAAGATGAATAATCTGAATTAAACTGAACCCGCGTGTGCGATAATATTCAGAACTTGGGTCTCTCAGATTGTAGTACTGCCGGAACACCAAACTCCTATGACCGTGTCTAGATTGTCTTTCGTTAGATGGTAATTTGTGACCGTGTCACGATTATCAAGCTGGAAAGTCATTGTTATGAATGAGATTAATGCCTTGCAATCCAATAAACCTGGATTCTGTCATCAAACCACAAAGCAATGAGGCGATGAGGTTGTAAATGGGTGTTTAATGTCAAACACAACCACGATAGTATCTTGTTGAAAGGTACAAGGCCCGTTTAGTGGCTAAGGGATTTTCTCAGACTTATGGAATCAACTATCATGAGACCTTTGACCCTGTGGAAAAATGGAATACAGTCAGAATCCTTATTTCTCTTGCTGCTTTTAAAGACTGGCCCTTGCATCAACTTGATGTCAAGAATGCCTTCATTAATGATGACCTCAAGGAAGATATCTACATGTATCCACCTCCTGTATTTGAAAACATGATTGGCAAAGGGAAAATTTGCAAACTTCAAAATCACTATATTGCCTCAAACAGTCCCTTAGGGCTTGGTTTGAGAAATTTTCTAAAGTCATACAGAAAGATGGCTATAAACAGGCTAATTCTGACCATACTTTATTTATCAAACATATACCACTGAAGGGGGAGTTCCTTCCCTTGTAATGTATGTTGATGATATGATCATTACATGGAATGATGATGATGAAATTAAAAGGTTGAAAGCCTTCCTAAAGTCTGAATTTGAGATTAAAGACTTAAGAAACTTGAGATACTTCATTGGCATGGAAGTAGCTAGATCTACTACTTGGATGCTTGTTACACAAAGAAAATACACCCTTGATCTCCTGAAGATTTTTGGCCTTCTTGGCTGTAAACCTATTGGAACCCCAGTTGATTACAAACAGAAATTGATAATGACCCTGAAAGTGAATTTGTCAACCAAGTGGCCTATCAAAGGCTTGTTGGTAGATTAATCTACTTAACACATACTAGACCTGATATTGCTTTTGCTGTTGGACAGGTCAGCCAGTTTATGCATATGCCTAGGAAAGTTCACATGGAAGCTGCTTAAGGATACTCAAATACCTCAAGATTGATCCTGGACTTGGAATCTTATACAAAAGGGAGGAACACTCACAGTTGAAGGTTTTGTGGATGCTGATTGGGCTAGCTCTGTTATTGATAGAAAATCCACTTCTGGATGGTGTATGTTTATAGGAGGCAACCCTGTATCATGTGGAAGCAAGAAACAAGTTATTCTTGCTAGAAGTAGTGCTGAAGCTGAATTCAGAGCTGTAGCACTTGGCATATGTGAGCTCATTGGATGAGAAGGGTCCTCATTAAACTTAGACAACCTATGGTTGGCCCCATCAAATTGTATTGTGATAGCAAGTCTGCAATCAACATTGCCAACAATCCTGTCCAATATGATTGAACCAAACATGTTGTGATTGACAAACATTTCATCAAAGAAAAACTTGAAGATGGGGGTATGTGTCTAATCTATGTTCCTACAAAGCTTCAAGTTGCAGATATCTTCACCAAAGGTCTACCTAAAGTTCAAACTCAGTTCTGCATCTTCAAGCTTGGTTTATTGACCATCTATAAACCAGCTTAAGGGGGAGTATTGTTACATATGTAATACATATATTATACTAATTATAAAGTATAATATTGTGTCTTTATTATTCTGTTTTTTACCTCTTTAAATCCGCCGCATTACTACTCCAACCACCAGCTATCTACACTTATTAGCCACATTTCTAGACATGGATACTGCAACATTAAATGTCTAGTCTCCTAGCTGTTAGTGTTCTATTCTTTGTAATCTATTTATACCATGTTCTTTCATTCAATCTAATAAGATAATTCATTTATTCTATCTTAGAAAGCTACACCCTCAACTGCTTGCTTGAGCATTTCAGGGGAGTGAAAAAAACAAGTGAAAAATGGTTCACACTTTTTCGTTCTCTTTGGATATTTTTGGACTTAAATTCTAAAAATCGAATATTTTGTTCATGTAAAAAACGACAGATGAAAATGCAGTGACATATGAATTTTGTGGATTTAACAAATCTTGTTGAGAAATATTCACACCTATGGTATCCGATAGTACCTCAAATGATTAAGCTCTGAAAAATTGTCCGCCTCAAATGATTAAGCTCAAATAATTTTGATAGACGTTGGCTCACTTTTTCTAATCATAGTTGTTGGGTATTGTTGACTATTGAGATATGGGGGATATTATAAAAGCCAAGGTTAGTAAGGAATATTTATATATACATATAATTTTTTTTGGTTCAAGTGGTCATTATATTAATCAGGGTGATGACGAAAGGTGGTTTGAATATTCAAAGCTTCATTGATAACATATAGTGGGGTGCAGGTGAAGAAAAAGAAAAAAGAGCAAGTGTGATTATTTATTTATCTATGAGTCAAGAGGGGAATGGATGTTTTTGTGATATTTTCAATGGAGGCCATGAGTTGTTTTGCTGTTCAAGTATTTGAAGTATCTGTGTTTGCTTTAAGAAATTATTCTTTCATGAATCATGATGTAACTTATTCTTGTTGAAATTGATTAATTGCTGCTGTTTGTATCTTTAGTCTCTTTTATCATTCTATCACCTTAATAAGATATTTATTTTATGTTAATAAAATCTCTCATCAGATACAGTGTATATTCACAGGCAAGTACCAAAAACTACAGAAAAATATCCATTAATAATGTGGTTGCTTAGTAGTGGTCAGGTCTCTAATTAACTTTACATTTTGAGTTGTGAAATTTCCAAAATTATTATATATTAACTCATTAGTATTCGTGTATTGATTAGGCTTATGTGCCTTACATTAATTCAGTTTTGATTTGTAATTTAGATCCCTTGAGTTGAGGGGTTACCATTATTTTATCATCAATATTCCTTATCATTACTTTTAAACAAACTGATCCACGGTTCATAGTAATTATTGTATAAAGGCATACTCTCTGCAATAAATAGAATTCCCAACTACGTGCCGCAGCAGTAGCAGCAGGATCAACCCGATTTCCACAGATGAGCGTATAATCCGTGATCCACATTGATAAGTCTCACTGCCATGCGCATGCATCACCAATGGATAGGCCTCTAAAGGAAAACTGGTAAGCGTATCAGAACTTCACACACACACTCGCTCTATAGAATTGTGGTGGTGGCCGGGTGACTATGCTGCCTCCTCATGTAGAATGAGAGATTTCATTAACATAAAATAAATATCTTATTAAGGTGCAATTGAACTCTTCTGATACTTCTGACAACATAGTTCAAGAAGGAAAACTATAGAATGTTTCAATACATCTTTATAAAAACGAAATAAGAAAAAGAAAAGGAAAAACAGAATTTGTGATTCCAATGAGTCAGAAAAAGTGCGATAGCTAATTAGCGTAGACAACGCTTCAAGAGAAGAATCCACAAAAGTGCGAAGCATTTTTCACTCCCCTGAAATGCTCAAGCAAGCAGCTGAGGGAATTGTTTTTTTTTTTTTTTCTTTTTTCTTTTTCTTCACCTGCACTTCACTATATGTTATCAATGAAGCTTTGAATATTCAAACCACCTTTCGTCATCACCCTGATTAATATAATGACCACTTGAACCAAAAAAAATTATATGTATATATAAATATTCCTTACTAACCTTGGCTTTTATAATATCTCCCATATCTCAATAGTCAACAATACCCAACAACTATGATTAGAAAAAATGAGCCAACGTCTATCAAAATTATTTGAGCTTAATCATTTGAGGCGGACAATTTTTCAGAGCTGAATTATTTGAGGTACTATCGGATACCATAGGTGTGAATATTTCCCAACAAGATTTGTTAAATCCACAAAATTCATATGTCACTGCATTTTCATCTGTCATTGTATCGCGTCGTTCTTTTTCTTCACCTGCACCTCACTATATGACAAAGAATCTAGAACAGATATTGCATTATAGATAATAATGTTTACACGGAAACATCACATAGATATATCCCAAGGTACTAACAGACTTTTGATCCAAGGGATATCACATAGTCACATGTTACAATCTAGACCATACATGTGTCAAACACACAAGTATACACATGGCTAATTATCCAATTATCCTAACAGCCCCCCTCACACTTGATGATGTTGGAACAACATTGAGTTTGGTCCTAAATAGCTGAAGTGCTTCTATTGACAGAGGTTTGGTGAGTGCATTTGCTATCTGGTCTGCAGTTGGAATATACTGAACTTTAAGCTGCTTGGCAAGGACCTGATTCCGGACATAATGAATGTCAATCTCGATATGCTTGGTTCTTGCATGATACACAAGATTTAAGGCCAAGGAGGCAGCACTGGTGTTGTCACACCAATCAACAGGGGTTTTAACTAAGGACAAGCCAATTTCCTTGAGAAGATGCTGGATCCACTGCATTTCAGCTGCTAGATTAGCAAGAGACCTGTACTCCGATTCACAACTGGATCTAGAAACAACATTTTGCTTCTTGCTGCTCCAAGAGACCAGTGATTCTCCTAAAAACACACAATATCCTGCAATGGACTTTCTATCATAAGAACTCACTACCCAAACTGCATCAGAAAACCCTACAAGGTCCAAGGCAGTTCCAGGTATAAATACCCCCTTCCATCGAATTTCATTAGATATTCTCCCCTCTCTTAGCTAACCCTCGCCCCTCTTTTGCTCGATTTTTGTAGTAGTTTAAAAACACTTTCTCTTAGCTTAGATTAGCTTAAACATAGTTAGATTCTACTCTTTCCAAGCTCAAATCTCAAATCCAAACTCAAAGTCTTCACCTTTTAATTACTTCTCTATTTTGTACTTTTTGGATCTCAACTCGAATTTCTCTCAATTAATGGTATATTTCTCTCCTCTCTTACTTATTATGTCTTTATTTTACTGTTTGATGCATGATTTAATCTTTATAATGAGTAGCTAAACACCAACATAGTCGAATCATGTGAAATTTGGTGAAATCACCCTTTGGGTGATGAAATTGGGAGTGGGTAGTGCTTTTTATTGTTTAATCTTGCTTGTTTCATGTCTTAGAACTTATTTTAACATATTTGGGCTAGATTAGCTACCTAGGTCAAAGTCACACGCATCAACCTTATATGAGTTGTTCTGCGGGAAGATGTGGGATAAGGGGTTCTAGGATCGTGGAGTAGACCCGGCTTAGTTGTTAAGCCCGGGCCCAAAGTGAGGTTACTCGTTTTAATGTTTAAGCGGCTCTAGTGCGTATCATGTCTTGTTAGTGAATCTTCTAAAAGGAAGGGTAGTTAACATGGCATAGGGTGTTAAAGAAGAGTTGTTCAGATCTTAGCACCAGAATTAGGAGCACGCACCTGTGAGATCGTTTGCAAGAGTTCATTTGTTTTAATGCACACTCCCGGTTTTGTCTATCCTTAGGGTTGAAACTAGCTAGATGGATCATGGTTCGGCTATGTCCCTCTCCATTAGTTAAACTTCGTTACTAATCGCTTCAATGTCGTTGTAGTTGTATAAACCTTTTCAACCATCGATTTTCCTAGACTAAATTTGAAGTTTGCTTTGGTATTCACAACCATATTCCTTTGGGTTCGACCCCGTACTCCTGTAGCTATGCTAGCAATCGACCCGGTACACTGCCGGTTAGAGAGTTAGTTTGCCCACGGTTTCGAGTCTTTATAAATTGTTTTTGGAGGGTGAATTTTAGCTCAATCAAGATGGCGCCGTTGCCGGGGAATATGTTTTTGTGATATCTTGTAAATGAACCGAAAGCTTAGGCCTAGGTTGTTTCCTTTTTCTTTTTTTCTTGATGATGGATTTTTGATGAAAAGTCACACCACCTATTGTGGTGGTGGTGGTGACTAGATACCGTGATTGTGTTCTTGTTGTTTTCTGAGATCTTGCAACTTGAGCTTAAATGGATGGATTTTTCAATCAATACTACTCACCTGAACAACAATACCCCTAACAACCTTAGGCACCTGAACAATGTTATCAACAACAGTTCGTGCCTCAGCCTCAGTATCAACAACAGAGTAACCAAGGTTCATGGGCTTATCAGTGCCCTAGTGCATTCCAAAGTCAAAATTATGGTTATTCAAGTTATGAGCCACAACATTATGAGGGTTGTCCGGACCTTAGTGCTTATCAGGATTACGGTGTTCATACTCAACACGTTGATAGCTTCACCCAGATTCAGCCACTTGATCAGAGTCTAGCATGGCAAGAAGCCTACTACTCACCTCCAATGAATCAAAGTCAGTATGATCAGTTTCCCCCCATGCCACAAGAAGGCTTCACCGACATTCAAATGGAGCAGTTGATTCAATTGAACGAGAGTTTGATTCAAATGAACAAGGATATGCAAGAGTTCAATAGAAGCTTTGACTCCAACATAAGAAATCTTAAAGACGGGATGGGGCAATTGATTGAAAAGAGGAGGCATGAGAAAGAGGAAGAGACATGTGCAATAGAGGTGGTCCGGGATGATGATGTTATCACTGAAGAAGTTTAGGTTGAGAGTGAGGTTGATGATTCAGTTTGCTATGATGAGATTTCTGAGCCAGATAGTGAGTTGGGATTGCTCATAGTGCCACCTCCAATTGCGATATTTGATTATGGCAGGTTTCACGTTCTATCTACTGCACCTTCACCCCCTGAGATGAAAATTGATGAAACCTTGGTGGAGTGTGTGGTGGAACCGACCATTGTTATGACTGAGCAAGAATTCTTTGGTGATGAGAATAGCTCATTTTGGGATGAAGAGGAAGTGCATGATTTGGAGATGGAAGAGGTGCAAATTTTATCTATTACACCGCCTCCCGAAGAAATGCAAAATGATGACCTCGAAGGGTGTATGATAGATTTGAGCACACTGTTTGATGAGACAGAATTAGAGTCGGAAGAGAAACTGGGATCGCCCATTTCACCCTCACTCCCAATTGAAGTAAATGAAGATGTCATTATGAAGAGTGTGGTAAAATCGTATGAGACTGAAGAGCCATCTATGGTAGAGCTATCGGGAGAAGTGGAGATTATTAGCATGCCGGTCCCAGATTATTACACTCTTCCACCTTGTGTTGATGAGTATTATGCGATCGATTTTGTGTACTCACCGGTAGATGGAGCTCATAGAATTTGTAAAAGGGGACAACTACCATGGAATGGCAATTACAAGAAGAAGGTGATGAGAGATTTTGACAAAAGAGGATTCCCGAGTTGAGAAGAGGTAACATCGAGGGCCGTGAGAGGTAAGTTTCTAGTGAACTCGGTTTCCGTGATGCTTGCTATTTTTAGTCTTCTTGAGTGTTGATCTTTTTTAGCTCGGATTTTGGTTGATGGTTTTGGTGATACTTGTTAGATATAAAATATTTGAATTGTTGTTTTGAGTCTTTTGAGGTATGAGTCCGTTTAGTGCCACAACGTCGATGCTAACGATGTTAAACAAAGCACTTCTACCTTTTCTCGCCTGCCCACTAGTATAACTTTGAAAAAATTGGCACTGTATAAGTCATCCCGTCGAGCCAACGACACAAAACAAAGGCTCTTAGGGGAGGCAACCCACCTTTTTGGTAGTTTTTGATAGTAACAATGTGTTTGGAGTGGTCTTTGTGTGCAAGAGGGGAGAGTTTGGCTTAAAAGAGAGGTTGGGGTGAGAATTTCCTTTTGGTTCCGGCTCTTGTACATAGACGGGGATGTTTTTATGTGAGCCTCTGTGGCCTTATTTTATGCGTGGATGCTCTATGTTTCTTTTGTTTATCTTTACATCAGTGCGATTCCCGTCTAGTTTGGTTGATATTTGTGGCATGGCTTCTACCTTTATAACTCGTGCCTATTGCTATCCTTTGGCACGTGGACTTTTCCCGTGCATGTGTTTGCTTTGTTTTCTATCTACAGGGCTTTAGGTACTCGAGATTGACATTGAAAGAAGATATCACGAGATTTCTAGTGCGCCTTTCTACCGGGTTCTAAAACAGTTAAGTCTTTTACTCCTTTTTTCGCACACACTGAGGACAGTGGTGATTTCAAAGTGTGGGGTGGTGGACTTAGCCATTTTCAATGTTTTGAGTTGCATTATACTTTATATGTGTTGAAACTCAGTCTTTGACCGGTTTCGAGTCGATTTTTGGGCAATTTTTAAAAATTTTCAAGGGTTTTCAACACTGCGGGTATGTGTAATGCTCATATTTGAGTGGTACTTGTTTTAGCGGGATTTCGAAGGTGTCCATTTTGACTCAGTCTTATATTGGAAATAGAGGATTATTATACATGTTAAGCTACACCTGTACACAATTTGGTTGCTACACTCACTCATATCTCTAGTATTCGAGGCGAAATACAAAGGTTGCTTAGGTAGGATACGGGATGACAGTTCCTGGCGCTTCTTTGACCCAACTAGAGCCAAATAAGCATAAATCCAAACATATGATCCTCTTAGCCCCTCTCAGCATTGATAGAATGGTCTGACCACTATTCGTTTTATAGCCGTTTTGTTACTTAGTCAGAAACCTAGCCCTAGCCCTTATTTTGGTAACGTTTCCTTAATTCTATACCCTACGAGTGGATCTAGTCTTTTGTTAGGCCATACTTGCTAAGGCAAGTGTGGGGTGGGGGAAATGGTGTTTTAAGTTCGGGTTGGTGGTTTCTCGGTTTTGAGATATAAGGAGAGGAGAAGCTCAATTGGGCCTAGTGTTTGGATTTGGCCCAAGAAGAAAAGAAAAGTATGTTATAAAAAATAAAAGTAAAAAAAATAAAAAATCAAAGTTCAAAATAAATTGAGAAGTTCTCAATGAATAAAAGCTCAGAGTATATAGAAATAAAGGGTTGGAATCAAAGTGATGAGCTTAAAAGTGATCTTTATGATGTTGGAGTTGGGATAGTTAGATAGGTGCTAATGTATTCGATCTCGCCTCATGACGTTTGAAACATAGTTGAGTTTGGCAATGAGTTCGGGTATGTTAGTATCCTATAGTTCCCAAGTGGTTAAAGTAATCAAAGAGGAGTTTGGATGGTTTGTATGGTAGAGATGAAGTGGTACACTTGTTGATTAGGTTCACTCATACTTTTTTTTCTCCAATTCCTAAATATCCTTTTCGGTTAACCCCAATACCCTAGCCTAACATTATAACATTAAATTCCTACTTGATCGTATCTATCCTTTGTGGCCTCGATTAGTGGAGATGCTAGGTGGTATGAGATTTGAGTGTAGACATGTTGATTGGGATTCAAACCCAATAACCTTTTTGGGTACTTGTTCTAGCTTTGCACCACACACACACTCCATTTGCTTTATAATATTGTATTGCGGTGTACATATTCGTTGTCTTACTTGTCAAGTACCTCAAAAGTGTGAGTATTGCACAAACGTCACAAAGTTGAATCCCTTGGTTTGTTTTAAAACGCCTAATTTACTCGAGGATGAGCAAAGGCTAAGTGTGGGGTGGTTGATAGGAGTCAACTTTGCATGACTCCGGCACTCTTTTAGCCCCCATTTTGATGCATATTTGGTATATTTTGACACATTAAGGTCTCAAAGCGGGTTGGTATCACATGTTTGAGAGCACAAGGGCTTTTATCATCTTTTGATGGTAAAGCCTCATTTTTATTGATATTTAACCCCATTCCGAGCACTTTTACCCTCCGGAATCGTTTGTGTGTCTTGTGCGTTCATGAGATTGCAGGGTCTAGGTGTCACGAGAACCCAGAAGGCGAATATTTATGATGAGAAGTATGATCAAGGTGCAAAAATGACCTAGAAAAAATGAAGAAAATGGGGGGAGAAGTGTTAGTATCTCAACCCCTATGTTCTGTTAAGAAGCAATTTGACCTATGATGGAGGCATTTTCTGGTCATGGATTCTTCATGAAAGTTGTAGATAATTAAAAGAGCTTTCAAACGCATTTTGAATCATTCAAATCGGAGTTCTACACGCAAAGATATCATGATTTTACTGCAGCCAGAAAACTGCATCATCTCAAACGCACGTTTCAACTCTCAAACACGCGTTTCAAATTGTTAATTTTGGACTGATAGTACATGAAGCAAAACACGCATTTGGGGACCTCCAAACTGGCGTTTGGAGTCTTTTTTCTGCATATTTTTGCCCCTATAAATACCCCCTTCCATCGAATATCATTACATATCCTCCCCTCTCATAGCTAACCCTCGCCCCTCTTTTGCTCGATTTCTGTAGTAGTTTAAAAACACTTTATCTTAGCTTAGATTAGCTTAAACATAGTTAGATTCTACTCTTTCCAAGATCAAATCTCAATTCCAAACTCAAAGTCTTCACCTTTTAATTACTTCTCTATTTGTACTTTTTGGATCTCAACTCGAATTTCTCTCAATTAATGGTATATTTATCTCCTCTCTTACTTATTATGTCTTTATTTTACTGTTTGATGCATGATTTAATCTTTATAATGAGTAGCTAAACACCAACATAGTCGAATCATGTGAAATTTGGTGAGATCACCCTTTGGGTGATGAAATTGGGAGTGGGTAGTGCTTTTTATTGTTTAATCTTGCTTGTTTCATGTCTTAGAACTTATTTTAACATATTTGGGCTAGATTAGCTACCTAGGTCAAAGTCACACACATCAACCTTATATGAGTTGTTCTGCGGGAAGATGTGGGATAAGGGTTCTAGGATCGCGGTGTAGACCCGGCTTAGTTGTTAAGCCCGGGCCCAAAGTGAGGTTACTCGTTTTAACGTTTAAGCGGCTCTAGTGTGTATCATGTCTTGTTAGTGAATCTTCTAAAGGAAGGGTAGTTAACATGGCATATGGTGTTAAAGGAGAGTTGTTGAGATCTTAGCACTGAGAATTAGAGCACACGCACCCGTGAGATCGTTTGCAAGAGTTCGTTTGTTTTAATGCACACTCCCGGTTTTGTCTATCCTTAGGGTTGAAACTAGCTAGATGGATCATGGTTCGGCTATGTCCCTCTCCATTAGTTAAACTTTCGCTTTAATGTCGTTGTAGTTGTACAAACCTTTTCAACCATCGATTTTCCTAGACTAAATTTGAAGTTTGCTTGGTATTCACAACCATATTCCTTTGGGTTCGACCTCGTACTCCTGTAGCTATGCTAGCAATCGACCCGGTACACTGCCGGTTAGAGAGTTAGTTTGCCCACGGTTTCGAGTCTTTATAAATTGTTTTTGAAGGGTGAATTTTAGCTCAATCTCCAGCTAATCAAGGAAGAGCCAAAAAAATGTAGTAGGCTCCAACAGAACGGCGATCATCAGAGTCTGTAGCCCAGTCAGCATCAGTGAAAGCATGAAGAGAAAGGCAGGAGGCCCAAGTGAGATGAAGGCCATCATAGATAGTGTGCTTAAGGTAACACAGAATACTGTTGGTTAAAATTATCAATCTAGCATGCTGTTTAACACAAAATTCAAACAAAAACGAAAACAGAAAATAGGACAGAAAACTTATTGACTGAGGCGAGTGTAGCACTATGTCCTTAAGATGATTTTTCCCCAATTATGTGCGCACGGTAATGACAATCGTCTCTCAAGATACAACAGTCATACCTTCCTCGGATTGTTGCACTTCAATGAGAAGAAGACGGCGAACCGATCATGTTCTGCAAATCTCTTCTTTACTCAAAAATTAGGCGAAGTATTTGGATGAGTATTTCAAAGCAACTGGCCAGAATTTTTTCTAAGGAAATTCATATGAAAATCTGCATTTTTTTTTCATTGTAATGTTGGAATTATATAGGAGAAAGGTGTCCGATCATTTAAAGGTTGCAACCTTTAACCGAAAGGATACAATTCGAGTGAAGATGCAGTAAGAGGGCTAGGACATCTATCTCCTTTAGTCCAGATTTCCTCACTTGTATGGTGGAGGATGATCCCAGTACATATGTTGAGGCTATGTCTAGTCTAGAAGATCCATTCTGGAAAGAGGATCATTTGATAACTCTTGACCGGATGTTAAGGTGTTTGAAGTTTACAAATGAACCTCGGAATACAGTATGCAAGATATCCAGCAGTATTAGAAGGATACTGTGATGCAAACTGGATATCTGACTGTAAAGACTCAAAATCCACTAGTGGATATGTATTCACTATTGGTGGTGGTGCAGTGTCCTGGAAATCCTCAAACCAAACATGCATAACTCAATCTACTATAGAATCTGAGTTTAAACATATCATGTTCTGTAAATATCTTCTTTACCGTAAAATTTTGCAAAGTATTTGGATGAGTATTTGAAAGCAGTTGGCCAGAATTTTGTCTAAAGAAAACATATAAAATCATCATCTTTTTTCATTGTAATGTTGGGAATATGTAGAAGAAATGTGTCCGATCATTTTCCCAAATTTGCCTACGTATCCAATGTGTGTAACTGGAATCAAGTCTCTCGTAGTTCCTTAAGGATCGTTTATATAGAGGACGTCTAGTCCATTTTCTTGTCCAATAAGGATTCGGTATTCTAATCCTTAAGGATTTATGTCAATCCCGTTGACTTAGGGATAGTTATAAATACGTTTAAATGACAGGATCAGTGCCATTATACCATGAGATTCTTTCCGTGTTTATCTGAGCATATAGGAACACGTTTAAATATTAGATAAGGAAAGCTCTAGCCGACCTGCGTCGGAGCTCCTCAGGTCATCCCGACCCGAGCTGCACAACCCGGACTCTGATATGACCGAGCTGACCTATGGTGGTCTGATCTGGAGAACGGGGTAGACCTCCCACATGGGGTTTCTGGCTAGATCTACAACTTGATATTGGGCTCTTGGCCTTTAATGTTGTTACTTTTCTCTTTTTTCATTCATTGTGTAGTCATTCCCTGAATAATACGTGGCAAGGGCTAGTCCGACCCTCATCAAACAATCTTATGAAACATAATTAATGATCAAATAAACATTAGAATTTCATTTTTCACCTTCATATAACATCGAGCAACTAAATTATATGCTAATTTAACTAGAAATATAATATTGTCATGCGATATTTAGCATAATTGATAGATGTGCAAAGATTAAAACATGACACCAAGTATATATATCTCTATCTCTATCTCTACTATATTAAAAGTGTGAGTGTGTTTTCCTCAAAAAATATTTCTCCCCAAAAAGTGTTTCTCCCTAATGTAAATAATTAATCAATTAGTTTTAAATAAAAATATAAAAAATAAATATCATGTAATTACAAGTAGAAACACAAAATACAAAATATAACAACAAAAATCATCAAATTCCTTGATTGATTAGCCTTTAATTAATCATCAATAATTACTTAAAATAGAAAAAAATTGAAATTACAAATATAATAAAAACGAAAATATGAATAAATCCTTGATTTAATAAAAAATATAAAAACATAAATCATCAAAATCATCAAAACCCTTGATTGATTATTCATTAATTAATTAAAATAGAAAAAAAAAATGAAATTTCAAATATAATAAAAACGAAAATATGAATAAATCCATGATTTAATTAAAAATATAAAAACATAAATCATCAAAATCATCAAAATCCTTGATTGATTATTCATTAATTAATTAAAATAGAAAAAACGATATTACAAATATAAAAATGAAAAAAATGAATAAATCATTGAGTTAATTTAAAATATAAAACATAAATCATCAAAATCCTTGATTGATTATTCATTAATTAATCTTCATTAATTACTTAAAATAGAAAAACGAAATTACAAAAATATAAAAACAAAAAATATGAATAAATCCTTGATTGAATTAAAAATAAAAAATTAAATAAAAAATATATATATATACAAAAAACCATCACGGTTCTTGGTTGATTACTTGATTAAATAATCATTATAAATAGAAATATGGTAAAAATATAAAAAATTGTCGTTAAATACCTTCATTATTGATTATTTTTTTCTCAAAAAAAAGATTAATGATCATTTGTTAAAAACCGAAAATAATTATTAATACGAAACACTCTCAATAGCTATTGAAAATCCGGAAGCATAAGAACGCTTTGATGAAAGAGACGCCATCCACCAAAGCTAAAGGTAACACATTATGTCTCATTTCGACCAATATCTGTGATGTGTAATTTTTATTTTTATTTTAATTTTACAATAAAGATAAGCACAATATGAAATTTGCATCATACACAAGAGGAATGAAAAATATGTTATTATTTTATATTATCATCTTCATTATCATCGCTTCCATCGGTATATTGAGAAGGTTTTTTTGTGAAGGTAAAGAAGACAATGTGAACAGACTAGAAGTTAAAAGAAGATTCTTAACTGAACAACGATGAACGAAGCAATAAGATTAGAAGTATTGAGGAAACTAGAAGAAAAAGAGAAGGTGAATTGATAATGCTCTAAATTGCAATGATATGTGAAGATTTCCTGTAAATATGGCTAAACATTTTTAGTTCATATAAAAATACATACATATAACACAAAATAGAACATATGACATTCTCATCACCCATTTAAATGGGAGATCAACGCAAGTAATGATTGATGGTGTCATTACACACTAGTCAAAAACTTGAGCAAAAGAACAAAACAATAAGAATAATATGAAAAATAAAAAATATAGAAATAAAACAAGCATGTCAAATGCAATAATCTCATCGCTTTTATCAACATCAGCTACATAAACATTCATGTTAGTCAATTATATTATGTTATTTAACCAATTTCAAAGAAGATGCAGAGAAAAGAGGTTTATTAGAATCCGACCAGAGCATCGCAGAATGCTTAAATGAAGTTATTGTCATTCAAATTCCCAAGCATTAAGAAAATTGTTTGCAACTCTATTAATCTACTGTTAACCAACAAATATTTAACAACTATATGATACATATTGAGAATTAATGTCGGAAGATTTCATGCGAGTTCGTACAAAGTCAGTTAAATCAATTAAGGCCAAAACTTTGAAATCCATAAATTATTTTCCAGAAAGCATGAGTAAAGACTTGACATCTTACGACTTGCCAAGTATACATGAAGACTGCAACAACAATGTATAATATATACTAAGAGTGAATCGTGATGAATTGTCTATAGAGATTCCCCAAGAAGATTGCATTTTAGAAGAAATGCTTAATCCTGAACAACAAAGTATACTAAAAAAAATTTATCTATAAGGTTTATAATGGCCATAATACGTGCTAAGTTCTTTGTCAATGGGCCAGGTGGAACAGAGAAAACATATTTATATAAGGCTCTGTTAGAAAATCTAAGAATGAGACAATAAATAGCTATAGAAATATCCACATCAGGAGTTTTAGTTGAAATTATGCTCAGTGGCCTTATTCACATTTTAAAATTCCAAGTGCGCATGAAAAAAATATGTGCAAATATTTCAAAGAAGAGTGGAAATGTAGAATTACTATGAAAAGTAAGTCTAATGACAATTGAGACGCTTGACAAAAGCTTAAAGGACATCATGAGAAATTCTAACGTACTTAGAAGATAGATTGTTGTATTTGGAGGTGATTTCAGACAAGTGATTCATGTTCCAAATGAACGATACTACACACAATGAAGGCAAGCTTGGTGAAGTCATATTTGTGGCCAGTGATGGAAAAATCATATCTTTCTAGAAATATGAGAGGAAGAGGAGATCTACATTTCAGTCAATATTTATTAAGGATGAGTTGTGGAGAATAACCGGAAAAAAACTAAAGGAGACATAGAGTTACCAAATGAAATGATCATTGAATATGATGAAAACGATGATGAGGTTTCTGAAAATCATTTAATCAGTTCTATCTTTCCGTATATATAGGAGAACACTTTCTCAACAGAATAAATTACAAGCAGAGCAATACTGGCCACATCTAATGACATGTTGATAAGTTGAATGAAAAATTGATATCAACCTTTCCAGATGATGCATATTGTTTCATAGCTTTGATAAGGCTATTGAAGATAATAATGGTTATTATCAAGAAGAATTTCTCAACACTTTGACACCAAATGAATTGCCTCCTCACAAAGATAATGTTTCTGAGGAACTTAGATCTAGAAAAAGGATTATGCAATGGTACAATGATGATATGTAAATGGTTCAAGGGAAACATGATTTATGCTGAAATCACAATTGGGAAACATTATGGAAAGCATGTTTCAATCCCACATTCCATTCTCACAGGCAGAAAATGAATGATACCCTTTTCATTTTACATGAAAGCAATATCCTATACGTCTTTTCTTAGCAATTACGATCAACAAAGCACAAAGACAAAAAAACTATTTGCAGGAGTTTAATTGCCTCGGACGGTATTCTCATGGACGACTATATGTTGCACTTTCAAGGGGAACTTCAATATCAACAACTAAGGTGTTGATCAAACTCAAAGATCAACTAGACAACATCCACAGATGTACAAAAAATATACTATACAAAAAAGTTCTATAGTCTGGTACATAAATATTATATTCCTTTATTATCATTATTCCATTATTTTCATTAAATAATTCATACTTACTCTTATGAGCTCTTACAAAAAAACGACCCTTATTAATGAATAATGAAAGCACACAAAGTTTTTACACTTATTAATGACCCAATTTATGCTATGAAAGTGGAGGACACGTGGAGAATGAAAGAGCACAATAACGACAACTGCATCATTAATTAAGCATTAAGTTCCATAGTGGGATTTTGTATTTCTATATATTTTTATTGTTTACTTTTATATATATTCAACTTCTTAGCATTTTATGTGTATCCTGAAATGCCCAATAATATCAATCGATGTCTGAAATCGTCAAAATTGGATCATTAGGCGGGTAATTAGCATTTGTAAGGATAATCCAATTACTTGACTGGTGGATTTTGTGATGAATTATAGTTGAACCAATGTGATTGAATGCCTATGTACCCAGAGGATTTGGGATCAAGCTATTAATAAAGTTCTGAATTTGTGAAGAGTGAATCATATTTATATGATCCTCTTTCCGGAGAATATGCCTTGGAGCACATGATAGGGGACATGACTGAAATCATAGGACAATTTATAGCTCGTGCCATAATAGAGTGGGAATCATAGAGGCATTATTGTGGCAGTTATAGTATGCTAAATGACCTGACCTGTCATCTAAAAAACCTAAAGTCGTCGATGATGATATGTTCGAGCTGAGACATTTCATATCGCATCTTCATCAAATTTATTTAAAGTATGAGGCCCTAAATTGGGCAGAGCTTATGTGGCCTATATGGTAAAATGATCTGATGTCACCCATTAGGTGCCACGTGTATGACGTCGGGTCATACCCACCGTAAAAATCCCCACAGAATTGAGCTAGAACGGAGGTCGTTGGTTAGGTCTGACTGGAGATGATGTGGCACTTTTTAAGAGGTGGGAACCCAAAGGTCTCTGATATGAATGTGTTTTCCAGCTGTCTTTTGAAATTCAAATCTTCAATATCAAATTTTGAGATCCAGATTCACTTGCACCTTAGTATATTTTTAGATCGGTACTATTTTGGTCGTTACCGAGTCGGATGCACTATAGTAGCGAGCAAGGTCGTATCCTATGAGGAATCAATCGAGTACCAAAGTCATTTTCATGCTTAGTTTAGATTAATCAAGTGTGTTCAAGTTCTGATTATGCTAAAACTATATTTAAACGAGAGATAAAGAGAGAAAGAGACATAGCCAAATCACGATCGAATTGAATACTTTCACCCCTCTAATCGATTATTTAGGAATGGAAACTACCAACCAACCATCCTAATGCTTATATCGACTCGTTCATGGGTGCAAACTCCTAAGATAGTACTAGATGCCATGCAACAACCTAGTATCCTTTGCCCGGTTCAACAGTCCACCTTTAAGGATTTAACTGACCGAAACAAGATTAAGAACTAGAGCCGCTCAATTTACACCGACAAACCTTGTTACCCAATCGATCTAAACAACTCAGTCAATTGTAAATAAAGATCTTAAAACCCCTTTTCCCACACCCCTTCGCAACATACA
Source organism: Gentiana macrophylla (assembly GCA_026214975.1). NCBI lineage: Eukaryota > Viridiplantae > Streptophyta > Magnoliopsida > Gentianales > Gentianaceae > Gentiana > Gentiana macrophylla. The sequence goes on from CM047817.1 coordinate 158,653, forward strand.
TTTATAAAAGTGGTGTGTGTGGTCATGAACTAGGTGATCAAGCTAATTCAAGCTCTAAGAACAAGTTTTAAGACATGAATTCATCGATATAACAACAATTAAACACTATTCATTCCCAATTTCATCAATTAGAGGGAGATTTCTTCAATTTTCACATGATTTAGCTATGATAGAAATTAGCTAATCAGTATAATGAAAGAAACAAGAATCAAAAATGAAATTAAAGCCATAAAACTGAAAAGGAGCTTGAATTAAGTACCAAAATGCAGGAAATCTGAAGTTGCATCAATCTTCATCCAAACCCATGTCACTTTGGGGACACGAACATAAAATGCAAAATCCAAGAGAGTTAAGAAGAATCTAAGCTAGATTAAGTCTAATCTAAGAGAATTTAAAGTAAAAAAGAGTGTCGATGAGCTAAAAGAGAAGGGGTCGAGCTATACTAGTTGTTAGGGTTCTTTGGAGGATGAATCATGCTGAAAAATCTGTGTAAAAATGTATATATAGGTGCCCAAGAACGTCTGAATGCGTACATATTCAATCGAATACGTACGCATTGCTCGAAATGCCCCAACTCCGCACATTCTGCTCCAGCAATGCGTACACATTCGATTGAATGCGTGCACATTGCCCTGTCAGCATTGACGGCCTTCAGTAATTTGGTAATAACTTTGCGTGTAGAGCTCCGATTTGAGTGATTCAAAGTGAGTTACAAATCTCATTCAATTGTGTACAACTTTCATGTAGACCACAAGTCCAGAAAATTCTTGTATCTGGGATAAAATTGCTGATGAAGTAAATGTATGATGAAAGCAACAACTATTTTTGATCAAAAATTTCCAATCCCGGGCTTCGGTTTTGTCTTTCTAAGCCTCGTGCCTTAACTTCCGGGCTCATAAATCACCTAGATCCTGCATCACAACATTCAAACACATACCGAGCATAACTCCGCAAGATAACTAGGGCTCGAAAAGGGTCAAAATACCGTAAAATGGTGAGTTTTTCCATCTATGTGACGGTTCACCTCAAAGTGAGTGTTCAATGCAATTTTGCCCTATAAATAGTCTAAAACTACCCAAAATAATCCGAAAGTGTCGTAAACGGAGGCTAAAACATGCACCGGAGCATAGTAAAATTGACTCTCATCAACCACTCCCCACTAAGCGTTTGCTCGCCCTCGAGAAAAATGAGCGTTTAAAAGAAACCAAAGAGTCAACGTAACACGCATAGGTCGATCCAATCACACATCAAAGATAACAGAAAAGTAAAAGAATGAATTCTTGTAACTTAACTCTACCTTATCAAGCGAACGGGATGTGTGTGTGTGTGTGAATAGCTTCTCCTACATTTACCACAGTTTACCGGTTTGGATTATGGATGCTAGGTCATTGAGACTATACCATAGGCTCATACTTTATAAGCATCTCCACTAATCGGGACCAACCGAGGCTAAGCAAGGTCGAGTAAGACTTGAACGGTTGTAACGTTAGGCTAGGGACGGGACTAACCGAAGGGAATTTCTGGGGAATAAACAAGAAAGCGACAGAACGAGCAAGCTTAATCATGGGGTGTAACAATACAAAACGTAGCTAGCTCTACCCTTCCCTAGCTCAAAATGAAACTAGAAACATGATCCACGAAATAAAATGCCATATCGCACTTTGTCTCAAGTGTAACGAGGCAAAAATGTATAAGAATCATGTTTCTACACTAAGGACCCACCCCAACACCAACATCACATAACAAATCAATACATGAGTCCTATACACTTGGCTTTCTTTGACTCAACCTTTTATTTACTTTTCATAACTTTTTTTTGTAACTTCTTTGATTTTCTTTTTTTTCTTTTTTTTCCTTTTTGAATTGAAACTGAATTTTTATTAGGTTTGAGACAAAGGCCTTCACATATACATAATATGAAAAACGAGCTCCTACCCTCAAAATCGTGACATAGCTCATAATACCAACTCCTATCAACAATACAAACCACTCTACCACCCCACACTTGCCTAAGCAAGTGTGATAAAATAAAAATGATTAAGCTCAACTCGTAGGGTGTTCAAGGGAATGTAGACCACAAATAAGGCTTGGGGGTCAGGAAATTACGGGCTAAATATGAATGGCTAAGTGTCAGATGAGGGTCTAACCATCCTACCAAGGCTTAGAGAGGTTACTATGGAATATGTCATGGGATGGCTATTTGGCTCTGGTTAGGTCAAATAAATGCCATAACTGTCGTCCCAAACTCTACCAAAGTCGGCCTTTATATTTCGTTTCGAAGTTAAAGGTATGAGTTATAGGTAGCCGAATTGTGCCTAAGTCTACCATAATCGGTCACTAGTTACCACGGTTCATGAAATCGAAGCTATACGTGCGTGACATCCCGTCTCCAAGATAAGGTATTAAGCCAAGTAACATGCATTCAAACATTCACTAAACCGTTTATCCTATCAACGTGAAGGCTCAACATACGAATGCAACGTCAATACCATGGAAAATTTTAAAATATGCTCATTTTTTACTAAAGTGGTGACCAAACGATAAGCATACAACAGAATGGCTACAATCAACAATGTAACACATATCATAGCTAAGCCTACCACCCCCACTTTAAATGCAATACTATCCTCAGTGTGTGAATGATAAAGGAGAAAAAGGGCTTAGCTTAACCCGGCAGAGAGACGCAAACCATGTACATGACTTATCCACGAAAGATCCACTCAAATACCTAAAGCCATGGGACAAAAACACCAAGAAAACGCATGCACGGGGAACAGGCACCGTGTCAAAAGCAAGCAATAGATATCGAGATATAATCAAAAAGTGAAAAGTCATAAACACGATCATATGAAAGCAAAAGGGGAACCGACTCGGGGCGCATGCGATGCAAAGACAATCAAACACGTAAAACAACATCCATGCATAAAGATACGAGCCAACAACGGACCGAAGAAGAACAACTCAAAAACGGTACCAAGATCCCTCAAAGTATCACCCTAGACCACTCTTAGCACCAAAAACTAAAGCAAAAACATAGAAACGGTGGGTTGCCTCCCCCGAGCGCCTTTGTTTAACGTCATTACATAGAGTACCGACCAAAATAGTAACGACCAACCTTAACCGGCAGAGTACCGGGTCGGAAGTACTATAGAGGTGAGCAAGGTCGTATCCCACGAGGAATTTATCGAATACCAAAGTCATTTTCGGATTTAGTTTAGGTTAACCAAAGATACTTCAAGTATTCAATTATGCTAAAACGATATTTAAACGAGAAATAAAGAGAGAAAGAGACATAGCCAAACCATGATCCAACTGATTACTTTTGCCCCTCTAATCAATTATTCGGGGATGGGATTAACCAACCTACCAACCTAACACTTATACCGACTCATTCATGGGTGCAAACTCCTAAGCTAGTGTAAGAAGCCATGCAACAATCAAATACCCTTTGCCCGGTTCAACAGTCCGCCTTTAAGGATTTAACTGACCGAAACAAGATTAACGCACTAGAGTTGTTCGATTTCACAACCGAATGAACCTCACTCCCTAATCAATCCAAACAACTCAGTTGATTATAAGAAATGATCTTAAAACCCCTTTTCCCATACCCCTTCGCAACATACATTTATAAAAGTGGTGTGTGTGTTCATGAACTAGGTGTAGAGTGTAATTCAAGCATTAATAACAAGTTTTAAGACATGAATTCGTCGATATAACAACAATTAAACACTACCCATTCCCATTTTCATCAATTAGAGGGTGATTTCTTCAATTTTCATATGATTTGACTATGAAATGTTTAGCTATTCATAGTAAAACAAGAAATAACAATCAAAACGAGAATTAAAGCCATGAAACAAGAAAGGAAACTAAATTGATTACCAAAATCGAAGAGGTTGATGTTTCTTCAATCTCCATACAAACCCATGTCACTTGGTGAAGAAGAAGATCCAAAAATGCAAAAATAAAGTAAGAGGAGCTATAATCTAAGCTAGATTGAGCTTAATCTAAGTAAATTAGGTGTAGAAATTAATCTAAAGGGAAGAGGGGTGGAATTTCGACCTAGAGTATGTGTTTCTAAGGTTTTGGGTCTAAGAGAATGAGGATAAATATGAAAAAGAGCTATTTATAGGTCCAAAAAAAGTGCAGGAAAAGTGATTTTGGCGCACCCTAAAACTGACTCTGTGATTCTGGGAGGTCTCTGTTCTACTTTGGCGCGCCCCAAAGTTTTCAGCGCGCGCCAAAAATCTGGACTGATACACCTTCAGTAATCTGATATTATCTTTGCGTGTAAAGCTCCAATTTGAGTGATTCAAAGTGCGTTGGAAAGCTCATTCAATTATCTATAACTTTCATGAAGAACACAAGTCCATAAAATGCCTCCAAAAGTGTTCAAAGTGCAGATAAAGTGAATATAAGGCGAACACATCAACTATTTTTGATCCGTTTCCATCGCCGGGCTTCGGTTTCGTCTTTCTAGACCTCATGCCTTGTCTTCCGGGTTTACAAGTCACCAATTTCCTGTATTTCCATAGAACAATATACCGAACATAATTCTGCAAGATAAAAAGGGCTCGAAATGGGCCAAAAACACCGTAAAGTGATGAGGTTTACCATCTATTTGACGGTTTACCTCAAAGTGAGTGCTCAATGTGATTTTTCCCTATATATGGTCTAAAACTACCCAATATAAGCCAAAAGTGTCGTAAATGGGGGTTAAAACGTGCACCGAAGCATAGTAAAGTTGACTCTCATCAGACGTCTCTCAGATTTCACCATTATAAAATAAAATTCCTTAGATCTGAATTTTTCTTCGATTTTCCATTATAATCAAAGTCCTTTTGTTTTTCAGAGTATGCGCATTATCAACAAAGTCATTCATATCTTCTTCTGAAACTGAAATCCTCCTTGAAATCTAAATGGCCTCTCAATCACAAAAGTTTTGGGTTCATTTGAAAGTCCTCAACCCGTTCAAAAGAAAGGTACAAACTCATCTAAGGTTGTGGTCGTACTTCTTGGTGTGCAGGATATTCGATCCTCCCTTACCGTCAACGCTGCCATGGAGGAGATTTTCCGGACATAGGATATCGACCTGAAAATATTCGTTGCTCGCCTCCCGTCATCTGATGTGAGGGCCAATAAACCCCCTGAAGGTTTAATGACCGTTTACAAAGAAACAATTGGTGGAGGTCTGTTAAGGGTGATTTTATATGATTTATATCGTTATATTTTGTAATAATTTCCCTCATATTTGTATAATTTGCATAGAAAATGAGCGTTTAACTGGTTTATTGAGCAAGTGAGGTTTTAAATGGTTTATTCGCAAAATTGGCTAAATTATGTGTTTTAATGATGGTTTTATGTTTATTTGGATTATATTACATTTTTGCGATGTTTTAATGACTTGTAGATGCATATTTTCGATTCAAAAGATGATCAAGTCGGATTTAATTGATGAGAAAGAGATAAAGATGAGAAAATCAATTTTCGACCAAGTGAACGCACGTCCTAAGTCCCGTTCAGTGGACTGGCGTCCAAGAGGAGCTGTTTGATTCAGAGTTGTCAGAAATTTGCTGGACGAGCGTCCAATTTTGCATAGGACGGGCGTCCAATCCAGCTCGGCCCGACTCAAAGTTTTTATGCAGAGTGGACTGGCGTCCAGAACCCTTGGACGGGCGTCCAGCCGCCGCCATCACCAAAACCGACTTCAAAATCTATAAATAGTCGCGTTTTTTCAACCCTAAGGATCATATATTGAACCCTAAACCCTAGGGTGGCTCACATGCGTTTTCTTATTTTACATACAATTTTATCATCTTTTATTCCATGTTCTCGAATCAAGCAATTTCTTGGTTCCATATCATGTCTAGAGGCTAAATCCTCAGAACAAGCGTTGTGAAGCCGTTCTACCAACACTTTGATTTCGTTTCGAGATTATCTTGTGAGTATTTTATCCAAAGTTGTATCTTTATTATTGTTTATCATTGTTTATTGCAATTATGTCGAAATATTATTGCATGATTGATTGCTTGTTCAATTTGGATGAAAATCATAATTGAGCCCTAGAATCAATATAATAAAGATTAGATTTTTAACCTATAAAGTAACGATAGTTGATTAGGTTGAATCTCTAGATAACTAGATTGAGAAATCTTACACCTTCGCTTTGAAAGTAATAATCTTTAAAATCGAGAGATAGAAGATTAAGAAACGAACTTTTCTAAGAAATTAGGAGTTCATGCCTTGGTTAGGTGAATCACAACTTGGTTAAAGATCACGAGATAACCTGAATTGGAATTGAATGTTGTAGGATAGGTGGATCAATTGCTTGTTCGTTCGTAACTTTATTGATTAAAAACCCCTTGAATTTGAAGTGGTTAGCTTAGTCAGTCTTTTATTGCATATTAGGTTTAGTTTAGTTTAAATTGGTTGAAACTATCTTTCACTGGCTTTAGATCCTTGATCTTTCTGTCGCTTTACGTTATTGTTATCTTTCTTGTGAATTATTTATTGTTTTTAGTATCTGTTTAGTTTAGTAATCGTGACATAGGTTAGTTAGTTAAATAAAAACTAGGATTAGAAACCTCCGATTCCCGTAAGATCGAACCGGTATTAACCTCTTTACTACGATCCTTGCACTTGAGGTATATCGAATATAAATTTATTACTTGTTAGTAAAATCCGTGACAAGTTTTTGGCGCCGTTGCCGGGGAATCGGTACGGTTGTCTAGTTTCTATTAATCTTTCTATTTTTGTTACGATTTTTTCGTAGATAGGTTTTTGTTTCTATCCTTTCTAGTTTCTACATTGATTAGGGGACATCTGAGGTTGAATTATCTGACTCCACGTTTTTAACGATCGAACTTTTGGATAAAAGGGATCGTTTTAGCACTCGTTAGTATTTTGGCCGTAACTTTCGGCTCGAGTGTCCGTTTGGAACGCAGGACCCCAATTCGGAAAGCTCGTTCCGACGCCGACGACATGGTGAATAGCCGGAGGCCGTTCGACACCGTTTTCGAGGTCAAAATCCACTGTTTTCCCTTCCATTTTGGGCTCAGAAGATTTCAACACGTTTTTTTCCCTTTTATCGTTTTCTTGTTTTTTCTGTTTTAAATTTTTCGTAGGTAGATTTATGTTTCTGTTTCCGTTTCTTTTTTTTTCTGTTTCTTTATTTATTTATATAATAATAAAAATAAAAGGCCTTCTAGGGTTTCTAGGGTTACTGAGGTTTCTATGGTTTATGATTTTATTTAGGGTTTGTGGTTAATTTTTCTATTTTTGTCACGAACTTCTTTTTAGGTTTGATAGGTTTCATAGGTAGGTACCCTTAGTTTTGTAGTATTATTTTTATTGTATAGCCGTCTTTGGTTTTGTGTTTTAGTTAGGGCGACTGATTTTAATCCTGTTTTCTTTTTGTGATTGAGACCAAGCGGGCGTCGAGAATAAGTGGGCGCCCGTCCGCCCGAGATAAAGCCTACTCTGTATCGTTTGGCTAGTCGAGAGCGGCGTTGAGTTATCAGACGCCCGTCCAGTTCATCCTCCAGGCGAGGCGCCCGCCCGAGACCTTGGGCGCTTGATCATTCTATTTTATTTTATTTTAGTTTCTTTTCATAGGTTTTAACCTTTAGTTCTTAGTTTAACCTTTAGTTTTTAGTTATAGTTGTGCTTGAGGATCGGTTAGCTGAGGAGATCGAAGACATAGTCATTATGGCTGCAGAAGATAGACTTACGTTGGCTGACTACGCCATGCCTGGCGAAGTCAAAGTCAACCCGGCTATCGTCTTACCAACCATAAATGCACCTACCCCGAGCTCAAACCGGACTCATTCAAATGATGCGACAAGCATCAATCTTCCATGGTTTTCCTTACGAAAATCCTCATACACACGCACACACATTTACGGAGATATGTGGTACGACTCGCATCAAGAGTCGGTGAGGATGCCATAAAGTTGAAACTTTTTCCGTTTTCCTTGAAGGAGAGGCAAAAGAGTGGTACAGCTCTCTCCTCATGAATCCATTACCACACAAATTTGGACTCGAAAAAGAGTTCCTAAGTCAATATTTCCCACCATCCAAGACAGCCCAGTGCCTAAGAGAAATATTTAATTTCTATCAAACGGAAAACGAATCATTCTTTGATGCTTGGAAGAGATTCAAAGCTCTTCTTCGTAAATGCCCCCACCACGGTTTGGACTTGCAGAGGCAAGTCAACACGTTTTTCAGTGGATTGACCGAGCTCACGAAGGGCATGGTTAATAGTTCTTCTGGTGGGGCATTTTTAAGGAAAACACCTGAAGAGGGGTGGGCATTATTCGAGGATATTGCCAAATACAATTATGCCCCCTCGTATCAAGCTATTCAAGCACCACCTCCTCCTCCTAGGATCGAGGAGGTGAACATGCAGAATGAAATCGCCATCCTAAAAAGCAAGGTTGGCTACTCTTACCACGTCTCCAAAGCCGAGTTATCAGACTCCCTCATTTCCGCAGAACTCTCAAGTTCTGTATTGTGACAATTGCTGTCAAACTGGCCACATGGTTGGCCAATGTCAATTCATTTCCCCATCGACCTATCAAGTCAATCTTTGTCGAGAATCATGGACAGTACAATCCAATCACATGCCAGGTATGTGATGATATAGAGCACATCGCTCGTTTCGTCTATGATTGGACGAGAATGCGAGAAATCAATGCTTTTAATGGCCAATGAATCGAGATTCAATAATCAGTTCTCTGGCCAAGGCAATCTCCAAAACCAAGGGTTCAATCAGTCTTCAAGTTTCAATCCAAATTCTAATTTCAATCAGAATCAAAACTTCAATAGAAACCCTGGTTTTCCTCAGAACCAAAATAATAATTTTTCCAATTCTAATCAGAGGTTCAATCAAAATTGGACAAATAATTCAAATCTGCGTTTGAGAATAGTTCCGGTAATCTTTCCCGTAGAGAACTTCCGGAACTCTCAAGGCTCCTCGCACTTTAATGATCTTGAAGCTAAAGTGGACTCTACAAGAAGGAGCTAAAAGATGATTTCCAATCCTATCGGAAAGAGCAAAATAATAATTTCCAATTGTTCTTTGAATACAATCAAGAATCTTGAGAGGCGACAAGGGCAAAAGGTTGGTCGAGATAACTCAAGCTGATTTGAATTACGGCCAATGCGACACAGCTCCTTCAATTCTTACGGTGGAGAAGAGGCCGGTGCAATGAATTTAAGGTCTGGTACTCAACTGAGTGGTCCCCTCACCGGGAAACCACTAGCCCCTCTGCCAGAGAGAGAGGCGGGAGGGGAAGCTGAGCACCTACACCCCCCTCTATTGCAAGAGAAAACTCAGGTGGCTGATCCCCTGAGAGGTGAAAAAGTTGGAAGTCCTCAGGTGGCTGAACCCCTGAGGAATGATGAGTCAAGTGAAGGTCAGGAGGCTGATCCCCTGACTAATAAAAAGATTGAAAAAGCTGTTCGGTGGAAGGATCTGGAAGACAAAGCTGTCACTGCATCCTCGAAGAAAGTCTTTTCTGAGAGTGAATTGAAAAAGCTTCCTTTTCCACCAAGAAAGAGCAACATCCCTTTGAGTGAAGATAAGAAGTATGAAAAAGTGCTAAATCTTTTGAAGAATACTCAGGTAAATCTTCCATTATCAGAAGTCTTGGTTGAGATGCCTAAGTATACAAAATTTATCAAGGATGTTGTTTCTTCAAAACGGAAATTGTCAGACATGGAGAGGCTGATTGGTGAGGATTGTTCAATGATCAATTATGAAGACTTACCAACCAAGAGAGGTGACCCTGGAAAGTTCATGCTTACAGTGTTAATGGGAGGCCTGGTCTTTCCTAACTCTTTGTGTGACCTGGGTGCATCTATAAGCCTCATGCCAATGTCTGTTTGCAAACAGCTGGGTTTAATTGATCTTCTAGAACCCACTACCATGAATTTGCAATTCGCTGATAGATCTTCTAAGAAAGCAGCGGAGGGAATCTTAAAAGACGTACTAGTAAAAATCGATAGATTTACCTTTCCCGTTGACTGGGTACGTCCTGAGCGTTGAAAAGGATGAAAATGTCCCACGATACTTGGAAGACCTTTTCTCATCTCTGGCTACTAGAGCCCTCATTGGCTGCGATGGTGGGCGAGTGGCGATCTGAGTTGGTGATCAGAAGTAAGCTATAATGTCTCAGAGCCATTCAAGTACCTTACGGTCCTCCAACCGGCTTTTCCATTGAGGATATGTCGATGACTTCTATGATTTCATGGAAAAGCAAGTCATGGTCATTGTTACTGGCCCGAATATGAACGATTGGTTGATAATTTGAACAATCATGGTGTGGTAAGTCTAGAACAGTTAGAAGGCGATTTTGAGGATGAGTTGTTGAGTGGAGAAGCTTTGGCGGTGGGACCGCTCGAAGAAACTCAGCGATGTTGAGTTGAAAGGTGGAGAGCTCAAATCTAGTTTAGAAGACCCTCCGCAGATTTAGTGTTGAAGCCGTTGCCTAAACATCTTAAGTATGTGTTTTAAGAGAAGGTGACAAGCTTCCTTTAATTATATCTGCCAAGCTGTCTCGTTTAGAGGAAATAAAGTTGATCAACATCCTGAAGAAAAATGAAAAAGCCTTTGGATGGCAAGTAGGAGATATCTCCGGACATCTGTATGCATAAGATCAAGACTAAGGAGGGTGCGAAATGTGTTAGACAGACCCCAGAGGAGGCTCAACCCTCATATGCAAGAGGTAGTTAAGAAAGAAATCATCAAACTTCTGGACATGGGAATCATTTACGCCATCGCGGATAGTGAATGGGTTTCCCCGACTCAAGTAGTTCCCAAGAAAGGTGGAATTACGATTGAGAAGAATGAGAAAGGAGAAGAAATAGCATTGAGACTTGTCCTTTGGTTCTGAGTGCTCAGATCGATTATAGGAAGCTCAATGAGGTAACCATGAAGGATCACTTTCCCCTTCCATTCATTGACCAGATGCTTGAGCGTCTGGCAGGGCACGCATTCTACTGTTTTCTAGATGGATATTCAGGATATTTCCAAATACCCATTGATCCAGCTGACCAGGAAAAGACCACCTTCACCTGCCCTTATGGTACATTCGCTTACAGGCGAATGCCATTTGGTCTTTGCAATGCCCCAGCTACATTTCAGAGATGTATGCTGGCTCTCTTTGACGGGCTTGTAGAAAAGTGTATGGAAATCTTTATGGATGATTTTTCGGTCTTTGGTCAGTCTTTTGACGACTGTCTTGACAACCTAGATCAAGTGTTATCCAGATGTGTGGAAAAGAACTTAGTACTCAATTGGGAAAAATGCCATTTCATGGTTGATGAGGGAATAGTTCTTGGCCACAAAATCTCCGCCAAAGGTATAGAAGTTGACAGGGCAAAGGTAGAAGCTATCGAGAAGATGAGTTATCCAAAGAGTGTGCGTGAAGTGAGAGGCTTCCTTGGACATGTCGGTTTCTACAGACGATTCATTCAAGACTTCTCCAAGACAGCCAAGCCCCTGTCTACTTTACTAAAGGAAGATGTTGAGTTCAATTTTGATGACGATTGCAAGCAAGCGTTTGAGGAGCTTAAGGACCGTTTAATCTCTGCTCCAATTCTTATATCGCCTGACTGGAACTTACCTTTTGAGCTTATGTGCGATGCATCAAACTATGTTGTTGGTGCAGTCATAGGACAAAGGCTTAACGGGAAATTCCAGCCTATCTATTACGCTAGTCACACATTGAACCACTCTCAAGTTAACTATACGACCACTGAAAAGGAATTATTGGCCGTAGTCTTTGCTATGGACAAGTTTCGTAGTTACTTGTTAGGAGCTCAAGTAGTTGTGTGGGTGATCACGCCGCTTGCTGCGTTATCGATGACTAAGAAAGAGGCCAAACCGCGCTTACTCCGTTGGATACCGACCTACAAGAGTTTGACGTTCAAATTAAGGACAAAAAGCGTTGAAAGCGTAGTGGTGATCACGTTTCAAGAATGTTAAGTGAGGAGAAGGATGATCCGGATGATATAGATCTTTACTTTCCTCTAGAAAACATTATGCTTATCGACGGTTGTCCTCCTGATGTTCCATGGTATTCTTCCATTGTAAATTACCTTCATGCCCGATATCTCGATCCAGAATTGTCTTATCAGGAGAAGAAAAAGTTCTTCTCTGATTTGAAATCTTTCGTTTGGGATGAACCTTATCTTTTAAGATCTGTAAAGATGGTGCGCTTAGAAGATGTGTTCGGAATCGAGCGGTAGCGATATTATTGAGCAGTGCCACAGTGGACCCACTGGAGGTCACTTTGGTCCTTGGAGAACCGTTGCTAAGATCTTTCAATCCGGCTTCTATTGGCCCACGATCTTTAAAGATACAGAAGCTTTCTGTAAAGCTTGTGATAGATGCCAAAGAACCGGTACTTTGACAAGGCGTTTTGACATGCCTTTGAAACCCATCCTAGAATGCGAAGTCTTTGATGTATGGGGTATCGATTTTATGGGACCATTCCCATCATCTTGTGGTAACAAATACATCTTAGTCTGCGTAGATTACGTGTCTAAATGGGTGGAGGCTCAAGCCACTCCTCACAATGATCATAAGACGGTCATGAAATTCTTAAAGAAGAACATCTTTGTGAGATTTGGATGTCCACGTGCCTTGATCAGTGATGAAGGGACGCATTTCTGCAACCGACCCCTAGAGAAAGTTCTTGAGAAGTATGGTGTTCGTCACAAAACTGGCACACCATATCATCCGATGACTAGTGGTCAGGTTGAAAGGAGCAACCAGAGTATCAAGAAAATCCTGGAAAAAATGGTTATGATCATAGGAAAAGCGGAGTTTGAAGTTGGATGATGTACTATGGGCATACAGAACCACCTATAAGACTCCTATGGGTACATCTCCATATCAAATGGTTTATGGTAAGCCATGTCATCTGCCAGTCGAGTTAGAGCATAGAGCTTATTGGGCTACCAAGTTTCTGAACTTTGATTCCCAATCTTGTGGTAAGCACCGACTGCAGCAGTTGCATGAACTAGACGAATTCAAACTCCAGGCCTACGAAAGCGCCAGGATTAGTAAAGATAAGATGAAACTCCTCCATGACGCCAAGATTAAGAAGAGAGAATTTCAAGTCGGGGAACAAGTTCTTTTGTATAATTCTAGGTTGCATCTGTTTCCTGGAAAGTTAAGGACACGATGATCCGGTCCCTTTGAGATTCTCCAAATTATTCTGAGGCGTTTTAGAACTACGAGGTTATGGTGACCAACCGTTTGAGTGAATGGTCAAAGTGTAAGCACTACATTGGTGAACCCAAGGAAAAGCCTTTGATTGTTCATTTCCTCGATATCCTCGGGTGTGGTACTAAAGAAGTCGAAGAATTTGATGAGTTTTCACCCGACTGCTTTCGTGAGGATGACGGTATTGGTCAATCACGAAGAAGTTCTAGCCGGTAGTTGGGATATGGAAGAGTATGAGAGGGCGTCACCAAAGCGTCATCGAGAGGGCTCAGAGGATGAAGAAGTCAACCATGGGGAAGTTTAAGCGTGTTTGGAAAGCTATCGAGAGATTTAACCCCATGTGTTAAGTCTTGTTTCGCCGCCACACTCATTGATCAAAGCTTACACGAGGTAGTGAATTTGGAAGAAAAGTTAATTGGCACGATCCAGTGATCCGAAGGAATGTCGAGCTAACGACATTAACCAAAAAAGCGCCACTAGGAGGCATCCTAGATATCCCTTATTATATTAGGACTCTCTTTTATGTTATTTCTTTTCTTTGATTTAGTTTTTATCTTAAGCCTAATTAAGATTATGTTTGTATCTGTCAGTTGAGCTGTGTTTTATGGTGATGAATGATTACTCTTTTATCTTATTCGATTTTATCTTTATCCTTCTTTTTCATTTTTGAGATAATATCCCCCTATGTTCCCCGAGGTCCGTTTTGTTTTGTTTGTTCAAGTGTGCAGGATCTTTTCGATAGCAATTGTGAGCTTTCAGGTGAAGCCAGTTTTCCGGTGGATGGTCCACAGTCTACTGCTTTCATCAGGCATTTCTGGATCTGATGCTGGCCACTTCCGGAATTGCCACTTTCGAATTACAATCAGCTAAGTTCTTTCTCTATTTACTTTTTGCACAACATGAGGACATGTTGATATTTAAGTGTGGGGAGGGAATGGTTTTGTGTACCTACATATCATTTGCTTAATTCGTTATGTTTCTATGCAAAAATGAGTTTAAAATGAGCTTAATTTTTCAAAATTTTTGTTTTGTCCCGGGTAGGCAATTCAATTCAATGTTCGTTATTTGTCCCGGGTAGGCAATTCAATTCAATGTTCGTTATTTTTATAGTCATCCAAGCTATATATCATATGTTTGATAAGTTAGTTGTTTCACACTGAGATCTATTTTTCACGAGCCATAGTGAATGATGAGCTAATTTATAAAGTTATACCCCTTTTTCAACGAGTGATTTCGATTTTCTTATAAGTCATGTGCTTAGTGCTACGTACATATCTTGAGATTTATGATAGTTTGTATTTAGATCCGAAGTATGATATACTGTGAATATCTAAGGTTTGAATGTGATAAGTAACACGTAACTTATTGTCAAATGAAAAAGTTGAAAAATATGAAGTAATTGGGTGTGTCGGAAGCTGGTCGATGATTTGAGTGCGATAGGGTATACCACGTATGTCCTATACCACTATGATGACCAAAAGCTCACGACAGTCAGGAAAAGTTGCCTTATGATTGGAGTAAGGTAGGGTATATCTCGAATATCCTATTCTGCTATGACAGGGCAATAGCTCATTCTGATGTGTGTTTAAAGTGCAATAGTTAAATCAACTAAAGAATTGTTATGAAATGGATGAAAGACTAAGTTATAGTCTATCTTATCCCCAGTAGAAACTGATAGATATGCTGTAGCGATTATCCTCTGAGTATCTCAGAAAGGCCCTAGATATACTCGATCATTCTTTTCGGATATATTACGTTTGTAGGGTACATCTTATGAGTGTCATTTATCGCTAGTTTGAAGGGGGTATTAGCTAGTTTTGCTTTGAAATTTTCAAGTTTGGACTTAGTGGAAGTTTGTTATGGCTTTGCACACACACCGGGGTGAACCTCAAGTTATTGAATATGTGTTATATGTCTTTGAGATGTCTATCTTTTCTCGAGCCTTTATCTTGTTTTGTTTTGCGGGGACGAGCAAAAGATAAGTGTGGGGAGTTGTTAAGGGTGATTTTATATGATTTATATCGTTATATTTTGTAATAATTTCCTCATATTTGTATAATTTGCATAGAAAATGAGCGTTTAACTGGTTTATTGAGCAAGTGAGGTTTTAAATGGTTTATTCGCAAAATTGGCTAAATTATGTGTTTTAATGATGGTTTTATGTTTAATTGGATTATATTACATTTTTGCGATGTTTTAATGACTTGTAGATGCATATTTTCGATTCAAAAGATGATCAAGTCGGATTTAATTGATGAGAAAGAGATAAAGATGAGAAAATCAATTTTCGACCAAGTGAACGCACGTCCTAAGTCCCGTCCAGTGGACTGGCGTCCAAGAGGAGCTGTTTGATTCAGAGTTGTCAGAAATTTGCTGGACGAGCGTCCAATTTTGCATAGGACGGGCGTCCAATCCAGCTCGGCCCGACTCAAAGTTTTTATGCAGAGTGGACTGGCGTCCAGAACCCTGGGACGGGCGTCCAGCCGCCGCCATCACCAAAACCGACTTCAAAATCTATAAATAGTCGCGTTCTTTTTCAACCCTAAGGATCATATATTCGAACCCTAAACCCTAGGGGCGGCTCAGCTGCGTTTTTCTTATTTTACATACAATTTTATCATCTTTTATTCCATGTTCTCGAATCAAGCAATTTCTTGGTTCCATATCATGTCTAGAGGCTAAATCCCTCTAGAACAAGCGTTGTGAAGCCGTTCTACCAACACTTTGATTTCGTTTCAGGATTATCTTGTGAGTATTTTATCCAAAGTTGTATCTTTATTATTGTTTATCATTGTTTATTGCAATTATGTCGAAAGATTATTGCATGATTGATTGATTGTTCAATTTGGATGAAAATCATAATTGAACCCTAGAATCAATATAATAAAGATTAGATTTTTAACCTATAAAGTAACGAGAGTTGATTAGGTTGAATCTCTAGATAACTAGATTGAGAAATCTTACACCTTCGCTTTGAAAGTAATAATCTTTAAAATCGAGAGATAGAAGATTAAGAAACGAACTTTCTAAGAAATTAGGAGTTCATGCCTTGGTTAGGTGAATCACAACTTGGTTAAAGATCACGAGATAACCTGAATTGGAATTGAATGTTGTAGGATAGGTGGATCAATTGCTTGTTCGTTCGTAACTTTATTGATTAAAAACCCCTTGAATTTGAAGTGGTTAGCTTAGTTAGTCTTTTATTGCATATTAGGTTTAGTTTAGTTTAAATTGGTTTGAAACTATCTTTCCGGCTTTAGATCCTTGATCTTCGTCGATTTACGTTATTGTTATCTTTCTTGTGAATTATTTATTGTTTTCAGATTCATTTAGTTTAGTAATCGTGACATAGGTTAGTTAGTTAAATAAAAACTAGGATTAGAAACCTCGATTCCCGTAAGATCGACCGGTATTAACCTCTTTACTACGATCCTTGCACTTGAGGTATATCGGAATATAAATTTATTACTTGTTAGTAAAATCCGTGACAAGTTTTTGGCGCCGTTGCCGGGGAATCGGTACGGTTGTCTAGTTTCTATTAATCTTTCTATTTTTGTTACGATTTTTTCGTAGATAGGTTTTTGTTTCTATCCTTTCTAGTTTCTACATTGATTAGGGGACATCTGAGGTTGAATTATCTGACTCCACATTTTTAACGATCGAACTTTTGGATAAAAGGGATCGTTTTAGCACTCATTAGTATTTTGGCCGTAACTTTCGGCTCGAGTGTCCGTTTGGAACGCAGGACCCCAATTCGGAAAGCTCGTTCCGTCGCCGACGACATAGCGAATTGCCGGAGGCCGTTCAACACCGTTTTCGAGGTCAAAATCCACTGTTTTCCCTTCCATTTTGGGCTCAGAAGATTTCAACACGTTTTTCTCCCTTTTATCGTTTTCTTGTTTTTTCTGTTTTAAATTTTTCGTAGGTAGATTTATGTTTCTGTTTCCGTTTCTTTTTTTTCTCTTTATTTATTTATTTATATAATAATAAAAATAAAAGGCCTTCTAGGGTTTCTAGGGTTACTGAGGTTTCTAGGGTTTATGATTTTATTTAGGGTTTGTGGTTAATTTTTCTATTTTTGTCACGAACTTCTTTTTAGGTTTGATAGGTTTCATAGGTAGGTACCCTTAGTTTTGTAGTATTATTTTTTATTGTATAGCTTCGTCTTTGGTTTTTGTGTTTTAGTTAGGACGACCTGATTTTAATCCCTGTTTCTGTTTTTGTGATTGAGACCAAACGGGCGTCCAGAATAAGTGGACGCCCGTCCGCCTAGATAAATCCTACTCTGTATCGTTTTCAGCTAGTCAGACGAGCGTTCAGGTTATCCAGACGCCCGTCCAGTTCATCCTCCAGGCAGACGCCCGTCCAGGACCTTGGACGCCAGTCTGTCCTCTTTTATTTTATTTTAGTTTCTTTTCATAGGTTTTAACCTTTAGTTCTTAGTTTAACCTTTAGTTTTTAGTTATAGTTGTGCTTGAGGATCGGTTAGCTGAGGAGATCGAAGACATAGTCATTATGGTTGCAGAAGATAGACGTACGTTGGTTGACTACGCCATGCCTGACGAAGTCAAAGTCAACCCGGCTATCGTCTTACCAACCATAAATGCACCTACCTTCGAGCTCAAACCCGGACTCATTCAAATGATGCAGCAAGCATCAATCTTCCATGGTTTTCCTTCTGAAAATCCTCATACACACGTACACACATTTCTGGAGATATGTGGTACGACTCGCATCCAAGGAGTCAGTGAGGATGCCATAAAGTTGAAACTTTTTCCGTTTTCCTTGAAGGGAGAGGCAAAAGAGTGGTACAGCTCTCTCCCTGCTGAATCCATTACCACCTGGGCTGGACTCGAAAAAGAGTTCCTAAGTCAATATTTCCCACCATCCAAGACAGCCCAGTGCCTAAGAGAAATATTTAATTTCTATCAAACGGAAAACGAATCATTCTTTGATGCTTGGAAGAGATTCAAAGCTCTTCTTCGTAAATGCCCCCACCACGGTTTGGACTTGCAGAGGCAAGTCAACACGTTTTTCAGTGGATTGACCGAGCTCACGAAGGGCATGGTTAATAGTTCTTACGGTGGGGCATTTTTAAGGAAAACACTGAAGAGGGTGGGCATTATTCGAGGATATTGCCAAATACAATTATGCCCCCTCGTATCAAGCTATTCAAGCACCACCTCCTCTTCCTAGGATCGAGGAGGTGAACATGCAGAATGAAATCGCCATGCTGAAACAGCAGCTGGCTACTCTTACCACGTCTCCAAAGCCGAGTTATCAGACTCCCTCATTTCCACAGAACTCTCAAGTTCTGTATTGTGACAATTGCTGTCAAACTGGCCACATGGTTGGCCAATGTCAATTCATTTCCCCATCGACCTATCAAGTCAATCTTTGTCGAGTAATCATGACAAGATACAATCCAATCACATGCCAGGTATGTGATGATATAGGGCACATCGCTCGTTTTCGTCCCATGATTGGACGAGAATGCGTAAATCAATGCTTTTAATGGCCAATGAATCGAGATTCAATAATCAGTTCTCCGGCCAAGAAATCTCCAAAACCAAGGGTTCAATCGGTCTTCAAGTTTCAATCCAAATTCTAATTTCAATCGAATCAAAACTTCAATAGAAACCTGGTTTTCCTCGTAACCAAAATAATAATTTTTCCAATTCTAATCGGAGGTTCAATCAAAATTGGACAAATAATTCAAATCTGCGTTTGAGAATAGTTCCGGTAATCTTTCCCGTAGAACTTTCAGAACTCTCAAGGCTCCTCGCACTTTAATGATCTTGAAGCTAAAGTGGACTCCTATAAGAAGGAGCTAAAAGATGATTTCCAATCCTATCAGAAAGAGCAAAATAATAATTTCCAATTGTTGCTGAATACAATCAAGAATCTTGAGAGGCAGCAAGGGCAAAAGGTTGGTCAGATAACTCAAACTGATTTGAATTACGGCCAATGCACTGACCTGGCTCCTTCAATTCCTTACGGTGGAGAAGAGGCCAGTGCAATGAATTTAAGGTCTGGTACTCAACTGAGTGGTCCCCCTCACCAGGGAAACCACTAGCCCCTCCTGCCAGAGATAGGGCAGGAGGGGAAGCTGAGCACCTACACCCCCCTCTATTGCAAGAGAAAACTCAGGTGGCTGATCCCCTGAGAGGTGAAAAAGTTGGAAGTCCTCGTGCATTTGAACCCCGAGGAATGATGAGTCAAGTGAAGGTCGAGGTGATCCCGACTAATAAAAAGATTGAAAAAGCTGTTCGGTGGAAGGATCTGGAAGACAAAGTCACATCTTTGCATCCTCGAAGAAAGTCTTTTACGAGAGTGAATTGAAAAGCCTTTTCCACCAAGAAAGAGCAACATCCCTTTGAGTGAAGATAAGAAGTATGAAAAAGTGCTAAATCTTTTGAAGAATACTCGTAAATCTTCCATTATCGAAGTCTTGGTTGAGATGCCTAAGTATACAAAATTTATCAAGGATGTTGTTTCTTCAAACGGAAATTGTCAGACATGGAGAGGCTGATTGGTGAGGATTGTTCAATGATCAATTATGAAGACTTACCAACCAAGAGAGGTGACCCTGGAAAGTTCATGCTTACAAGTGTTAATGGGAGGCCTGGTCTTTCCTAACTCTTTGTGTGACCAGGTGCATCTATAAGCCTCATGCCAATGTCTGTTTGCAAACAAATTGGTTTAATTGATCTTCTAGAACCCACTACCATGAATTTGCAATTCGCTGATAGATCTTCTAAGAAAGCAGCGGAGGGAATCTTAAAAGACGTACTAGTAAAAATCGATAGATTTACCTTTCCCGTTGACTGGTACGTCCTAGACGTTGAAAAGGATGAAAATATCCCCCTGATACTTGGAAGACCTTTTCTGTCTACAGCTAGAGCCCTCATTGACTGCGATGGTGGGCGAGTGACGATACGAGTTGGTGATCAAGAAGTAAGCTATAATGTCTCCAGAGCCATTCAAGTACCTTCTGGTCCTCCAACCGGCTTTTCCATTGAGGATATGTCTGATGACTTCTATGATTTCATGGAAAAGCAAGTCATGGCTGTTGCAACTGAATATGAACGATTGGTTGATAATTTGAACAATCATGGTGTGGTAAGTCTAGAACAGTTAGAAGCTGATTTTGAGGATGAGTTGTTGAGTGGAGAAGCTTTGGCAGTGGGACCGCTCAGTAAACTCAGCGATGTTGAGTTGAAAGGTGGAGAGCTCAAATCTAGTTTAGAAGACCCTCCTGCAGATTTAGTGTTGAAGCCGTTGCCTAAACATCTTAAGTATGTGTTTCTAAGAGAAGGTGACAAGCTTCCTTTAATTATATCTGCCAAGCTGTCTCGTTTAGAGGAAATAAAGTTGATCAACATCCTGAAGAAAAATGAAAAAGCCTTTGGATGGCAAGTAGGAGATATCTCCGGACATCTGTATGCATAAGATCAAGACTAAGGAGGGTGCGAAATGTGTTAGACAGCCCCAGAGGAGGCTCAACCCTCATATGCAAGAGGTAGTTAAGAAAGAAATCATCAAACTTCTGGACATGGGAATCATTTACGCCATCGCGGATAGTGAATGGGTTTCCCCGACTCAAGTAGTTCCCAAGAAAGGTGGAATTACGATTGAGAAGAATGAGAAGGGAGAAGAAATAGCATTGAGACTTGTCACTGGTTACAGAGTCTGTATCGATTATAGGAAGCTCAATGAGGTAACCATGAAGGATCACTTTCCCCTTCCATTCATTGACCAGATGCTTGAGCGTCTGGCAGGGCACGCATTCTACTGTTTTCTAGATGGATATTCAGGATATTTCCAAATACCCATTGATCCAGCTGACCAGGAAAAGACCACCTTCACCTGCCCTTATGGTACATTCGCTTACAGGCGAATGCCATTTGGTCTTTGCAATGCCCCAGCTACATTTCAGAGATGTATGCTGGCTCTCTTTGACGGGCTTGTAGAAAAGTGTATGGAAATCTTTATGGATGATTTTTCGGTCTTTGGTCAGTCTTTTGACGACTGTCTTGACAACCTAGATCAAGTGTTATCCGGATGTGTGGAAAAGAACTTAGTACTCAATTGGGAAAAATGCCATTTCATGGTTGATGAGGAATAGTTCTTGGCCACAAAATCTCCGCCAAAGGTATAGAAGTTGACAGGGCAAAGGTAGAAGCTATCGAGAAGATGAGTTATCCAAAGAGTGTGCGTGAAGTGAGAGGCTTCCTTGGACATGTCGGTTTCTACAGACGATTCATTCAAGACTTCTCCAAGACAGCCAAGCCCCTGTCTACTTTACTAAAGGAAGATGTTGAGTTCAATTTTGATGACGATTGCAAGCAAGCGTTTGAGGAGCTTAAGGACCGTTTAATCTCTGCTCCAATTCTTATATCGCCTGACTGGAACTTACCTTTTGAGCTTATGTGCGATGCATCAAACTATGATGTTGGTGCAGTCTTAGGACAAAGGCTTAACGGGAAATTCCAGCCTATCTATTACGCTAGTCACACATTGAACCCCTCTCAAGTTAACTATACGACCACTGAAAAGGAATTATTGGCCGTAGTCTTTGCTATGGACAAGTTTCATAGTTACTTGTTAGGAGCTCAAGTAGTTGTGTGGACTGATCACGCTGCTTTGCGTTATCCGATGACTAAGAAAGAGGCCAAACCGTGCTTACTCCGTTGGATACTGACCCTACAAGAGTTTGACGTTCAAATTAAGGACAAAAAGGGCAGTGAAAACGTAGTGGCTGATCACGTTTCAAGAATGTTAAGTGAGGAGAAGGATGATCCAGATGATATAGATCTTTACTTTCCTCTAGAAAACATTATGCTTATCGACGGTTGTCCTCCTGATGTTCCATGGTATTCTTCCATTGTAAATTACCTTCATGCCCGATATCTCGATCCAGAATTGTCTTATCAGGAGAAGAAAAAGTTCTTCTCTGATTTGAAATCTTTCGTTTGGGATGAACCTTATCTTTTTAAGATCTGTAAAGATGGTCTGCTTAGAAGATGTTTTCCGTAATCGAGCGTAGCGATATTATTGAGCGATGCCACAAAGTGGACCCATTGGAGGTCACTTTGGTCCTTGGAAAACCGTTGCTAAGATCTTTCAATCCGGCTTCTATTCGCCCCACGATCTTTAAAGATACGAAGCTTTCACGTAAAGCTTGTGATAGATGCCAAAGAACCGGTACTTTGACAAGGCGTTTTGACATGCCTTTTAAACCCATCCTAGAATGCGAAGTCTTTGATGTATGGGGTATCGATTTTATGGGACCATTCCCATCATCTTGTGGTAACAAATACATCTTAGTCTGCGTAGATTACGTGTCTAAATGGGTGGAGGCTCAAGCCACTCCTCACAATGATCATAAGACGGTCATGAAATTCTTAAAGAAGAACATCTTTGTGAGATTTGGATGTCCACGTGCCTTGATCAGTGATGAAGGGACGCATTTCTGCAACCGACCCCTAGAGAAAGTTCTTGAGAAGTATGGTGTTCGTCACAAGTGGCACACCATATCATCCGATGACTAGTGGTCAGGTTGAAAAGAGCAACCAGAGTATCAAGAAAATCCTGGAAAAAATGGTTACCAGTCATAGGAAAGACTGGAGTTTGAAGTTGGATGATGTACTATGGGCATACAGAACCGCCTATAAGACTCCTATGGGTACATCTCCATATCAAATGGTTTATGGTAAGCCATGTCATCTGCCAGTCGAGTTAGAGCATAGAGCTTATTGGGCTACCAAGTTTCTGAACTTTGATTCCCAATCTTGTGGTAAGCACCGAGAGCAGCGAGGTTGCATGAACTAGACGAATTCAGACTCCAGGCCTACGAAAGCGCCAGGATTAGTAAAGATAAGATGAAACTCCTCCATGACGCCAAGATTAAGAAGAGAGAATTTCAAGTCGGGGAACAAGTTCTTTTGAATAATTCTAGGTTGCATCTGTTTCCTGGAAAGTTAAGGACACGATGGTCCGGTCCCTTTGAGATTCTCCAAATTATTCCTGGAGGCGTTTTAGAACTACGAGGTTATGGTGACCAACCGTTTCGAGTGAATGGTCAAAGGTGTAAGCACTATATTGGTGAACCCAAGGAAAAGCCTTTGATTGTTCGTTTCCTCGATATCCTCGGGTGTGGTACTAAAGAAGTCGAAGAATTTGATGAGTTTTCACCCGACCTGTTTTTAGAGGATGACGGTATTGGTCAATCTGAAGAAGTTCTAGCCGGTAGTTGGGATATGGAAGAGTATGAGAGGGAGCGTCAGCTGAAACGTCATCAGAGGGCTCAGAGGATGAAGAAGTCAACCATGGGGAAGTTTAAACGTGTTTGGAAAGCTATCAGAGATTTAACCCCATGTGTTAAGTGCTGTTTCTGCTGCCACACTACTGATCAAAGCTTACACGAGGTAGTGGCTGGAAGAAAAGTTAAATGGCCTGATCCAGGCTGATCTGAAGGAATGTCGAGCTAACGACATTAACCAAAAGCGCCACTAGGAGGCATCCTAGATATCCCTTATTATATTAGGACTCTCTTTTATGTTATTTCTTTTCTTTGATTTAGTTTTTATCTTAAGCCTAATTAAGATTATGTTTGTATCTGTCAGTTGAGCTGTGTTTTATGGTGATGAATGATTACTCTTTTATCTTATTCGATTTTATCTTTATCCTTCTTTTTCATTTTTGAGATAATATCCCCTATGTTCCCCGAGGTCCGTTTTGTTTTGTTTGTTCAAGTGTGCAGGATATTTTCGATAGCAATTGTGAGCTCTCAGGTGAAGCCAGTTTTCCGGTGGATGGTCCACAGTCTACTGCTTTCATCAGGCATTTCTGGATCTGATGCTGGCCACTTCCGGAATTGCCACTTTCGAATTACAATCAGCTAAGTTCTTTCTCTATTTACTTTCTGCACAACATGAGGACATGTTGATATTTAAGTGTGGGGGGAGGGGAATGGTTTTGTGTACCTACATATCATTTGCTTAATTCGTTATGTTTCTATGCAAAAATGAGTTAAAAATGAGCTTAATTTTTCAAAATTTTTGTTTTGTCCCGGGTAGGCAATTCAATTCAATGTTCGTTATTTGTCCCGGGTAGGCAATTCAATTCAATGTTCGTTATTTTTATAGTCATCCAAGCTATATATCATATGTTTGATAAGTTAGTTGTTTCACCGAGATCTATTTTTCACGAGCCATAGTGAATGATGAGCTAATTTATAAAGTTATACCCCTTTTCGATTTGAGTGATTTTCGATTTTCTTATAAGTCATGTGCTTAGTGCTACGTACATATCTTGAGATTTATGATAGTTTGTATTTAGATCCAAGTATGATATACTGTGAATATCTAAGGTTTGAATGTGATAAGTAACACGTAACTTATTGTCAAATGAAAAAGTTGAAAAATATGAAGTAATTGGGTGTGTCGGAAGCTGGTCGATGATTTGAGTGCGATAGGGTATACCACGTATGTCCTATACCACTATGATGACCAAAAGCTCATGTGATCAATGGAAAGTCGCCTTATGATTGGAGTAAGGTAGGGTATATCTCGAATAACATATTCTGCTATGACAGGGCAATAGCTCATTCTGATGTGTGTTTAAAGTGCAATAGTTAAATCAACTAAAGAATTGTTATGAAATGGATGAAAGACTAAGTTATAGTCTATCTTATCCCCAGAGAAAGCGATAGATATGTCAGAGCGATTATCCTCTGAGTATCTCAGAAAGGCCCAAGATATACTCGATCATTCTTTTCGGATATATTACGTTTGTAGGGTACATCTTATGAGTGTCATTTATCGCTAGTTTGAAGGGGGTATTAGCTAGTTTTGCTTTGAAATTTTCAAGTTTGGACTTAGTGGAAGTTTGTTATGGCTTTGCACACACACCGGGGTGAACCTCTAAGTTATTGAATATGTGTTATATGTGCTGAGATGTCTATCTTTTCTCGAGCCTTTATCTTGTTTTGTTTTGCTCGGGACGAGCAAAAGATAAGTGTGGGGGAGTTGTTAAGGGTGATTTTATATGATTTATATCGTTATATTTTGTAATAATTTCCCTCATATTTGTATAATTTGCATAGAAAATGAGCGTTTAACTGGTTTATTGAGCAAGTGAGGTTTTAAATGGTTTATTCGCAAAATTGGCTAAATTATGTGTTTTAATGATGGTTTTATGTTTATTTGGATTATATTACATTTTTGCGATGTTTTAATGACTTGTAGATGCATATTTTCGATTCAAAAGATGATCAAGTCGGATTTAATTGATGAGAAAGAGATAAAGATGAGAAAATCAATTTTCGACCAAGTGAACGCACGTCCTAAGTCCCGTCCAGTGGGATCAAGGCGTCAAGGAAGTGGATCAAGCGCCCAAGAGGAGCTGTTTGATTCAGAGTTGTCAGAAATTTGTTGGACGAGCGTCCAATTTTGCATAGGACGGGCGTCCAATCCAGCTCGGCCCGACTCAAAGTTTTTATGCATAGTGGACTGGCGTCCAGAACCCTTGGACGGGCGTCCAGCCGCCGCCATCACCAAAACCGACTTCAAAATCAATAAATAGTCGCGTTTTTTTTCAACCCTAAGGATCATATATTCGAACCCTAAACCCCAGGGGTGCTCACCTGCGTTTTCTTATTTTACATACAATTTTATCATCTTTTATTCCATGTTCTCGAATCAAGCAATTTCTTGGTTCCATATCATGTCAGAGGCTAAATCCTCTAGAACAAGCGTTGTGAAGCCGTTCTACCAACACTTTGATTTCGTTTTCAGATTATCTTGTGAGTATTTTATCCAAAGTTGTATCTTTATTATTGTTTATCATTGTTTATTGCAATTATGTCGAAAGATTATTGCATGATTGATTGCTTGTTCAATTTGGATGAAAATCATAATTGAACCCTAGAATCAATATAATAAAGATTAGATTTTTAACCTATAAAGTAACGAGAGTTGATTAGGTTGAATCTCTAGATAACTAGATTGAGAAATCTTACACCTTCGCTTTGAAAGTAATAATCTTTAAAATCGAGAGATAGAAGATTAAGAAACGAACTTTTCTAAGAAATTAGGAGTTCATGCCTTGGTTAGGTGAATCACAACTTGGTTAAAGATCACGAGATAACCTGAATTGGAATTGAATGTTGTAGGATAGGTGGATCAATTGCTTGTTCGTTCGTAACTTTATTGATTAAAAACCCCTTGAATTTGAAGTGGTTAGCTTAGTTAGTCTTTTATTGCATATTAGGTTTAGTTTAGTTTAAATTGGTTCGAAACTATCTTTCCTGGCTTTAGATCCTTGATCTTTCATTCGCTTTACGTTATTGTTATCTTTCTTGTGAATTATTTACTGTTTTCGTATCTGTTTAGTTTAGTAATCGTGACATAGGTTAGTTAGTTAAATAAAAACTAGGATTAGAAACCTCCGATTCCCCGTAAGATCGACCCGGTATTAACCTCTTTACTACGATCCTTGCACTTGAGGTATATCGGAATATAAATTTATTACTTGTTAGTAAAATCCGTGACAAGTTTTTGGCGCCGTTGCCGGGGAATCGGTACGGTTGTCCAGTTTCTATTAATCTTTCTATTTTTGTTACGATTTTTTCGTAGATAGGTTTTTGTTTCTATCCTTTCTAGTTTCTACATTGATTAGGGGACATCTGAGGTTGAATTATCTGACTCCACGTTTTTAACGATCGAACTTTTGGATAAAACGGATCGTTTTAGCACTCATTAGTATTTTGGCCGTAACTTTCGGCTCGAGTGTCCGTTTGGAACGCAGGACCCCAATTCGAAAGCTCGCTCGTCGCCGACGATACGTTGAATTGCCGGAGGCCGTTCAACACCGTTTTCGAGGTCAAAATCCACTGTCTTCCCTTCCATTTTGGGCTCAGAAGATTTCAACACGTTTTTCTCCCTTTTATCGTTTTCTTGTTTTTTCTGTTTTAAATTTTTCGTAGGTAGATTTATGTTTCTGTTTCCGTTTCTTTTTTTTCTCTTTATTTATTTATTTATATAATAATAAAAATAAAAGGCCTTCTAGGGTTTCTAGGGTTACTGAGGTTTCTAGGGTTTATGATTTTATTTAGGGTTTGTGGTTAATTTTTCTATTTTTGTCACTTAACTTTTTTAGGTTTGATAGGTTTCATAGGTAGGTACCCTTAGTTTTGTAGTATTTTTTTTATTGTATAGCTTCGTCTTTGGTTTTTGTGTTTTAGTTAGGACGACCTGATTTTAATCCTTGTTTCTGTTTTTGTGATTGAGACCAAACGGGCGTCCAGAATAAGTGGACGCCCGTCCGCCTAGATAAAGCCTACTCAGATCGTTTAGCTTAGTCGACGAGCTGCTCAGTTATCCAGACGCCCGTCCAGCTTCATCCTCCAGCAGACGCCCGCCCGCCCAGACCTTGGACGCCACCGTCTCTCTTTTATTTTATTTTAGTTTCTTTTCATAGGTTTTAACCTTTAGTTCTTAGTTTAACCTTTAGTTTTTAGTTATAGTTGTGCTTGAGGATCGGTTAATGAGGAGATCGAAGACATAGTCATTATGGCTGCAGAAGATAGACGACGCTGGTTGACTACGCCATGCCCGATTTAAGTCAAAGTCAACCCGCTATCGCCTTACCAACCATAAATGCACCTACCTTCGAGCTCAAACCGGACTCATTCAAATGATGCAAAGAAGCATCAATCTTCCATGGTTTTCCTTCGAAAATCCTCATACACACGCATACACACATTTCGGAGATATGTGGTACGACTCGCATCCAAGGAGAGTCGTGAGGATGCCATAAAGTTGAAACTTTTTCCGCTTTCCTTGAAGCGGAGAGGCAAAAGAGTGGTACAAACTCTCTCCCTGTCGAATCCATTACCACCTTTGGACTCGAAAAAGAGTTCCTAAGTCAATATTTCCCACCATCCAAGACAAACTCAAAGGCCTAAGAGAAATATTTAATTTCTATCAAACGGAAAACGAATCATTCTTTGATGCTTGGAAGATATTCAAAGCTCTTCTTCAGTAAATGCCCCCACCACGGTTTGGACTTGTAGAGGCAAGTCAACACGCTTTTTCGGTGGATTGACCGAGCTCACGAAGGGCATGGTTAATAGTTCTTTCGTGGTGGGTTTTTTAAGGAAAACACCTGAAGAGGGGTGGGCATTATTCGAGGATATTGCCAAATACAATTATGCCCCCTCGTATCAAGCTATTCAAGCACCACCTCCTCCTCCTAGGATCGAGGAGGTGAACATGCAGAATGAAATCGCCATGCTGAAACAAAGCAGCTGGCTACTCTTACCACGTCTCCAAAGCCGAAGTTATCGACTCCTCATTTCCACGTAACTCTCAAGTTTCAGATTGTGACAATTGTCGTCAAACCGCCACATGGTTGGCCAATGTCAATTCATTTCCCATCGACCTATCAAGTCAATGCCGCCCGTAATCATGGACAAGATAATCCAATCACATGCCAGGTATGTGATGATATAGGCACATCGCTCGCTTTTCGTCCCATGATTGGACGTAATGCGTAAATCAATGCTTTTAATGGCCAATGAATCGAGATTCAATAATCGTTCTCGGCAAGGCAATCTCCAAAACCAAGGGTTCAATCGGTCTTCAAGTTTCAATCCAAATTCTAATTTCAATCGTAATCAAAACTTCAATAGAAACCCTGGTTTTCCTCGTAACCAAAATAATAATTTTTCCAATTCTAATCGTGAGGTTCAATCAAAATTGGACAAATAATTCAAATCTGCGTTTTCGTAATAGTTCCACCAATCTTTCCCGTAGAACTTTCGTAACTCTCAAGGCTCCTCGCACTTTAATGATCTTGAAGCTAAAGTGGACTCCTATAAGAAGGAGCTAAAAGATGATTTCCAATCCTATCGTAAAGAGCAAAATAATAATTTCCAATTGTTGTCGAATACAATCAAGAATCTTGAGAGGCAAAGAAGGGCAAAAGGTTGGTCAGATAACTCAAACTGATTTGAATTATGGCCAATGCACTGACCTGGTTCCTTCAATTCCTTACGGTGGAGAAGAGGCCAGTGCAATGAATTTAAGGTCTGGTACTCAACTGAGTGGTCCCCTCACCGGGAAACCACTCAGCCCCTCCCCGCCAGAGATAGGCGGGAGGGGAAGCTGAGCACCTACACCCCCCTCTATTGCAAGAGAAAACTCAGGTGGCTGATCCCCTGAGAGGTGAAAAAGTTGGAAGTCCTCAGGTGGCTGAACCCCTGAGGAATGATGAGTCAAGTGAAGGTCAGGAGGCTGATCCCCTGACTAATAAAAAGATTGAAAAAGCTGTTCGGTGGAAGGATCTGGAAGACAAAGTCACATCCGCATCCTCAAGAAAGTCTTTTTCGAGAGTGAATTGAAAAAGCTTCCTTTTCCACCAAGAAAGAGCAACATCCCTTTGAGTGAAGATAAGAAGTATGAAAAAGTGCTAAATCTTTTGAAGAATACTCAGGTAAATCTTCCATTATCAGAAGTCTTGGTTGAGATGCCTAAGTATACAAAATTTATCAAGGATGTTGTTTCTTCAAACGGAAATTGTCGACATGGAGAGGCTGATTGGTGAGGATTGTTCAATGATCAATTATGAAGACTTACCAACCAAGAGAGGTGACCCTGGAAAGTTCATGCTTACAGTGTTAATGGGAGGCCTGGTCTTTCCTAACTCTTTGTGTGACCTGGGTGCATCTATAAGCCTCATGCCAATGTCTGTTTGCAAACAGCTGGGTTTAATTGATCTTCTAGAACCCACTACCATGAATTTGCAATTCGCTGATAGATCTTCTAAGAAAGCAGCGGAGGGAATCTTAAAAGACGTACTAGTAAAAATCGATAGATTTACCTTTCCCGTTGACTGGTACGTCCTAGACGTTGAAAAGGATGAAAATGTCCCCCTGATACTTGGAAGACCTTTTCTCGTCTCACAACTAGAGCCCTCATTGATCTGCGATGGTGGGCGAAAGTGACGATACGAGTTGGTGATCAAGAAGTAAGCTATAATGTCTCCGTGAGCCATTCAAGTACCTTTCGGTCCTCCAACCGGCTTTTCCATTGAGGATATGTCCGATGACTTCTATGATTTCATGGAAAAGCAAGTCATGGTATTGTAAATCGAAAACGATTGGTTGATAATTTGAACAATCATGGTGTGGTAAGTCTAGAAACAGTTAGAAGTCGATTTTGAGGATGAGTTGTTGAGTGGAGAAGCTTTGGCAAAGTGGGACCGCCAAGAACTCTGGCCGATGTTGAGTTGAAAGGTGGAGAGCTCAAATCTAGTTTAAGACCCTCCCGCAGATTTAGTGTTGAAGCCGTTGCCTAAACATCTTAAGTATGTGTTTCTAAGAGAAGGTGACAAGCTTCCTTTAATTATATCCGCCAAGTCGTCTCGTTTAGAGGAAATAAAGTTGATCAACATCCTCGAAGAAAATGAAAAAGCCTTTGGATGGCAAGTAGGAGATATCTCCGGACATCCTGTATGCATAAGATCAAGACTAAGGAGGGTGCGAAATGTGTTAGACAGCCCCAGAGGAGGCTCAACCTCATATGCAAGAGGTAGTTAAGAAAGAAATCATCAAACTTCTCGGACATGGGAATCATTTACGCCATCGCGGATAATGAATGGGTTTCCCGACTCAAGTAGTTCCCAAGAAAGGTGGAATTACGATTGAGAAGAATGAGAAGGGAGAAGAAATAGCATTGAGACTTGTCACCGTTACAGAGTCTCAGACGATTATAGGAAGCTCAATGAGGTAACCATGAAGGATCAATTTCCCTTCCATTCATTGACCGGATGCTTGAGCGCCTGGCGCAGGCACGATTCTAATGCTTTCTAGATGGATATTCGTGGATATTTCCAAATACCCATTGATCCAAATTGACCAGAAAAGACCACCTTCACCGCCCTTATGGTACATTCGCTACAAAGTAATGCCATTTGGTCTTTGCAATGCCCAACTACATTTCGTAGATGTATGTCGGCTCTCTTTGACGGGCTTGTAGAAAAGTGTATGGAAATCTTTATGGACGATTTTTCGGTCTTTGGTCGAGATTTTGACGATCGCCTTGACAACCTAGATCAAGTGTTATCCAGATGTGTGGAAAAGAACTTAGTACTCAATTGGGAAAAATGCCATTTCATGGTTGATGAGGAATAGTTCTTGGCCACAAAATCTCCGCCAAAGTATAGAAGTTGACAGGCAAAGGTAGAAGCTATCGAGAAGATGAGTTATCCAAAGAGTGTGCGTGAAGTGAGAGGCTTCCTGGACATGTCGGTTTTTGCTGCATTTATTCATTCAAGACTTCTCCAAGACAGCCAAGCCCCTCGTCTACTTTACTAAAGGAAGATGTTGAGTTCAATTTTGATGACGATTGCAAGCAAGCGCTTGAGGAGCTTAAGGACCGTTTAATCTCTCGCCCAATTCTTATATCGCTTTGACCGGAACTTACCTTTTGAGCTTATGTGCGATGCATCAAACTATGCTGTTGGTGCAGTCTTAGGACAAAGGCTTAACGGGAAATTCCAGCCTATCTATTACGCTAGTCACACATTGAACCCCTCTCAAGTTAACTATACGACCACTGAAAAGGAATTATTGGCCGTAGTCTTTGCTATGGACAAGTTTCGTAGTTACTTGTTAGGAGCTCAAGTAGTTGAGTGGACTGATCACGCTGCTTTGCGTTATCCGATGACTAAGAAAGAGGCCAAACGCGCTTACTCCGCTGGATACCGACCTACAAGAGTTTGACGCTCAAATTAAGGACAAAAGCGCAAAGTGAAAACGAGTGGCTGATCACGCTTCAAGAATGTTAAGTGAGGAGAAGGATGATCCGGATGATATAGATCTTTACTTTCCTCTAGAAAACATTATGCTTATCGACGGTTGTCCTCCTGATGTTCCATGGTATTCTTCCATTGTAAATTACCTTCATGCCCGATATCTCGATCCAGAATTGTCTTATCAGGAGAAGAAAAAGTTCTTCTCTCGATTTGAAATCTTCGCTTGGGTTGAACCTTATCTTTTAAGATCTCAGTAAAAGATGGTCTCGCTTAGAAGATGTGTTCCGTAATCTGAGCAAACAGCGATATTATTGAGCAAAGGCCACAAAGTGGACCCACCTGGAGGTCACTTTGGTCCTTGGAAAACCGTTGCTAAGATCTTTCAATCCGGCTTCTATTGGCCCACGATCTTTAAAGATACAGAAGCTTTCTGTAAAGCTTGTGATAGATGCCAAAGAACCGGTACTTTGACAAGGCGTTTTGACATGCCTTTGAAACCCATCCTAGAATGCGAAGTCTTTGATGTATGGGGCATCGATTTTATGGGACCATTCCCATCATCTTGTGGTAACAAATACATCTTAGTCTGCGTAGATTACGTGTCTAAATGGGTGGAGGCTCAAGCCACTCCTCACAATGATCATAAGACGGTCATGAAATTCTTAAAGAAGAACATCTTTGTGAGATTTGGATGTCCACGTGCCTTGATCGGTGATGAAGGGACGATTTTTGCGAATCGACCCAGAGAAAGTTCTTGAGAAGTATGGTGTTCGTCACAAAGCGGCACACCATATCATCCGATGACTAGTGGTCGAGGTTGAAAAGAGCAACCAGAGTATCAAGAAAATCTGGAAAAAATGGTTAATAGTCATAGGAAAGATCGGAGTTTGAAGTTGGATGATGTACTATGGGCATACTGAATCGCCTATAAGACTCTATGGGTACATCTCCATATCAAATGGTTTATGGTAAGCCATGTCATCCGCCAATCGAGTTAGAGCATAGAGCTTATTGGGCTACCAAGTTTTCGAACTTTGATTCCCAATCTTGTGGTAAGCACCGATCGCAGTTAGCTTGCATGAACTAGACGAATTGCACTCCGTGCCTACGAAAGCGCCAGGATTAGTAAAGATAAGATGAAACTCCTCCATGACGCCAAGATTAAGAAGAGAGAATTTCAAGTCGGGGAACAAGTTCTTTTGTATAATTCTAGGTTGCATCTGTTTCCTGGAAAGTTAAGGACACGATGGTCCGGTCCCTTTGAGATTCTCCAAATTATTCCTGGAGGCGTTTTAGAACTACGAGGTTATGGTGACCAACCGTTTCGAGTGAATGGTCAAAGGTGTAAGCACTACATTGGTGAACCCAAGGAAAAGCCTTTGATTGTTCGTTTCCTCGATATCCTCGGGTGTGGTACTAAAGAAGTCAAAGAATTTGATGAGTTTTCACCCGACCTATTTTCAGAGGATGACGGTATTGGTCAATCTGAAGAAGTTCTAGCCGGTAGTTGGGATATGGAAGAGTATGAGAAGGAGCGTCAGCTGAAACGTCATCAGAGGGCTCAGAGGATGAAGAAGTCAACCATGGGGAAGTTCAAACGTGTTTGGAAAGCTATCAGAGATTTAACCCCATGTGTTAAGTGCTATTTCTGCAGCCACACTACTGATCAAAGCTTACACGAGGTAGTGGCTGGAAGAAAAGTTAAATGGCCTGATCCAGGCTGATCTGAAGGAATGTCGAGCTAACGACATTAACCAAAAGCGCCACTAGGAGGCATCCTAGATATCCCTTATTATACTAGGACTCTCTTTTATGTTATTTCTTTTCTTTGATTTAGTTTTTATCTTAAGCCTAATTAAGATTATGTTTGTATCTGTCAGTTGAGCTGTGTTTTATGGTGATGAATGATTACTCTTTTATCTTATTCGATTTTATCTTTATCCTTCTTTTTCATTTTTGAGATAATATCCCCCTATGTTCCCCGAGGTCCGTTTTGTTTTGTTTGTTCAAGTGTGCAGGATCTTTTCGATAGCAATTGTGAGCTTTCAGGTGAAGCCAGTTTTCCGGTGGATGGTCCACAGTCTACTGCTTTCATCAGGCATTTCTGGATCTGATGCTGGCCACTTCCGGAATTGCCACTTTCGAATTACAATCAGCTAAGTTCTTTCTCTATTTACTTTATGCACAACATGAGGACATGTTTATATTTAAGTGTGGGGGAGGGGAATGGTTTTGTGTACCTACATATCATTTGCTTAATTCGTTATGTTTCTATGCAAAAATGAGTTTAAAATGAGCTTAATTTTTCAAAATTTTTGTTTTGTCCCGGGTAGGCAATTCAATTCAATGTTCGTTATTTGTCCCGGGTAGGCAATTCAATTCAATGTTCGTTATTTTTATAGTCATCCAAGCTATATATCATATGTTTGATAAGTTAGTTGTTTCACCTGAGATCTATTTTTCACGAGCCATAGTGAATGATGAGCTAATTTATAAAGTTATACCCCTTTTCGACGAGTGATTTCTGATTTTCTTATAAGTCATGTGCTTAGTGCTACGTACATATCTTGAGATTTATGATAGTTTGTATTTAGATCCGAAGTATGATATACTGTGAATATCTAAGGTTTGAATGTGATAAGTAACACGTAACTTATTGTCAAATGAAAAAGTTGAAAAATATGAAGTAATTGGGTGTGTCGGAAGCTGATCGATGATTTGAGTGCGATAGGGTATACCACGTATGTCCTATACCACTATGATGACCAAAAGCTCACGACATATCGTGAAAAGTCGCCTTATGATTGGAGTAAGGTAGGTATATCTCGAATATCCTATTCGCGCTATGACAGGCAATAGCTCATTCTGATGTGTGTTTAAAGTGCAATAGTTAAATCAACTAAAGAATTATTATGAAATGGATGAAAGACTAAGTTATCGTCTATCTTATCCCCAGTAGAAACTGATAGATATGCTGTAGGGATTATCCTCTGAGTATCTCAGAAAGGCCCTAGATATACTCGATCATTCTTTTCGGATATATTACGTTTGTAGGGTACATCTTATGAGTGTCATTTATCGCTAGTTTGAAGGGGGTATTAGCTAGTTTTGCTTTGAAATTTTCAAGTTTGGACTTAGTGGAAGTTTGTTATGGCTTTGCACACACACCGGGGTGAACCTCTAAGTTATTGAATATGTGTTATATGTGCTGAGATGTCTATCTTTTCTCGAGCCTTTATCTTGTTTTGTTTTGCTCGGGACGAGCAAAAGATAAATGTGGGGGAGTTGTTAAGGGTGATTTTATATGATTTATATCGTTATATTTTGTAATAATTTCCCTCATATTTGTATAATTTGCATAGAAAATGAGCGTTTAACTGGTTTATTGAGCAAGTGAGGTTTTAAATGGTTTATTCGCAAAATTGGCTAAATTATGTGTTTTAATGATGGTTTTATGTTTATTTGGATTATATTACATTTTTGCGATGTTTTAATGACTTGTAGATGCATATTTTCGATTCAAAAGATGATCAAGTCGGATTTAATTGATGAGAAAGAGATAAAGATGAGAAAATCAATTTTCGACCAAGTGAACGACGCCCTAAGTCTCGCCCAGGTGGATCAAGCGTCAGGAAGTGGATCAAGCGCCCAAGAGGAGCTGTTTGATTGAGTTGTCGAAATTTCTTTGGACGAAAGCGCCCAATTTTGCATAGGACGGGCGCCCAATCCATTTCGGCCCGACTCAAAGTTTTATGCAGAGTGGATCAAGCGCCCGAGAACCCTTGGATGGCGCGGCCGCCGCCATCACCAAAACCGACTTCAAAATCTATAAATAGTCACGTTTTTTCAACCCTAAGGATCATATATTGAACCCTAAACCCTAGAGGCGGCTCATTTGCGTTTTTCTTATTTTACATACAATTTTATCATCTTTTATTCCATGTTCTCGAATCAAGCAATTTCTTGGTTCCATATCATGTCAGAGGCTAAATCCTCAGAACAAGCGTTAATGAAGCCGTTCTACCAACACTTTGATTTCGTTTCAGGATTATCTTGTGAGTATTTTATCCAAAGTTGTATCTTTATTATTGTTTATCATTGTTTATTGCAATTATGTCGAAAGATTATTGCATGATTGATTGCTTGTTCAATTTGGATGAAAATCATAATTGAACCCTAGAATCAATATAATAAAGATTAGATTTTTAACCTATAAAGTAACGAGAGTTGATTAGGTTGAATCTCTAGATAACTAGATTGAGAAATCTTACACCTTCGCTTTGAAAGTAATAATCTTTAAAATCGAGAGATAGAAGATTAAGAAACGAACTTTTCTAAGAAATTAGGAGTTCATGCCTTGGTTAGGTGAATCACAACTTGGTTAAAGATCGGAGATAACCTGAATTGGAATTGAATGTTGTAGGATAGGTGGATCAATTGCTTGTTCGTTCGTAACTTTATTGATTAAAAACCCTTGAATTTGAAGTGGTTAGCTTAGTTAGTCTTTTATTGCATATTAGGTTTAGTTTAGTTTAAATTGGTTGAAACTATCTTTCCCGGCTTTAGATCCTTGATCTTCTCGATTCTTTACGTTATTGTTATCTTTCTTGTGAATTATTTATTGTTTTGATCTGTTTAGTTTAGTAATCGTGACAAAGGTTAGTTAGTTAAATAAAAACTAGGATTAGCAACCTCCGATTCCCCGTAAGATCGACCCGGTATTAACCTCTTTACTACGATCCTTGCACTTGAGGTATATCGGATTATAAATTTATTACTTGTTAGTAAAATCCGTGACAAGGTCACCGATTGCCTTTGAATCCAGCCCTCATACATGTCCAGAGATTTGTCCGGTCCAAAGATTTTTTAGGTATCTATTCTTTTATGATTCAGGTTGTTTATATTTTGTTCTAACAATAGACGTGTTCATAATGTTATGTTGTTTAGATTCTGTTTGTATTGATGTTTATTCCACATTTGAATTTACAATTGAAACAATCAACTCATACAAGGTTATCATTGTACACTATATAATTATTTTATAGTTAAACACATACTTAACAATGTACAACGTCTTCTCAAACAAAAAAAACAATGTATAATGTTAAATTATGTTGTCTTCATACAAATATATTAATTTAACCAACACCGACACGTGCAATGCACGTGTATTTTGCTAGTATATATATATATATATATATATATATATATATATATATATATATATATATATATATATATCATAATCATAATCATAATCATAACTATGTTAAAAGAGTGATTGTTTCCCACGTAAGTGTTTCTCTTAAAAAGTGTTTCTCCATAATTTAATTTCATATTTTCAGTAAATAAAATAAATCATCAATAAATAAGCACGTCTAAAAATAAATCATACTCACATTTATTAAATTCAATTAATACAAATAAATCATATTATAATAAATACCCACGAAAATTGAATCCAAGATAAACCTGGATGAATCTTACAAAGATAACCATGATTTGATTTTTAGTCATTCCCAAAACCGCATATCATCGCCATCTTCATTATTAATAGAAAAATAAAATAATAATAATAATTTATTACAAAGAGCATAAACATCAGCATCAACATTTAAAAAAAATACGTTAACATGTAGGAAACCAAATTTGTATCATGATGGAAAAATAAAAACCGAAAGCGAAACAGAAAAAAAAATAGTAATATACTATTATTAATACACTTCATAAAATAATATATGACAAAACATAACATAGTTTCCCTTAAAAAAAAAAACATAATATAGTTTCACATAAACTACTTTATCATTCCCGACAAAATTCGGTGCAATAATTCATCAAAAAGTCACCAGCAATAATTCATCCCAAAAACAAATCATAAAACTATGACATTATTCATCATATAGTAATAAACTGGTATTCGGAGCAAAAAATTTATACAAAATAAAGAAAATAAACATTTATCAACAACCAAAATTAACATGAATATTATGTCTTTTATTTTTGGGTAATTATTTAAACCCTACCATTTCCATAGAATCGATCTTATGAAAGTCGATAATGGAGCCAAAAACCGACTTTCCGCACAATCCATTATGAATATATCTTATAGCCTACATGTATATCTTATGTGTATCATTAGACACATATTCATATTTCACTTTTTGAAGCCTATATTTCTTTCAACTTTTCAATAATAATTTACAAAGAAACTATTCCGGTTATTTGTACACGGCTACTTATATAAGATGTTTGAAAAAAAAGAAATTGTAATATTATTACACAGTCATTATGATTGAAAGAAATGAAAGATCAATAGTATACTTTCGAAGTCTTACCTATACTTTCAAAGTCTTACCGAAAGATATCATTTACAGGTGGTGTTCTATGTTGGGTCATATGACATAAGTTGTTCAATTCTTTATTTTTTCTTGCTTTTGTATTCGTTAAAATATCACGACGAATCTACTTTTGGGGCAATACGCCAAATATTCAATCTTTGAAAATCGAATTTAAACTTTACATTCGATTTTACATAGCTCATATGTCAATTTCGGCCTCTATAAAATCGAATCTAGAAGTTTGATGTTATGACAGATTCGTTGTGCTATCTTTAACAAACATTTTTTTTTCCGATAACCTTTTACTCAATTTTAATTGGTAATGTTAATTGTATCTAGCATATATATAAGATGAAGCACAAGTGCAATGTTAACATTGCAACTTCAGTTTTCTTGATTTACAAACATTCAACTGCAATATTTTTTTTTGCTTAGCTCCATGTTTTGTTTTTGGATCAATTTTACACCTTTTCAGCTAAGCCTAACACCACATTCAAATATTCAGTTCCCAATAGTAACATAAAATAAGATATTACACAAAATCGATAATCCACCGTCACAAATCCATCCATACTAAAAAACACATACTCGACGACGTCTACACTAATTACAACACATCATGCACATTGAGCCCAAATTTTTTGCATAATTTAAATCGTTATTAAAAAACACATTACTGTTTTTCTGGACAACACGCTAAACAATGTTTACCTTTATACAACTCCAAATAAACTTTTAATGTCTCAACATGTAATGTACTACCTCCGTCCCAAAAAGTAAATCTATTTAGGTTTTTTTTTGGTGTCCCATAATGTAAATCCATTTAGATAACTAATGCAATATTTATTATATTTTTCTTTTTTTACCCCTCATTAATTATTTACACACTCAATTTTCACTACTTTCTTTAATAACAGTTAAAGTTTATTTTAGACTTTTTCTTCAAAATTAACGACTCATAACCAACTTTCTTAATCTGTGTGAAAAACTCCCAACGGACTTACATTTTAGGACGGATGTAGTAAGATTTGATTTTAATATCAAAATATGGTGAACACTCGATGCATAAGAGTTATGTACGGAAGATTGGGTTTATGGTGATACTCCTTGAGCATTAAGTCCGTGGTGAAATTGACTAAAGTTCGGGATCTTATAGTCAAACAACCATTAATATGCATTAGAAAACTTGGAATGCGACCGTCTTGTCCGGGCCGTTGATGTTTGACATCTTAGTTGTTGCACTTATTGTGGTGTGATCACGTAAGATGACAATTAGTGGATTTAATGATCTTGTAGTGTGTCCTTGACGAGATAATATAATTGAATCATAAGACCACAATTAATGGATTTAATCTTAATCCTAATGCGAATATAGACTTATTCCCTTCCGGGGGTGTTGCTTGATGTGGCAATAAAGCTAGCTCTGAGAAACATACCCCATCCCGTCCACGTCAGTCAGGAATGTGAATCACAAAGATGAAGTACGCTCCTTCTTTCGGGAGAGAAAAGAGACGGTATTATCGATTCTTACAATACATTCATATATGAATCGTAAAAAGAGGACAAGATGTTATGAAGAGGTTGTACCAACAATGTCTTGATTCATACGCAAATCGTCCATGGAGGGGTATCCATAGGTAATTGTAATAATAGTGGGCGGTTGGCAGTTATAAGCATAGAGTAAGACGTCAATATCCAGAATAATGCATCTTGGATCTATGGTGATGGGACACCAAAACTAATAAGCCGGTTGATTCAACCGCTGAGTTTGGTGGATCACTCGATTTATTATAATTTCTGGTTATAGATTTATGGTCTCCGATTTGGTTCTTAATATATGCGTTGGAATTTGATCTTGATAATGTACCGATTAAATGGGAGAAATATTTTTCTGTTTAATGATTGAAGCAATTGATTTTGCACGTGATAGATAAAATATATAAATAGAATTTTTTTTAATATATGCAAAACTATTATAAAATTGAACATTATGTTTTCTATTTAATAATTAGAGGATTATATATAAGATAAATGATATATAAATGAAAGGTAGTTTTCATATTTTATGTTGACACTGAGAGGCGTGACAAGTTGTATCAGAATTAGAGAATATTGATTCTTTAATTGTAAAACTTATATTTAATTGGATTTAATAATTAACGGGTGATCTTGAAAGATGATCTAGAATATCGCTTTTGTTAAGCCCTAAATTTGCCTATAAAAGTAAAGCTTAAATAATTCCCTAAACCCTAATCTCACTAGGCACCCTACCTCTCCTCTCAAATAAGGAAACTACCTTAATTAGTACTAAGGTGGTATTTTTTTTGAGTGGAATACTAAGGTATTACTAAGCATTATTTAATTAATATGATTACTTGATTCGTATCTTAACTCTCTCAATCATTTTCTCTATTTTTAATCTTGATCGAAGATGTGATGATCTGAAACGAAACCCTAGACTCCTCTATATTTGTTGCTGGCACAGCCCCGATAGAGATATGGTGCTAAGGCAGGGGCTTGAACCGAGGGTTTTGAGGTTTTTTTTCCATAATCCATGACTTCTGAAAAATATATATTTAAACATTTTAATTAAATATTATTCATGAAACCAATAAATAAACATGCTAAAAACCCTACTAAATAAATATTATACTTAATAATCAAATCAATTTTACAGTAAGTATTCAGCAACAACAACAAAAACAAACACACACACACACAGTAAAATTCCACTAAAAAAATCAATCAATCAACTAAAATGATTTTCGATCAAATCAAAAAGCTAAAAAGCCTTTTGTATTATGAAATTCTAGAATTTTGTACAGAAATGCATACAAAAATATTGGATGTATAAGGAAAAAATTCGTGATTGGTGAATAAAGGTGCAACTCCATCGGAAGGAGAATGTATTATCTTAGATTGCAAATAAATAATGTTAGAGGACCAACATTATTTGATGATTTACTGCAGGTAAACCACAATAATTACACCAGTTTCAAAGAAGCTGCACGGAAAAGAGGTTCATTAGAATCCGACTAGAGCATCTCGGAATGCTTCAATGAAGCTATTGCCTTTCAAAAATGCCTAATGCATTAAGAAGATTGCTTACAAATCTTTTT
Organism: Gentiana macrophylla; assembly: GCA_026214975.1. Classification (NCBI taxonomy): domain Eukaryota; kingdom Viridiplantae; phylum Streptophyta; class Magnoliopsida; order Gentianales; family Gentianaceae; genus Gentiana; species Gentiana macrophylla. The sequence continues at coordinate 200,169 of CM047817.1, forward strand.
GTTTATTGTCAACCAACAAATATTCAACAATTATGAGATACATATTGGGAACCAATGTCGGAAGATTTCATGCGAGACGTACATAGTCAGTCAAATCAATTATTGCCAAAACTTTGGAATCTATAAATTATTTTCTAAAAAACATTGGTAAAGACTTGACATCTTATGACTTGACAGGTATACAAGAAGACTGCAACAACAATTTTAAAAAATATACAAAGAGAAGTTCAAGATGAATTGTCTATAGAGATTCTCCAAGAAGATTATATATTAGAAGAAATGCATAATCCTGAACAACAAAGTATCTTCCAAAATATTCTCTATAAGGTTGATAATGGCCACAATAATATTGATGGCCCTGGTGGCACTGGAAAAATTATTTATATAGGCCTCTGCTAGCAAATCTAAGGAGACAATAGATAGATATAGCAACAGGCATATTAGGAGTTGCAACTGAAATTATGCCCAGATGTCGAATTGCTCATTCGCGGTTTAAAATTCCAATTAATGCGCTTGAAACAAGTATGTGCAATATTCTAACGCGGAGTGTAAATGCAAAATTTCTATGAAAAGCAAGTCTAATTATATGGGATGATGTACCAACGGTAAAGAAATGGGCAATTGAGACACTTGACAGAAGCTTAAAGGTCATCGTGAGAAATTCTTACGGATTTGGAGGAAAGATTGTTGACAAGTGCTTCCTGTTTTACCAAAATGCACGATACTACAAACAACAGAGACAAGCTTGGTGAAGCCATATGTGGTCAATGATGAAAAAATTATATTTTTCCGAAAAATGAGAGAAAGAAGAGATCTACACTTCAATCAAATTTTATTAAGGGTTGGTTATGGAGAAGAACCAACAAACACTAAAGGAGAGATAGAGTTACCAAAAGAAATGGTCATTGAATAAGATGAAAACGATGATGAGATTTCGAAAATTCATTTAATTTATTCCATCTTTCAATCTATACAGGAGAACTCATTCTCAACATAATAATACTGGCATGACTAAAGAACATGTTGATAAGTTAATGAAAATTTGATATCAGCCTTTCCATGTGAAGAATATTGTTTCAACAGCTTTGATAAGGCTAAGCCTATTGATGATACTAATTATTATTATCAAGAAGAATTGCTCAACACTTTGATACCAAATGGACCGCCTCCTCACAAATTAGTGTTGCAAAAGTATTCACTGAAAATGTTGTTAAGGAACTTAGATCCAACATGAGGATTGTGTAATGATACAAGGATGATATGTAAAGTGTTCAAAAGAAAATATGATTCATGCTGAAATCACACTTGGGCAACATTGTGGAAATCATGTTTTAATCCTACGTTTTCCACTCTCAACGGTAGAAAATGAAAAATACATGTTTCATCTTACAAGAAAGCAATATCCTATTCATCTTTGCTTAGCAATGACGATCAATAAAGCACAAGGAGAAACAAAACCATTTGTAGGAGTTAATTTGCCTTGACCGATGTTCTCTCATAGACAACTAACCATTTGTAGGAGTTTGGTTATGTATGAAAAAGTAATGGGAAGTGGCTTCGAATCTAGGATCCCATGAACCAAGCCGCCATTGACATCTTTCCTTCGACATTGGAACCCACTGCTATTACCACCTGAATTGCATTGATTTGTAGAAGTTTGCAAGTTACAGTATGAGAGAAAGGAGATGTTCATATTGAGATTGAGATAAAAATCAAGGGAACTTCAATATCAACAACTAAGGTGTTGATCAAACCCAAGGATCAACTTAGACAACACCAACATATGTACAATAAATATAGTTTTACAATCGATACGTAAATATTATATTTCTTTATTAGCATTATTCCTTTATTTTCATTATATAATGCATACCTACTGTTATGAGTTCTTACAATTTTTAATAATCCAGTTTATGCTATGGAAAAGGATGACCCTTCTTAATGAAGAATGAAAGCACACAAAGTTTTTGTACATATTAATGACCCGGTTTATGCTATGGAAGAGGACGGCACATGAAAAATGAAAGAACACGGTATCAACACCTACATCATTAAGCATTGTGTTCCAAAGTGACATTTTGTATTTGTATAAACTTATATTGTTTTACCTTTTTACCTTTTGGAGTTGCATCTCCCACTTTTTACCTTTGCGAGTTAGATATGCTTTTTTCTTATTATTCCAATGTATGGAGTCTCACACTATTTCTCTAGCACCCGGTTTTCCCCTCAATAGGTTTTTCGGACTAGGGTTTTAAGGAGTTGGGAGAAGTATATTAAGGACACATGTACTTTCGGGGGAGGCTGGGAGGGCCCAAAACCTTGTACATTTTTCCTTCTTTTTAATAAAAATTGCAAGGTTTGTAGGAAAAAAACTGTTATTGTTTTATATATATATATATATATATATATATATTCCACTTTTATGTTTATCTTGAAATCCACAATAGTACCAGGTGATGTCTGAAATCGTCACTGATGAAACTGGATCTTTATACGGGTGATTAGGCTTCGTAAGGAAAAATCATTTACTTGACTCGTGGATTTTGTGATGCATTATAGCTAAGTCAATGTGATTTACTACCTACATACCCATATGATTTGGGATCAAGCTATTAATGTAGTTCTGAATTTATGATGAGTGAATCATTTTTATATGATCCCTTTTCTGGAGAAGATGCCTTAGAGCACATGATTAGGGACATGAATGAGATTATGAGACGACTTACGATTCGTGCCATAATGGAGCTGGAATCATAGAGCCATTATTGTGGCAGTTATAGTCAGCTAAATGACTTGACCGCTCATCTTAGAAACCTGAAGTCGGCGATGATGATTTGCCCCTAGCTTAGAGTTCAAGACCGAGGTGATCTTGCACCATGTCGCTAGAACGAGGATTGAGAGGCACTGCTTATTGGGCTGAGACATTCATGAAAGTTATCTAGAGTATGAGGCCTCAAACTGGTTGGACTTCTGTGGCCCATATGTCAAGATGATCTGATGTATCCCATTAAGTGCCACGTGTATGACAACGGGTCATACACACTTCAAAAGCCCCAAAGACCTGATCTAGAACGGAGGACATGAGGTTAGGTTTGAAGGGAGATAGCGTGACACTTCTTAAAATTAAAATATCCAGTATCAAATTTTGAGATCCCGATTGATCTGAACCTTCCATTTAAATCTTTCAATTTAACCAACACGCATAACGCATGTGCATTTTGCTAGTATATATATATATATATATATATATATATATATATATAGAGAGAGAGAGAGAGAGAGAGAGAGATAGATGTTCTCAATGGATGTTTTGAAAAAGGTTTAAATTTCTTTGGTTAAACTTTATGCCATTAAACTAGCGGTGAGTGGGGAAGAGGGGGTCACAAACTTCAAGGTTTTGAATCAGTTCAGATTGGCATGTGTGTGGGAAAATGTTTATGTGTATATATATTTGTCGAGGATAATTTAGGAATTATCTAAAATAATATTATTTGTGTATTTATTTATTGTGTGACTTGTTGGCCAAGTTGAACAAGGCCTATATATTTATACCACCACTACACGATTGAATCAATGAAACACAATAATTATGTTTTGGTATCAGAGCGATATCAATTTTCTCTCTCTCTCGTTACGCTAATCCCTCTCTCGAAACCCTAATTTTTTTTTTTTTCAAAAAAAAAAAAAAAAACAAAACAAAACAAAACAAAACTACAGCCGACGTCTTCCTCACAGCTATGTCTATCATTACCAGCAACTCCGGCGAATCGTCGGCTTCTTCTATTCCCTCATTCACCCCCTCTTCTTCAATTCACATAATCAAACTGACTCGATCGAACTACCATCTCTGGCGGGCTCAACTCCTTCCCTACCTCTGGGGGCAGGGTGTAGAAGGATTTATTACTGGCAAAATTCCTCAACCGCCGGCCACCATAACAGGTGAAAACAACGCCGTGAAACCCAATCCGGCCTCAGGAATGGCTCAAGACCGATAATCTAAGTCTCAGCACTATAACGTCGTCACTCTCTAAAGATGTATTGGCTCAAGTCTAAACCTGTTGGTCCCTTGGAAAGGCTAACACAAGTTTAGAGGGGGGGGGGGTGAATAAACTTGTCACTAAAAACGTTTTCGAATCGAATTGCCTCAGAGGCGAAGTTTCTCGAAACTCAAACTGATGCTTAGTTCAGTTTTGTTCATGTCCCTTAACTTGTGTGGAGTTAAGCTGACTAAGCTGAGTTTAAGTCAAACTGACTTAATCAAGAACTGAGTCAACCGGCAGCGGATATAATTCTAGCCTTTTTCTTGATCTTGTTATTCTTTTATGAAAGCAGAGTGTAAATGGCGAATTACGATGAATGACAGCTTTGTGGTGAGAAATGTATAACAATCAATTATCAAAATATTGTAAGTAGATGCTAAGTAAATAAATAAATGCGTAAAGTAAATAAGGCAAATATTATAGAGGTTCCGGTGGTGTAATCATGTACGCCCTCTCTTCCCCTGTAGTGCGGAGGAAAATTCCACCGTAACTTCTTGAGGTGAACTGTTACAAAAGTCCTAAACAATAGTCCTTGGCTAATCCCACAAGCGTCACTATCTAAACAGGTTGTAGAATAGGTAGAATTGTTGCTCTTCAATTGCTTGAACACTTTGGTCCTTAGAGGGTTGAATTGCCTCTTCACCAGCTACCACCACAAACACAGTCTGCCCGATTGCCTGTAACAACTGTCCTTGACAAAACCTTCCCGGTTTGCTTCACAGTCTAAACCTTTGATGTAGAATCAAAGTTGGGTTGAGAATCAATAAATTGATTCTTGTTTGTGGTTCTTCAAAGTGTCTGATTCTTGATAAATTCTTGGTAGCTTGAACACTTGAAGAAATTCTAGATATGATCTTGTTATAGCGCAAAGATGATAGCAATTCAAATGACTAATGCACACGTTAATTCTTGGTAAATCTTAGTATACATTCTATTTTAATCCTTGGTGCAAAGTCCTCTATTTATAGTGTGAGGTCCAACGTTCATCTGGCTTGAATTCGAATTGTATCAACGTCTATTTTCTAACGGATATAATTTCTGACCGTTCTGCTGTGTCAGTATTTCATCCAATAAAATCGCTTCCTTTACAACGTTCAACTGTACTATCAGTTTGTTGGATGACTGACATATAAAACTGAGTTTCCTTATCAGTTTTATACTGAGAATGTTACTTGTCAGTTTCTTGACTGACTTGGAGCATTAATTGAGATTTTATTCTTCTTTAAATATCAGTACTCCAGTTTTTCATCTGATTATAATTGATTTAATCAGAGTACACCATGACTCATTGTCTTCTAAGAATTCATTGTCCTATGATTCTTAGGTCTTCATACAAGATCCATAAAGTCAGTTCAGGTCACCACAATCTTGCCTGAAGTCTAACTTTACAGTCTCGACGTAGTCTTCAAAATAGAGTTTGAACCCTCAGTTCTTCAACTTCAATAACTGAGTCTGTGACCCTCAGTTCTTCAACTTCCAGATAAGCCAACTGAGTCTGTGTCCCTCAGCGAACTTATCTTCTTCAGTTTCATCTAGGTGTATTCTGAGTCAGTTTGTTTATCTTGATGATTTCCAGTTTTCAGAATGATTTCCAGTTTTCAGTTTTACGACACACTAACTATTACAGTGCTTGTCTGATGTAGCCTATACAAATATCAGACTCTAGTAAAACCTAAACATTTAGTTCTAGACATCTTTTAGCTTTTCACTATAACAGCTAGCTTCAGCTTCATCAATGAGGTTAAAATAATACTTTGAATAATTATAATGAATTATCATCAAAACATGAATTTTATTTCCAACAACACCGCTACGACGTCGGCGGAATTTGGTCGGCACTCAAGAATCGTTCAGATCGCAGAGTAAATGTGCCAAATCGATCGCGCACCGAATTGGCTTCTACCCGCAAACACGACCTCTATGTAGCCGATTATTACTTTAAAATCAAAAAATTGGCGGATGAACTATCGATGGCCGGTCATCCCTTACCCACCGATGACCATATTGCATATTTACTCGCCGGACTCGGACCCGAATACGACGCCGTTGTGACCATGATCTCAGCTCGCACCTCCATCTCCCTGGATGAAGTTTACGCCCTTCTCCTTACCATTGAATCAAGGCTGCTTCACCATAAGCCTGTTGTGTTGAACACCACCTTGCCGGCGTCTACTCCACCTTCGGCCAACTTTGCAAATTCGTCCGGTTCCGTTTCTCAGCATAGCATGTGACGTGGTTCATACAATAACAGAGGTAAGGGGCGACATGGCCGTGGCTCCCATCGGGGATTCAGATCCTCGGCGTCGAGGAGCCCAGCTTTCCCCAGCTTTGAGGACGTGGAAGCATCGGGGCCGCTCGATCCAGAAGCAGGAGAGAGAGCACACACTTTTGGGCGGTGTCGATCACTCCACGTCGACAAAAGCAGGGTTCATGCTGGGGAGCAAAAGCCGAGGATCCACTTTCTCCCATCGGGCCCCCATATCCAAATAATAATACTCCAAATAATTATAATGGTGGCAGACAGATGGAAAATAATTATAATGGTGACTCAACCCCTCAATGTCAAATATGTGCTAATTTAGCCACTCGGCTAAGGATTTTTATTATTGTTATGATTACTCACATCCACCGGCTCCTCGACCTCCTGCATCCCACCCTCCACAAGCTTTTTCCGCCTATCTGTATTCTCAGTCGGCCTCTGATTGGATCCCCGATACCGGTGCCTCTCACCACCTCACCAATGATTTCCGCAATCTCAACTTATCCTCTGAAACTTATGATGGTACTGAAAAAGTTCATGTAGGAGTCGGTACAGGTTTGACTATTTCTATTGTGGCACCTCCTCTATAAATTCTCCCTCTCAGGCCTTTTATTTATCTGATGTTCTTGTTACCCCATCCCTTACTAAGAATCTCTTATCTGTTCATAAGTTGCCTCTAATAACTCTGTTTATTTTGATGGTTCGTATTTTCTTGTGAAGGATTACTCCGGCCACGTCCATCTTAGGGGTCATGTCAATGATGGACTCTACCACTTCTCCACCTCGTTCCACCGCCCTTCTGCTCAAGCTCTAGCCACCTCCCCTATCTCCTCCACCACGTGGCATCAACGTCTTGGCCATTGCTCGTATTCCATGCTTCATCATGCTTAAGGAAGTCGTTCTATTTCTTTTTCAAATAAAGCACCACATGTTGTGTATGCACCCTGTCAATTAGCTAAGAGTCATCGTTTTCCTTTATATACTTCTGAATTTACTTCTGCTGCACCTTTAGACTTGATATATTCTGATGTTTGGGGTCCTTGTTCTGAACCCTCGATTTATGGCTCGCGTTATTATGTTATCTTTCTAGATGATTTTACTAAATATTTGTGGTTTTACCCCTTGTAAAAAAATCTGATGTTGAATCCATTTTTCCCGACTTCCTTGCTATGATCGAATGCTAGTTTAATACAAAATTAAAATCTATTCAAACTGATTGGGGTGGTGAGTACCGTCGTGTTTCCACCTTTCTTAATTCCCTTGGTATTAGGAATCGCCTTTCTTGTCCCCATACCCATGAACAAGTTGGGGCTATTGAACGCCGTCACCGCCAAATTGTCGAAGTTGGTCTCTCCCTTCTTGCCCAGTCCAACCTTCCTCTTCCCTATTGGGAAGATGCCTTCACTACTGCCACTTACATCATTAACCGCCTTCCTACCCGTGTCCTTCGTGACAAGTCTCCTTTTGAAATCGTCCACTGTCGGCTCCCTGATTATAATTTCCTTCGCGTTTTTGGTTGTGTGTGTTGGCCTTATCTCCGTCCCTATAACTCTCACAAAATTGATTTTCGTTCCAAAACTTGCATTTTTCTTGGGTACAGTCCATCTCACCATGGCTATAAGTGCCTCGACCTTGCCTCTGGTTGTATCTACATTGTGCGCCACGTGGTGTTCGACGAATTCGTCTTCCCCTATAAATCCGCTACCTCTCCACCTACCCTTGAAACTATCACTGTACCTCTTCCTATCTCCTTACCCGCACCTACCCCCATATATCCGCCCTCATCTTCATCTCTTCCTGAAGTCTCTTCTCCGGCCAGCCCTGTGGCCCCTTCTCTTGCTTCATCTCCGTCCTTGTCTTCGGCCTCCAGCTCCCCTGAGTCCCCTCCGAGCCCTCCTGCTCCTACCAACACCATGGTTACCCGCACTAAAACCTGTCAGGTGTAATGCCCGAAAGACAATTTTGTAATTGTTTTATTTAATAAATGAAATGATATTATTATTCATATTTATTATTCTCATACTCACCGATGTGACAATAGTATTTACACTACAGAAAACCCTAAAGTATATCGTTTATGTAATCACTTAAGTCAGTGTATGGGATATACACGAGAGGATTGAGTTAGTGAAAATGTACTTAAAATACAATTAGCCCGTAGTGAAGTTAATCGAGAGTATCGGGTCTCTCCTTTAACGTGCTATTAATGTGCCCAGAACACAATAGGTGTGATTGTCTTATCCGGACATTCGGTTAAGAGAACCTAGTGGGGCATTTATATATGATAGATATATCATATAGAAATTTGGACCGATTTGATTAGAGTTCACGATATAATTCCGTAATCGAGAAGTCTTATCGAATCAATCGATGATCATATTTATGGATATATCTTACTCCCGGTGATCACGATCCAACCGCTTGAATCGCATGAGGTTTGACTTGACGGTTAAGGATTACACCGAGTCGTGATCCGAATTACCCCATCTTGGCATTGTAATGGATTGAGTGAGTAGTCCGTGTTATCACAGATACGGAATCCATTCCTTCCATTTATGGAAGTAGATAGAACGATTCCCTTATTTGTTAATCCTAGAAAGCGATCGATAAATGCGAGTTCATATTACAGCGATTAGCTACCCGGTGAGTTGTATGAATTAATTGATCACTAGGGGTTAATGGTAAATCAGATAAGAGGTTACGAAAGGGTTAACGGTAACTTTCCGATTTAGAATGAGCGATATGGAGGATTAATCCATATGTAATGATTATATCAATGGACGCTTATTATCATTCTCTTGAGGAGATAAATATAATCTCATAATCGGAGGAGTGCGATCACGGGATTATGGTGGCATATTCTGTGATTGATTTATCGAATATAATTATTACGTTCATAAGATAATTATTTATTTGATTTATCGGAGCCGCTGATTATTAGTCTATGGTCCCCGACGTGCCTCCAATATAACATAGCTATTCTCGACGTCGAATCCTAATAATATTAATTTAACTCTTATTAGAATTTAATTAAAACGATATGTGAATTAATATTTTAGTGGACTATTAAATTAGTTGGGCTAAATAATTAAATATGTGAAAAAGACATTTTTCATAATCTTGGCCCAATTAGTGTGTATGGTCGAAATTATTGTGACTAGGTCACAAGCAAGGAATTTTCGGCCACAAGAGATGTTTTATGGAACAAGAAATTGTTTTCTTGTGTATTAATAAGACATGTGGACAAAATATTTATTAGATAAATATTTATGGTAAGAAATAAAGATAAAGATTATTCTAGATTTGTTCTAGAATATTTTGGGATTATCTTTTATTTATTGGATTTATTTATTTGCAAAATAAAAATCCTTGGAGGACAAGGATTACTCTCCTATATAAAGAAAGTTCTCCTAAGCCTAAAAATACACACATAATTTGACTTCTACCTCTTAGAGAGAAGAAGTAAAAAATTCGGCCAAGGGGAGTTAGAGGGAAAATCTTGGAGGTTTTTCCGGGTAGCATATCGGGAGGATTCGAGTCGAGGATTTCCTTCCACCGGGAGTTGCTTGGATCACACGTGCGGAAGATTGTGGTGCTCTTCACACCATCCTTTGTTCTTTCTATTGCGGTTCTTCTACTTGGATTTTGAGATCCAAGAGGTATGATCTACAACCCCCTTGTAGAGTAGATCTAGTTGTTTTATTACGTGTAATTTATAGATCTAGATCCTTAAATCGCTTCATTGCGGATGATATTACTAACAGTGGTATCGGAGCAAGGGGATCTATATTTATACGTATAAAATATTAGATCTAGGAGTGGAAAACATGTAGATTTTTTTTGTCCCAATTTTTTTTATAGGGGCCGAAATTTATATATTTTTTTATGTTGCGATTGTTGTGGTTTGAAGAGATGGATTGGGGTTGGTACTGTTTACTCGTTAGATCTATTGTAAGCTCTCTCGATTTAGATCGTTTGAGCATAGGATTCATGTAAAAATTGTTGTTTTTTATTTCTTTATTTTTCGGTTATTTTTTTTTGTAATTCCGGAAAAACGACGAAAAACGATGATGAACACAAGATGAAGACGGAACTCGAGGTATGAATAGGAGTCGGGGCTGAAAATTTTTTGTTCATAATTTTCCTAACTAGGTTAGGTTTTGGATTTTATTAAAAATCAAATTTCTTTTTTTTACTTATAATCGGCTGTTATTAAAAAAATTATTTTTTCTGAAATAATAAACAGCAGGATTTTTATAAATAAAAAAAAAATTATTTATTTTATTTATAAAATAAAGGCCCCTTCTCCTTTTTGGGTTCGCGGTTCGTGGTTCAAGGTTCGAAGATCGAAGACATGAAGACGACAAGATTGTAATTTACTTTTTCCTAGGATAGATTAGATACGGGGGTACCAACGATCCATCTCGGTGTTTATTTTTCCGCAATTTATTTTTTATGTGTTTGATCATAAAATAGATATAAAATCGGAATTGCTATGACATGCATCATATAATAAATCCACTGCATGCATACATGTAGAATTTTAATTTTGGTAATTAAAATAGGCATGTATACAAACTCGCGTAATTAGTTGAAATTTAATTAATACATGGTAATTAATTAATTTAGTAACTAATTAAAGATCCGAGGACGGGTTATGAAATCGTTAAGCCTTTTCGGTGTGTGTTCTCGGTGAACCGCCTTAAAAGCCCAAACGAGATCATGTTTTCAATTCGTAGTGCCTACGAGATTGAATGATGGTAAAAGAACAATAAATCTTGGATAAAAAGGGTTCGCCTATAGGTTGGGTGGTCAACTGAGCTTCGCTCGACCGACTTAACCCTCCTAGTGTGATGTATGCACGGGGGTCCGGCAAGACTAAGCTACACCGGAGAGCGGAGGGTGATTCCTTCTTATCTCAATGGGGCTGTCTTGACCCGATTTCGTCCGACTGTCACATATGTTCCAACGAATAGGACGGGTAGGCTTGGCCTACGTTACCGACACCATTCGGAATCCTTGATTTGATGTGCTTTTATGTTAACATCAAAAAGACGTAGTTAGTTAACCCACCACCACTTCAAAAATATTGAGTGGGAGCGGGGGAGGCGACAGCCAACCCCACGGCCTCTACTATAGATACAAGTAAGTGAGAGAAGTGTGATGCCTCACGGCGCTTTGATTTCGTCCCCCTATGGATGGTGTTCACCCCTATCAACATTCATGGCTTGGTCTCCGAAAGGATAGGATTTCCGGTACTCGTCGGGTCACCGACCTATCCTACGACGGCACACTCGGGCGCACTAAGAGATCCGATATAGTAGGTCACACTCATCAAAGGGTATTTTTGATAATATCTAGGCTAAAAAAGGAAGGTATTCAATGAATAAAGGGATGTTCGATTCTCGTGGGATGTTCGATTCTCACAAGTTATTCATCGATGAGATTGTCTCGATTTAACCGTCATCTCTTTGACCTACCCTACGGAGGCACTGAGATGCGAGGTTAAAACCTTGGAATGGTAGAGTAGACTTACTTATAGTTTACAATTCCTAAAATAAAATAATATAGTAGTTGATAAGAGGATTTTTGCAATCCAGTTAATCAAGTAAAAACTCGAAACCTTAGCAAAATCTACTTTCTAACCGGCAGTGGACCGGATCGATTGTAGGTAGTGCTTGAGGAGTCCGAGGTCGAACCCACAGAGATTGGCTTTGAGTACCACAGCTGACTTAGCACTCATTTCAGGTCAACAAGAAAAATAGGACGTTATACTATTGCGTAAAAGAAAGATTATATTAATCGGTTTCTTTTACGTTTAACGGAGGTATGGCCGAACTATGATCCAGGGAGCTAATTTACTCTCAAAACGACTATCTCGGGGGAGTTTTCTATCTTAACTGCCCAATGAGTAAAGCCTAAGGTTGAAAACCCCGTATCAGAAAAGAACTCAACGCCTAGGGTGTCAACCTGTAAATGAGGTAGTGTCAAACTACCTTTTAAGCCTTAACTCTACGGTCCCGAAACCCGGTTCCCACACCTAGCCGCAACATACATTTATAAGCTATGGTGTGTGAGATAACGAACTAGGTTGTCAAGCTAATTCATTCTTTTTGTTTAAGCAAGTTTCGTGATGCAAATTACCCGTTAAAACGTTTAACTACGCGCTAAACTACCCCCCGAGTTCATCCCCCTGAGAGCGTTTTACCCGCCGTCACATAATTCGGCCATACAAGGAACTTAGCTACTCATAATATGATTAAAGTGAGGAACAATAAGAGAAATCATTACAAGAACGATAAAGAAATAAGAATTCATACCGAACTTATTGAAGAAATAATGATCCAAACAAAACCGTAGCCAAAGAATCAATTTCTGACAATCAAACTGTAAAAATCTAATGTTGTGATGTAGATAGTGTTGTAGGAAATCGAAAGATGATCAAAACGGTATATGGCACTTAATAAATGCACGCTCAGATGAGGGAGATCGCCCCAAAACGGCCTAAGGTGTTCCAAATCGTCAAAAATACTCCCGTATGAAATCGTTTGAGCTGCTATTTATACTTTAGGGCGAATTTAGGCTATCCGTACGGATTGGGAATGTGTCCGTACGGACAGTTCAGGTTCTTGTCCGTACGGATGGTCCATGGTCCGTACGGATAATTCTCTCGTATTCATTTTCCAACTTTCGCTTCACTCGCTCCGTTTCCGACAAGACTCTGCAAGAAACCTTCATAACTTCTTCGTCCAAGCTCCGATTGAGGTGATTCAAATTGAATTGGAAATCTCTTGAAATTATCTACAACTTCCATGAAGAAGTCAGATCCTGAAAATGCCTCAATCCTGGTTGAATCTGCATCTGAAGGGGATTGAGGGGTTGAGTCCCGAACTCCAGTTTCTCTTTTCTTCACTTTTCTCCTCCCCTTGATCATTCTCATCACCAAATATCACCTTCGGGTCCCCGGATCACCTAAACCCTGAAATATTGTGCAAAGAACATACCCCAGACGATATCCCGGGGTAAAAGTGTCCGGAGTAGGGCCAAATATCGATAAAAAGAGGGGCTTTCCGACTATTTGTCGTTTTCACTCCCCGTGCATTATTCTCACGATAAAGCTCTACAAAAAGGCCTAAACCACCCAAAAATATGCTAGAAATGTGATAACCGTGGGTTAAACCGTACATAAATGTACAGTAAGGTTGGTTCCCATCACCACCCCACACTTAGCCTTTACTCGCCCTCGAGTAAATCAGGCGATCAAACAGAAACAAAGAATCAACTTTACGGTACATGCATGCATTTCAAAATATCAAAGTAAAAGAGAGTTATACAAGTGAATGTAGCACCTTGACTCCACAATGTCACGAAACGGAGTGAGTGTGTGATTGAATGACGACGACTTATACTCAATACGGTTACCGGCTTGGAATACCGGACGAACGACTGCACACAATCCTGCCCTTCCTAGAGTCTCCACTAATCGAGGTTCACCAAGGCCAGAGATCCGGTCAGGTAGGTCTTTAAAGGTTATAACGTTTAAGCTCGGAAAGGGGGTTATCGAAGGATAATTTGGGACTGGAGAACAGAAAGTACGAGTGAACCTAATCAGCTTGTGTACTCCCACAATCTCGAACATATAAACACCACCAAACTCTTTCAAATTTCATTTAAACTCATAGTCCAACCTCAACATCATACTAGGTTAGTAAGCACATCCCTTTTTCCGGCTTTCTTCGGTTCAAACTCTTATTCAATTTCTTATTCAATATTTTTTTTTTTTTGCATTTTCATTCTTCACTTTCCCTGAACCGAAGGCCTTATAAAGATTTCCCGAGCTCCCCCCCTTCTGAATGTTAGCTCACAATTTCCCGCCTCGTAAGTATTCACAACTTCTCTCTCCCACCCCACACTTGCCTTGGCAAGTGTGTCTAAAGGAACGACTAAGTCCACTCGTAGGGTAGTCAAAAGAAACGTGACCAAAATATCAGGGCTAGGAATTATGGGCTAAGTAACCAAAAAAGGCTCATATTTCGGGCGGTGGTCAGACCGCTCCTATCAAGGCTGAGAGGGGTTTAGAGGGATAATGTTGGGATGTTGGCTTTTAGCTCTGGTTGTTTCAAAGAAACACCTTTCCCGTCATTCCGAACCTACCAAGGTGAAACCTTTCTATTTCGCCTCAAAACTAGGGGTACAGGTGTGTAAAGTAATCGTAATAAGTACAAACGTCGTCAAACGTATATTAAATGTGTTCCGTATCGTGAAAAGGTGGACTCACTGTAAGGCATTCCCAAGGCTAACAACCGTTTACCAACTCAATTGTGAAAAACATGCATATATCGCGGTGTTAAAACCTTGGAAAAATTTGAAAACGCCTAGAAATCGGCTCGAAGACGAGTAACAACTAAGTTTAAATCACATAACGGCATATCTCAAGTATAAATCAAATATATCTCGAGTATAAATCAAATGAAAACAAGCTAAGCTAAGTCGTCCCACCCCCCACTTTAGTGAAACACCGTCCTCGGTATGTAAACGAAAAAGAAGGAAAGACTTAGCTTAGTAGCCCGGAAAAGCGCCGTAATCGAATCCCGTGATAGTCCCCAAAAGGCTCATCCCGATTCCCTGAAAGCATGATAACAGAAACCAAACAAAGCATGCACGGGACATAGTCCACGTGCCCAAAACATGCACAAGAATTGGGTACTATAAAATAGAGACTCGACCACGTCAGAAAATTCGATCCACAAATGTAGCATCAAACATACACCCTCAAAAGGAGAACATTGCAGACTCAAACGCACAAAAAAAAAACATCATTATTCAAAATGATTTCCTTATTCCAGTGGGTTGCCTCCCACCTAGCGCCTTTGTTTTACGTCATTGGCTCGACCAGATGACACTCACAAATCATAACAAACAAACTCAAAACGACTCTAACCCTAATTTTTCTAACACGCAAGCATCAAAAAATCATTAACCAAAATCTGAACTCAGGAAGACCAACAACTTACGATAACCAAACAATGCAAGAGCCACAGAAATGGAATTCATGAGAAACTTACCCATCGGGGCTCTCGTTGCTAGAACTTCCCATCCAGAAAATCTCCGCTTGTCAGCTTTCCGGATCATCCTCTTCTTAAAATCACCCCACCACCGTGGTCTTTCCTCTCTATCACCTCTACGTGCGTCTTCCACCCGGGACCCTTCGAACTTAACCTCGTAGAACTCATCCGCACAAAATGGAAGGGAGTAGTAATCCGGGACCGTATATCGTAGATGACCAATCTATCCGGGTGTCAACATAATGGGCTCATCCATGACCTCGAACCACTAGCGAGCTAGGCGCGAGAATGAGCCGTCCCATCTTCTCCTCGGTTTGAATCCCACCGGATCGACGGCCTCAAATAAATCTATCGCACCTCTCGTCAAGGTGTCATGATGGTCATCGTCGGGATGTGGTATGGTAGACAACAGTTCCACCTCCCCCACTTTACAATCATGGGTATCCTCCATGTCCAAGAGCATGGCAATACCAAAAGCTTCCGGCTCACCCAAAACTGAGGTAGGCTCCACTACAAGTGGCTTGGCATACTCATAAAAACTCTCCACCGACTCTAATGGTACATCATCAACTAATGGAGAGATGGGCGATCCCATATCAATCTCTTGCATCTCAATCTCTGGCTCCTCAAAGAATGTGCTCAAGTTTATTATGCACCCCTCCACGACATTGTCTTGTGGATTATCGGAAGGCGGTGTAATAGATAACATTTGCACATCTTCCATCTACAAGTCTTGCACTCATCTTCATCCTGCATCGAATCCGTGCTATCACCAAAACAGTCTTGCTCACTCCTATAAATGGTGGGTTGCACCACGGACTCTACCAAAACATCATCAATTTTAGCTCACTCGGTCGGAAGTTCACTCGGTAGAACTTGAAACCGATACAATCAAATACTACAATGGGGGTGGCGGTGATAAAGCCAACTCAACCACTGGATCCTCCGGGACGAGCACCTCATTATAGCAACTTGACTCGTCAATATCACTATCTACCTGCACCGCTTCAATGAGGGTCACGCCACCAACCTCAATCCCTTTTGTGTGCAAGACTTTTCTTTTGATCCGGCATCCGGGCCTTAATGAGAGACACGATATCCTCGAGACATCCAAAATAGCCTGTCTCTCATATATGGGACCAATCTTCATTGGTCAAGGAGTCCTATACTCCATACTGAAAACTTGTCTTGAATCTCCCTGACCCGCTTCAAAACATCCGCGCCTCTCGCATATAACACAAACATCCGGTTCAACCAATCGATCAATTGATGTGCCGACACTTCCTCATCCATAGCCATAGAAACCCTTTCAATCGGCTCCGAATAATACCAACTTCGTTCCTCTTCAAAGATAAAGCGAGGTCAATCTGGCCGCAAGTGCTGATTTTTAGAGCTTCAATTCCACGGTTTGTTCAAGTCATAATTCTGATTATTTCCTTGTCCTTGATTTTGGCTCCAATTGTAGTCATGCTAGCTTTGATTTTGCCTGAAATCCTGATTATTCGGAGTGTTGTTCCGGTTCCAGGTCTGGTTGTCCTGATCCTGCCCCCAACATTGACTGTTTTGGTTGCCTCCCGGCTTTTCGGCCGATTCGGTTCCAATTGCCCCTGCACTCGTCTCATTATAGTTCCCCTCATCATATCGATAATCATCGCCCATTCCACATCCCATGGACGCACCCTGCTCTTGGTCATAAGGTTGATAATACTGATTTTGACCAAGCTCAAGTGCCCAAGGTTGGTAGGCGATTGTTCTTCATATAAGTTGTATTGTTTAGAGTATCCATCCATTTAAGCTCAAGCCGCAAAATCACCAAAAACAACACCAAAACAATCACCAGTGTCTCGCCACCACCACCTCATCAATAGGTGGTGTGGCACTTCAAAGAAAATATTTCTAACAAAATAAAACAAAGCAAGAAAAACAATAATAAAAAAACGACCTAAGCCCAAGCTTTGGTCAACGTGTGATATCAAAATGCTGCCAATCCCCGGCAACGGCGCAAACTTGATAAGAGGATTTTTGCAATCCGGTTAATCAAGTAAAAACTCGAAACCTTAGCAAAATCTACTTTCTAACCGGCAGTGGACCGGATCGATTGTAGGTAGTGCTTGAGGAGTCCGAGGTCGAACCCACAGAGATTGGCTTTGAGTACCACAGCTGACTTAGCACTAAGTTCAGTCAACAGTAAAAATAGGACGTTATACTATTGCATAAAAGAAAGATTATACTAATCGGTTTCTTTTACGTTTAACGGAGGTATGGCCGAACTATGATCCAGGGAGCTAATTTACTCTCAAAACGACTATCTCGGGGGAGTTTCCTATCTTAACTGCCTAATGAGTAAAGCCTAAGGTTGAAAACCCTGTATCAGAAAAGAACTCAACGCCTAGGGTGTCAACCTAGAATACAGGTAGGTGTCAAACTACCTTTTAAGCCTTAACTTCTACGGTCCCGAAACCCCGGTTCCCACACCTAGCCGCAACATACATTTATAAGCTATGGTGTGTGGGATAACGAACTAGGTTGTCAAGCAAATTCATTCTTTTTGTTTAAGTAATTTTCGTGATGCAAATTACCCGTTAAAACGTTTAACCATATTAAACTACCCCGAGTTCATCCCCTCGAGAGCGTTTTACCCGCCTTCACATAATTCGCCATACAAGGAACTTAGCTACTCATAATATGATTAAAGCGAGGAAAAATAAGAGAAATCATTACAAGAATGATAAAGAAATAAGAATTCATACCGAACTTATTGAAGAAATAATGATCCAAACAAAACCGTAGCCAAAGAATCAATTTCTGACAATCAAACTGTAAAAATCTAATGTTGTGATGTAGATAGTATTGTAGGACGAAACGGTATATGGCACTTAATCGTACGCTTCCGTATGAGGGAGATCGCCCCAAAACGGCCTAAGGTGTTCCAAATCGTCAAAAATACTCCCGTATGAAATCGTTTGAGCTGCTATTTATACTTTAGGGCGAATTTAGGCTATCCATGCGGATTGGGAATGTGTCCGTACGGACAGTTCAGGTTCTTGTCCGTACGGATGGGACATGGTCTGTGCGGATAATTCTCTGTATTCATTTTCCAACTTCTGCCTTCAGCTCGCTCCGTTTCCGACAGCTCTGCAGTAAAACCTTCATAACTTCTTCGTCCAAGCTCCGATTGAGGTGATTCAAATTGAATTGGAAATCTCTTGAAATTATCTACAACTTTCATGAAGAAGTCATATCCTGAAAATGCTTCTATCCTGGTTGAATATGCATCTGAAGGGGATTGAGGGGTTGAGTCCCGAACTCCAGTTTCTCTTTTCTTCACTTTTCTCCTCCCCTTGATCATTCTCATCACCAAATATCACCTTCCGTGTCCCCGGATCACCTAAACCCTGAAATATTGTGCAAAGAACATACCAGACGATATCCCGGGGGTAAAAGTGTCCGGAGTAGGGCCAAATATCGATAAAAAAATGGGCTTTCCGACTATTTGTCGTTTTCACTCCCCGTACATTATTCTCACGATAAAGCTCTACAAAAAGGCCTAAACCACCCAAAAACATGCTAGAAATGTGATAACCGTGGATTAAACCGTACATAAATGTACAGTAAGGTTGGTTCCCATCAGTAGTGTTAAACTTGAATTAATATATGTCATTTTATTTACAGCATTATATCCCTTACTAAATTGCTTAAAATTTATAATTGACTAGTATTGACTTCGTTAAAAAGTGGAAAGTAACTAGGACGTTGAACTAGTTAATCGATAATGCAATTATTTTTCGAACGAGATATTTTCTCTTAAGCCTTTTAAAAACCAGAGAGACATATAGGTATGTCACTAGTGTCATTCGTGTCAAACGGAAGACAAACTTAGTTTGATCAAAGGTGATTTCGGACTTTGAAATTCTTCTAGTGTATTTTGAGTGTGTAGTGATTACACGAGTAATTTTCTAATTGAAAAATTGGAAAATCATGAAGTGTTACTAGTTGGACGATATTTGGAATCGATGAACTAGTGGGAGCTTTATGATTTGTTGTTTTTCTAGAACATTAGAAAAGTGTAACTGACTACACACGTAACCGTTCTAATTGAAAGACCGGAAAGTCATGAAATGTCGCTAGTTGGACGATATTTGGAATCGATGAACTAGTGGGAGTTCTATGATTTGTTGTTTTTTTGGAAACATTGGAACTATGTACGAAAGATTTTCTAATCAAAAAAATCGGAAAATCATAAAAAATAAAGCATTGCTCGTTAGACGGTATTTGGAACCGATAAACTAGTGGGAGCTTTAATGTTATGATTTGTTGTTTTTTTTTGGTATATTAGAAAATCCGAGAAGTCCCGACGAGTAACACTCGAAATAGACATCCCACGGTTCAAGAGTAGTGTCTACTCAAACGAACCGCTGGTTCAAGACTGTTTCCATTCACGGAAAGAATGGGAGAATATGTCTAAAAATGTTAGTCATCTAAACTGAGAAAACTTTAAGGCTGAACCGAAAATTAATTAACTGAAAATCATAGGATAAGGACAGTGATTTTGAATCACCAACCTATGAATCCTTGGCGATTTTCTCGAGCTAAGGAAATGAATCTCGGATTCAATCCTTGGATATCGCGGAAAAATTATTTTATGTTTAAGATTCGTTGGAACGAAAGGATTTACCTTTTATTCAATAATTTGTTTGTCGTATAGAAAGTGAATATACCATTTGTAGTACGAATCCAAGACTCGGACTTTTTATTTGATAAAGTCAAAACCATTTACAACTGCTGAAATATGTATATAAAACACATCTTAAGAACTATTAAAAGCAATTAGTTTCTATATTTAGATAAACACTTCTTCATATTCCATAGTTAGTGCATAGTCCCTAAAAGACAAGACCTGAAGACTGGCTTAGGGTGATTCCTTTCTCCCAGACTGGTTATATTGTCTCAAAGGTTCAATGACTAAGTTTTCTTTCAATCGGAAAAGGATAATGGTTATAAAGAAGTAACATAGCTTGTTCATGACGACCTTCAGGGTCTAATAAAAGATACAAGCTAGTAGGAGCTCCTGAGTAGTGACTTCTTGTCTGATAACTATTCAAACACTCCGGAAAGTTTATCCAAAATATTTTGAGGTTTCTCTGTTTTCAACAGAGATAGAGTATTCTATACTCGGAATAGGCCATTCATAGTCCTCGAGGATCGATGCTCACCGCCTCATTGTGACATGTTCTCACTAAGTGAGAAACCGTTAAATTGCCTTATATAGTTTTAGATGTGCTACAATACACTGCTTAACTCAATAAAGATATTAGAAGCGAAATAACGGTATACATTGAAATGTAAGACCAAGAAGTCTACCTAGAATATACTTTGGAATTTACGGATAAGGTGTGGATTCGGGTCACCCACTTCCGTAAATATAAGCATTTAGCACACGGTGCTTGAAGGTAAGACTGGGAATTTCACGCATACGTTCGGTCAATGACCATTCATGATATATCTTTTAACCTATTGTGTATAAAGGTTAGATATAGGATTCTTGAAATCGGGAAGGGAAAATTATACTGTTGCATCCTTTCTGATAGAGTCCATGAACAGCAAAACTTGAACCTTGAAGTACGTTTACTCAAGGCAGTTACTAACTGATTAAAATCAGACCACATCCAACATCGGTTGTTGGTGATAACACTAAAACACTACTAAACTAGATCAGAATTTCGATCCACCCAGTAAGTATTGGGAGTATGGTTTATCCATTACCCATTACGGGTTCTCATGGACTTTGTAGTCCGAGGATCGCTTGATGACCCATGGCTCTTTTGTGAGCAAAGATAGGATTCGATAATAGAGGTTGGTTTAATAGCAATAACCCCGTGAATGGAGTTCGGTACTCCAGTTCTGTTCATACTCTTGTAGAACCACCTGAGCGTCTCAGGCCCAGTGGGAGTAATTGGATCTACACGGAAAAGAGTAGAATGAATAGGAAATTTCATCTTTCAGAGCAAAGCTTGAGTGGTCTAGGGGTAATTCCCTAAGAAGTAGAGAGTTAATCAGACCTTGGACTCTCTTACCACTTAGTATTGCAAGATTTCGTTCAAAATCAGAAAATAGGGGTGATTCCCTGAGATTTTTTTTGCCAAACAAACGGAGTCTGGATTCATTCGAAATAGAAGGGTATTGCCTTATGAACTTATGACAGGATGATCACAAGGCTTATGTCCTTTGTGGATAAAAAGCAAACCTCTCGGTCACCTGGAAGTCAAATATTTCTACAATATGTAGATTTGACCGAGAATATTGATAAGTCTTTTGTAGATCGGATATCAATTTCGGTCTGCATGATGAGTGAATATATACATATATTAGTGTTTGTGAAGGATAACACTTGCACAGTTGGAATCAACATGGGTGTGTTATCGGAAGTCGACCGACAATGCCACAATTCTCGCAACAGTAGATTTGGACGACATCCTAAAGAGTTTGACTGGTCGAATTCATTAGAATCGACCACTGGTTTCCCATCCATCTTATTGGTTAAGATGATGCATCTGTGTATGCAACATTCAACGAGGAAGTTCTCGCCTATGCCTCGGGAATGACTCTCTAAATCTTTGGATCAAGAGAAATGGGATAGATTCTCTTTCTAGTAAGAGATGGTCAGTTATTGAACGTCAACTTTGATCGAATCTTAGATTCGGCGGTTAACAAAGCAAGTTTAGTATGTCCTTTAGTATTTTGAGAGAACGAGGAATAATATGCGGACATATTCATGTGTGAACTTGGATATGTGTGATACAATCGATTTTGATTTTAAGTCGATTGAGGATGATCGTTAAGTCGATCTCGGCTCAATGTTTACTCTTGTGTTGAAGCTTATTGCCTGGAGGAATCAAAGAACGCCAACTCGACTTTAACTAGTTGGGTGATTAGCGGCTTTTGTAGTAGCTAGAGAGGCGATATAGCTTAAGGATTTCCTTTTCATATCTGGGAGTGATTCTAGATTTGGAAGACGATACCACATCATTGTGCAAACGATGAAGAGGTAGCTTATAAGGTTTTTCCCGAAATCACTAGAGGTCATTGGGAAAGTACCACATGATTAGATTGACCGGTAACGTTTCGATTCTACGAATCGTCTCGACCCGACAACCTAACTGATCATTAAGACTCATGACATTCAGATATAGGTGGTCCCCGAGTCACTGACTTATCCTAAAGCCGGCATACTCGGAGTATACTTTGGAATCTGAAATGGTTATGATATGCTTAGTGGGTACTAGAATATGGGATGGATCTCCATTGCTTTAGAGCAAGTGGGAGATGTAGTTTGTTGTAGTTTAAATAATAGGGTGTGCTCTAAAACAATTAATCGCATGCTTTCGTGCAAGTGGGCGATTGTTAGGTGTAATGCCCGAAAGACAATTTTGTAATTGTTTTATTTAATAAATGAAATGATATTATTATTCATATTTATTATTCTCATATCACCGATGTGACAATAGTATTTACACTACAGAAAACCCTAAAGTATATCGTTTATGTAATCACTTAAGTCAGTGTATGGGATATACACGGGAGGATTGAGTTAGTGAAGATGTACTTAAAATACAATTAGCCCATAGTGAAGTTAATCGATAGTATCGGGTCTCTCCTTTAACGTGCTATTAATGCACCCAGAACACAATAGGTGTGATTGTCTTATCCGGACTTTCGGTTAAGAGAACCTAGTGGGGCATTTATATATGATAGATATATCATATAGTATGGACCGATTTGATTAGAGTTCACGATATAATTCCGTGAATCGAGAAGTCTTATCGAATCAATCGATGATCATATTTATGGATATATCTTAATCTCGAAGTGATCACACCAACCGCTTGAATAAGTATGAGGTTTGACTTGACGGTTAAGGATTACACCGAAGTCTGTGATCCGAATTACCCCATCTTGGCATTGTCTTTGGATTGAGTGAGTAGTCTGTGTTATCATAGATACGGAATCTATTCCTTCCATTTATGGAAGTAGATAGACAGATTCTCTTATTTGCTAATCCTACAAACCGATCGATCAGACGAGTTCATATTACATCGATTAGCTACCAAAGTGAGTTGTATGAATTAATTGATCACTGGGGTTAATGGTAAATAAGGATAAGAGGTTCGAAAAGGGTTAACGGTAACTTCCCGATTTAGAATGAGCGATCTATGGAGGATTAATCCATATGTAATGATTATATCAATGGACGCTTATTATCATTCTCGTGAGAGATAAATATAATCTCATAATCGAGAGGAGTGCGATCACGGGATTATGGTGGCATATTCTGTGATTGATTTATTGAATATAATTATTCATTCGTAAGATAATTATTTATTTGATTTATCGGAGCAACGATTATTATTCCATGGTCCCCACGTGCCTCCAATATAGCATAGCTATTCTCGGACGTCGAATCCTAATAATATTAATTTAATTCTTATTAGAATTTAATTAAAATGATATGTGAATTAATATTTTAGTGGACTATTAAATTAGTTGGGCTAAATAATTAAATATGTGAAAAAGACATTTTTCATAATCTTGGCCCAATTAGTGTGTATGGTCGAAATTATTGTGACTAGGTCACAAGAAAGGAATTTTCGGCCACAAGAGATGTTTTATGGAACAAGAAATTGTTTTCTTGTGTATTAATAAGACATGTGCACAATATATTTATTAGATAAATATTTATGGTAAGAAATAAATATAAAGATTATTCTAGATTT
Source organism: Gentiana macrophylla (assembly GCA_026214975.1). Taxonomy (NCBI): domain Eukaryota; kingdom Viridiplantae; phylum Streptophyta; class Magnoliopsida; order Gentianales; family Gentianaceae; genus Gentiana; species Gentiana macrophylla. The sequence continues at coordinate 224,305 of CM047817.1, forward strand.
GTTCTAGAATATTTTGGGATTATCTTTTATTTATTGGATTTATTTATTTACAAAATTAAAATCTTTGGAGGACAATGATTACTCTCCTATATAAAGAGAGTTCTCTCAAGCCTAAAAATACACATAATTCGACTTCTACCTCTTAGAGAGAAGAAGTAAAAAAATTCGGCCAAGGGGAGTTAGAGGGAAAATCTTGGAGGTTTTTCCGGGTAGCATATCGGGAGGATTCGAGTCGAGGATCCTTCCACCGGGAGTTGCTTGGATCACACGTGCGGAAGATTGTGGTGCTCTTCACACCATCCTTTGTTCTTTCTATTGTGGTTCTTCTACTTGGATTTTGAGATCCAAGAGGTGTGAACTACAACCCCCTTGTAGAGTAGATCTAGTTGTTTTATTACGTGTAATTTATAGATCTAAATCCTTAAATCGCTTCCGCTGCGGATGATATTACTAACAAAACCAACACTCTCAAACCCATATCCCGACCTGATTTCATCCGTTATCCGCTTCCCAAAGCTCTTGTTACCTCTGTTGATTCCTTGGACCCCACCTCTTACACCGAAGCCTCTAAACATCCCCATTGGCGTAATGCTATAAGAGAGGAAATTGATGCGTTACTGCACAATCACACCTGGGATCTTGTCCCAGCTACTTCCCATATGAATATTGTTGGCAATAAATGGGTCTACCGCACTCACTAAACGTCATGCAGATGGTCGTTTTGAGCATCACAAGGCTCGCCTTGTGGCCAAGGGTTTTCATCAAGGTGAAGGCATTGATTTCACTGATACTTTTAGTCCGGTTGTCAAACTGGTCACTGTTCGTCTTTTGCTTTCTCTTGCAGTTTCACAAGGTTGGTCTCTTCGACAAGTGGATATTCAGAATGCTTTCCTCCATGGGCACTTATCTGAGCCTGTTTACATGCAACAGCCCCAGGGTTTTGTGCACCCTGACTTTCCGGATTATGTTTGTCGTCTCAGACGCAGTCTTTACGGCCTCCGTCAGGCCCCTCGTGCCTGGTTTTCTCGGTTTACTGATGTCCTCTCTCAGTTTGGCTTTGTTGGCTCTAAGGCCGACACATCTTTATATGTCTACTCTCGTGATGGTGCTCGTGTTTTTATTCTTATTTATGTCGATGACATTATTATTACTGGCTCTTCGTCTTCTCTTGTTGAGCTGGTTATTACTTATCTTGGTCAGCACTTTCCGGTTAAGGACCTTGGTACTCTATCCTATTTTCTTGGTATTGAGGTGCTTCCCACCTCAGATGGCTTATTTCTCAACCAACGGAAGTATATTTTCCAGCTACTTCAGCGTGCTTCTCTGGACAAGGCCAAGCCTTGTCAGACTCCTATGTCCGCCTCTACTCAGCTCACACTTGATGATGGCCCTCCATGTGCTGACCCGTCTCTTTATCGCACGATCGTTGGTGGTTTGCAATATCTGAGCTTTACTCGGCCCGACATCGCCTTCGCGGTTCACAAAGTTAGTAAGTATATGCATTCGACCACCGAGGCTCATTGGGTTGCTGTTAAACGCATCCTTCGCTACCTCAAGCACGCTATCTCCGACGGTTTCTTTTTCTCTCGCCGGTCAACTATTTCTATTCAGGCTTATTCTAACTCTGATTGGGCTGCCGACAGTGATAATCGCCGCTCTGTTGGGGCGTATTGTGTTTTCCTTGGGGAAAACTTAATTAGCTGGCATACCAAGCAACATTTGACTGTTTCCAAGAGTAGTACCGAGGCCGAGTATAAAACACTCTCTAATACCGCTGCGGAAATTCAATGGCTTTGTAGTCTTCTTCGTGACATGCAGGTTCTCTTGTCGTCCGCACCTACACTCTGGTGTGATAATATTGGAGCTACCTACCTTGCTCACAATCTTGTTTTCCACGCCCGTACAAAGCACATTGAAATCGACTTCCACCATGTTCGTGAATTAGTCGCTGCCCGCAAACTCGGCATCTCATTCATCACGTCCAAGGACCAGTTAGCTGACCCTCTCACCAAACCCTGGGCTCAACCTCGTTTTACCATCTTGAAGACCAATCTCCGTGTTCAGCCACTTCCCACGGGATTGAGGGGGCGTGTCGAGGATAATTTAGGAATTATCTAAAATAATATTATTTGTGTATTTATTTATTGTGTGACTTGTTGGCCAAGTTGAACAAGGTCTATATATTTGTACCACCACTACACCATTGAATCAATGAAACACAATTATGTTAATTATGTTAATATTGGAGAAAATGTTAATGTGTAATGAATTCATGCTATAAAACTTTATAAAATAATCATGTTTCTATGGTGGTGAAAAGATTTATAGACAAATATTTCTAACGTGATGATTTGACGCAACAATGGATCTTTGATTGTGAATGCTCTAAGGTTCACAATAAACGGCAGTTGAAGTATGACTTAAGTATAAAATCTTTACACATAAAACCACCGACTATACTTCTCGGATGCTTTCAAAGATGATTATGTTATTAAGGTAAGGTAACTTTCACAATGTGCAACGATCTACCATAAATTTAAGGCAATCAATTTGAGGCAGATACGTTAATTTGTAAATTATGCATACTTATCATTTGTAAACGAATTATATAAACCGAACCCTAAACCCTAAACCCTAAACCTAAACCCATATATATATATATATATATATATATATATATATATATATATATATATATATATATATATATACTAGCAAAACGCACATGCGTTGCACGTGTTGGTTAAATTGAAAGATTTAAATGGAAGGTGCAGGTCAATCGGGATCTCAAAATTTGATACTGGAGATTTTAATTTTAAGAAGTGTCACGCCATCTCCCTTCAAACCTAACCTCATGACCTGCGTTCTAGATCAGGTCTTTGGGGCTTTTGAAGTGTGTATGACCCGTTGTCATACACGTGGCACTTAATGGGATACATCAGATCATCTTAACATATGGGCCACAGAAGTCCAACCAGTTTGAGGCCTCATACTCTAGATAACTTTCATGAATGTCTCAGCCCAATAAGCAGTGCCTCCCAATCCTCGTTCTAGCGACATGGTGCAAGATCATCTCGGTCCTGAACACTAAGCTTGGGGCAAATCATCATCGCCGACTTCAGGTTTCTAAGATGATCGGTCAAGTCATTTAGCTGACTATAACTGCCACAATAATGGCTCTATGATTCCAGCTCCATTATGGCACGAATCGTAAGTCGTCCCATAATCTCATTCATGTCCCTAATCATGTGCTCTAAGGCATCTTCTCCAGAAAAGGGATCATATAAAAATGATTCACTCATCATAAATTCAGAACTACATTAATAGCTTGATCCCAAATCATATGGGTATGTAGGTAGTAAATCACATTGACTTAGCTATAATGCATCACAAAATCCACCAGTCAAGTAATTGATTTTTCCTTACGAAGCCTAATCACCCGTATAAAGATCCAGTTTCATCTGTGATGATTTCAGACATCACCTGGTACTATTGTGGATTTCAAGATAAACATAAAAGTGGAATATATATATATATAAAATAAAACAATAACAGTTTTTTTCCTACCAACCTTGCAATTTTTATTAAAAAGAAGGAAAAATGTACAAGGTTTTGGGCCCTCCCAGCCTCCCCCGAAAGTACATGTGTCCTTAATGTACTTCTCCCAACTCCTTAAAACCCTAGTCCGAAAAACCTATTGAGGGGAAAACCGGGTGCTAGAGAAATAGTGTGAGACTCCATATATTGGAAGAATAAGAAAAAAGCATATCTAACTCCCAAAGGTAAAAAGTGGGAGATGCAACTCCAAAAGGTAAAAAGGTAAAACAATATAAGTTTATACAAATACAAAATGTCACTTTGGAACACAACGCTTAATGATGTAGGTGTCGATACCGTGTTCTTTCATTTTTCATGTGCCGTCCTCTTTCATAGCATAAACGGGGTCATTAATAAGTACAAAAACTTTGTGTGCTTTCATTCTTCATTAAGAAGGGTCATCCTTTTCCATAGCATAAACTGGATTATTAAAAATTGGAAGAACTCATAACAGTAGGTATGCATTATATAATGAAAATAAAGGAATAATGCTAATAAAGAAATATAATATTTACGTATCAGACTGTAGAAACTATATTTATTGTACATATGTTGGTGTTGTCTAAGCTGATCCTTGGGTTTGATCAACACCTTAGTTGTTGATATTGAAGTTCCCCTTGATTTTTATCTCAATCTCAATATGAACATCTCCTTTCTCTCATACAGAACTTGCAACTTTCTACAAACCAATGCAATTCGGTGGTAATAGCAGGTGGTTCCAATGTCGAAGGGAAAGATGTCAATGGCGACTTGGTTCATGGGATCCTAGATTCAGGAGCCACTTCCCCATTAGTTTTTCATACATAACCAAACTCCTACAAATGGTTAGTTGTCTATGAGAGAACATTGGTCAAGGCAAATTAACTCCTACAAATGGTTTTGTTTCTCCTTGTGCTTTATTGATCGTCATTGCTAAGCAAAGATGAATAGGATATTACTTTCTTGTAAGATGAAACATGTATTTTTCATTTTCTGCCGTTGAGAGTGGAGACCGTAGGATTAAAACATGATTTCCACAATGTTGCCCAAGTGTGATTTCAGCATGAATCATATTTTCTTTTGAACACTTTACATGTCATCCTTGTATCATTTCACAATCCTCATGTTGGATCTAAGTTCCTTAACAACATTTTCAGTGAATACTTTTGCAACACTAATTTGTGAGGAGGCGATCCATTTGGTATCAAAGTGTTGAGCAATTCTTCTTGATAATAATCATTAGTATCATCAATAGGCTTAGCCTTATCAAAGCTGTTGAAACAATATTCTTCACATGGAAAGGCTGATATCAAATTTTCATTAACTTATCAACATGTTCTTTAGTCGTGGCCAGTATTATTATGTTGAGAATGAGTTCTCCTGTATAGATTGAAAGATGGAATAAATTAAATGAATTTTCGAAATCTCATCATCGTTTTCATCTTATTCAATGACCATTTCTTTTGGTAACTCGATCTCTCCTTTAGTGTTTGTTGGTTCTTCTCCACAACCAACCCTTAATAAAATTTGATTGAAGTGTAGATCTCTTCTTTCTCTCATTTTTCGGAAAAGTATAATTTTTTCATTATTGACCACATATATGGCTTCACCAAGCTTGTCTCTGTTGTTTGTAGTATCGTGCATTTTGGTAAAACAGGAAGCACTTGTCAACAATCTTTCCTCCAAATCCGTAAGAATTTCTCATGATGTCCTTTAAGCTTCTGTCAAGTGTCTCAATTGTCCATTTCTTTACCGTTGGTACATCATCCAATATAATTAGACTTGCTTTTCATAGAAATTTTGCATTTTTACACTCCGCGTTAGAATATTGCACATACTTGTTTCAAGCGCATTAATTGGAATTTTAAAACGCGAATGAGCAATTCGACATCTGGGCATAATTTCAGTTGCAACTCCTAATATGCCTGTTGCTATATCTATCTATTGTCTCCTTAGATTTGCTAGCAGAGGCCTATATAAATAATTTTTCCAGTGCCACCAGGGCCATCAATATTATTGTGGCCATTATCAGCCTTATAGAGAATATTTTGGAAGATACTTTGTTGTTCGGGATTTTACATTTCTTCTAATATATAATCTTCTTGGAGAATCTGTATAGACAATTCATTTTGAACTTCTCTTTGTATATTTTTTACAATGTTGTTGCAGTCTTCTTGTAAACTTCTCAAGTCGTAAGATGTCAAGTCTTTACCAATGTTTTTTAGAAAATAATTTATGGATTCCAAAGTTTTGGAAATAATTGATTTGACTGACTATGTACGATCTCGCATCAAATCTTCCGACATTGGTTCCCAATATGTATCTCATAATTGTTGAATATTTGTTGGTTGACAATAAACAAATAGATTTGTAAGCAATTTTCTTAATGCATTAGGCGTTTTTGAAAGGCAATAGCTTCATTGAAGCATTCCGAGATGCTCTAGTCGGATTCTAATGAACCTCTTTTCCGTGCAGCTTCTTTGAAACTGGTGTAATTCTTGTGGTTTACCTGTAGTAAATCATCAAATAATGTTGGTCCTCTAACATTATTTATTAGCAATCTAAGATAATACATTCTCCTTCTGATGGAGTTGCACCCTTTATTCAGCCAATCACGGAATTTTTTTCCTTATACATCCAATATTTTTGTATGCATTTCTGTACAAAAATTCTAGAATTTCATAATACAAAAGGCTTTTTAGCTTTTTGATTTGATCGAAAATCATTTTAGTTGATTGATTGATTTTTTTAGTGGAATTTTACTGTGTGTGTGTGTGTTTGTTTTTGTTGTTGTTGCTGAAAACTTTCTGTAAAATTGATTTGATTATTAAGTATTATATTTATTTAGTAGGGTTTTTAGCATGGTTATTTATTGGTTTCATGAATAATATTTAATTAAAATGTTTAAATATATATTTTTCGGAAGTCATGGATTGTGGAAAAAAAAAAACCTCAAAACCCTCGGTTCAAGCCCCTGCCTTAGCACCATATCTCTATTGGGACTGTGCCAGCAACAAATATAGAGGAGTCTAGGGTTTCGTTTCAGATCATCACATCTTCGATCAAGATTAAAAATAGAGAAAATGATTGAGAAAGTTAAGATACGAATCAAGTATCATATTAATTAAATAATGCTTAGTAATACCTTAGTATTCCACTCAAAAAAAATACCACCTTAGTACTAATTAAGGTATTTTCCTTATTTGAGAGGAGAGGTAGGGTGCCTAGTGAGATTAGGGTTTAGGGAATTATTTAAGCTTTACTTTTATAGGCAAATTTAGGGCTTAACAAAAGCGATATTCTAGATCATCTTTCAGTATCACCCCGTTAATTATTAAATCCAATTAAATATAAGTTTTACAATTAAAGAATCAATATTCTCTAATTCTGATACAACTTGTCACGCCTCTCAGTGTCAACATAAAATATGAAAACTACTTTTCATTTATATATCATTTATCTTATATATAATCCTCTAATTATTAAATAGAAAACATAATGTTCAATTTTATATTAGTTTTGCATATATTAAAAAAAATTCTATTTATATATTTTATCTATCACGTGCAAAATCAATTGCTTCAATCATTAAACGGAAAAATATTTCTCCCATTTAATCGGTACATTAGCAAGATCAAATTCCAACGCATATATTAAGAACCAAATCGGAGACCATAAATCTATAACCAGAAATTATAATAAATCGAGTGATCAACCAAACTCAGCAGTTGAATCAACCGGCTTATTAGTTTTGGTGTCCCATCACCATAGATCCAAGATGCATTATTCCGGATATTGACGTCTTACTCTATGCTTATAACTGCCGACCGCCCACTATTATTACAATTACCTATGGATACCCCTCCATGGACGATTTGCGTATGAATCAAGACATTGTTGGTACAACCTCTTCATAACATCTTGTCCTCTTTTTACGATTCATATATGAATGTATTGTAAGAATCGATAAAACCGTCTCTCTTTCTCTCCCGAAAGAAGGAGCGTGCACTTCATCTTTGTGATTCACATTCCGATCGACGTGGGACGGGATGGGGTATGTTTTCTCGAGCTAGCTTTATTGCCACATCAAGCAACACCCCGGAAGGGAATAAGTCTATATTCGCATTAGGATTAAGATTAAATCCACTAATTGTCGTCTTATGATTCAATTATATTATCTCGTCAAGGACACACTACAAGATCATTAAATCCACTAATTGTCATCTTACGTGATCACATCACAATAAGTGCGACCACTAAGATGTCAAACATCAACGGCCCGGACAAGACGGTCGCATTCCAAGTTTTCTAATGCATATTAATGGTTGTTTGATTTGTAAGATCCCGAACTTTAGTCAATTTCACCACGGACTTAATGCTCTGGGCGAGTATCACCATAAACCCAATCTTCCGTACATAACTCTTATGCATCGAGTGTTCACCATATTTTGATATTAAAATCAAATCTTACTACCTCCGTTCTAAAATGTAAGTCCGTTGGGAGTTTTTCACACAGATTAAGAAAGTTGGTTATGAGTCGTTAATTTTGATGAAAAAATCTAAAATAAACTTTAACTGTTATTAAAGAAAGTAGTGAAAAGTGAGTGTGTAAATAATTAATGAGGGGGAAAAAAAGAAAAATATAATAAATGTTGCATTAGTTATCTAAATGGATTTACATTATGGGACACCAAAAAAAACCTAAATAGACTTACTTTTTGGGACGGAGGTAGTACATTACATGTTGAGACATTAAAAGTTTATTTGGAGTTGTATAAAGGTAAACATTGTTTGGCGTGTTGTCCGGAAAAACAGTAATGTGTTTTTTTAATAACGATTTAAATTATGCAAAAAATTTGGGCTCAATGTGCATGATGTGTTGTAATTAGTGTAGACGTCGTCGAGTATGTGTTCTTTAGTATGGATGGATTTGTGACGGTGGATTATCGATTTTGTGTAATATCTTATTTTATGTACTATTGGGAACTGAATATTTGAATGTGGTGTTAGGCTTAGTTGAAAAGGTGTAAAATTGATCCAAAAACAAAACATGGAGCTAAGCCAAAAAAAAAAAAAAAAAAAAACTGCAGTTGAATGTTTGTAAATCAAGAAAACTGAAGTTGCAATGTTAACATTGCACTTGTGCTTCAACTTATATATATGCTAGATACAATTAACATTACCAATTAAAATTGAGTAAAAGGTTATCGGAAAAAAAAAATGTTTGTTAAAGATAGCACAACGAATCTGTCATAACATCAAACTTCTAGATTCGATTTTATAGAGGCCGAAATTGACATATGAGCTATGTAAAATCGAATGTAAAGTTTAAATTCGATTTTCAAAGATTGAATATTTAGCGTGTTGCCCCAAAAGTAGATTCGCCGTGATATTTAACGAATACAAAAGCAAGAAAAAATAAAGAATTGAACAACTTATGTCATATGACCCAACATAGAACACCACCTGTAAATGATATCTTTCGGTAAGACTTTGAAAGTATAGGTAAGACTTCGAAAGTATACTATTGATCTTTCATTTCTTTCAATCATATTGACTGTGTAATAATATTACAATTTCTTTTTTTTTTCAAACATCTTATATAAGTAGCCGTGTACAAATAACCGGAATAGTTTCTTTGTAAATTATTATTGAAAAGTTGAAAGAAATATAGGCTTCAAAAAGTGAAATATGAATATGTGTCTAATGATACACATAAGATATACATGTAGGCTATAAGATATATTCATAATGGATTGTGCGGAAAGTCGGTTTTTGGCTCCATTATCGACTTTCATAAGATCGATTCTATGGAAATGGTAGGGTTTAAATAATTACCCAAAAATAAAAGACATAATATTCATGTTAATTTTGGTTGTTGATAAATGTTTATTTTCTTTATTTTGTATAAATTTTTTGCTCCGAATACCAGTTTATTACTGTATGATGAATAATGTCATAGTTTTATGATTTGTTTTTGGGATGAATTATTGCTGGTGACTTTTTGATGAATTATTGCACTGAATTTTGTCGGGAATGATAAAGTAGTTTATGTGAAACTATATTATGTTTTTTTTTTAAGGGAAACTATATTATGTTTTGTCATATATTATTTTATGAAGGGTATTAATAATAGTATATTACTATTTTTTTTTCTATTTCACTTTCGGTTTTTATTTTTCTATCATGATACAAATTTGGTTTCCTACATGTTAACGTATTTTTTTTAAATGTTGATGCTGATGTTTATGCTCTTTGTAATAAATTATTATTATAATTTTATTTTTCTATTAATAATGAAGATGGCGATGATATGCGGTTTTGGGAATGACTAAAAATCAAATCATGGTTATCTTCTATCTTTGTAAGATTCATCCAGGTTTATCTTGGATTCAATTTTCGTGGGTATTTATTATAATATGATTTATTTGTATTTATTGAATTTAATAAATGTGAGTATGATTTATTTTTAGACGTGCTTATTTATTGATGATTTATTTTATTTACTGAAAATATGAAATTAAATTATGGATAAACACTTTTTAAAGGAAACAACTGACTCTTTTAATATAGTTATTAGTTATTATGATTATGATTATGATATATATATATATATATATATATATATATATATATATATATATATATATATATATATATGGATCACAACAGACAAGCTCTCTCTCTATACCTAAACCGTGCCTGAACTTGTTGAACAATGCGTGAAAGAAGTGTAAGAACGATGCGTGAAAGTTTGATTGAAAAACCTCGTATTATATTCCTCGAAGTCAATATATGAACTAATAAGTGGGGCAAAAACCAAAGAACGCAAGGCATTCCACTGTGGTTGGTCCTACGGAATAAAGAAGAAAGCCAGAAGAAGCCCTCGTAGCTCAATGAGTCGAAGGTGCCAATCGGCGCTTAGTTACCCGTTTAGCTTCTGAACCCGAAACCTACCAACGATTCGACCTTCCTCAAAGGCTGGGAAAAACCTCTTCCCTAATTCAGCTGCTACCCGAATAAGGTAAACATCGAAGTCACTCTTAGTATGTGAGAGGATTTAATGCTCGGCAGAGGAAGGCCTCCGGAAGTCACTCCACTACCTAAAGAGATGGTATCGATAAAATAGTAACTAAGGAAGAGCTATAAGGGAGAACCTCTTTGGTAGGTATGATATATATATATATTATTAAGCATTATTTATATTATTAAGTATGTGTTTACTTCATTTAATACGAATCTATTGAATCATATGAGATTCGTATTAAATGAAGTAAACACATACTTAATAATATAAATAATGCTTAATTCTATTGTCTGTGTTTTAATTTTTTATTCAAGTTTATTACATATGAAAATGCACTTGCGTTTTCTTAAGTATCAATAGGGTCATTAAGAGGTATTCTAAATGGTGTTATATTAAGAAACAAAACTAAAAAAAGAAAATGGATTTATACATATTCCTTTAATTTTCGTTAACTTTAACTTTGTTTTTCTATTAACGGGTATTGCCTCCCTTGTGAAGTCTCCTCTAATTTTCATTGACTTTTGGCTCTCTTTTTCTAATCACAATTATTGGGTATTGAGATATGTTAAATGCAAAGCCATGGTTAGTAAGGAATATTTTTTGTTCCAGTGGTCATTATATTAGTGAGGATGATGACGAAAAGGTGGTTTGAATTTTCAAAGTTTCATCCATAAAATATTAGTGGGGTGCAGATGAAGAAAGAAAAAAAAACCATATGTTCATTCCCTCAGCTGCTTGCTTGAGCATTTGCTGTTGAAGCGCTGTCGACGTTAAAAATGGTTCGCACTTTTGTGGATTCTGCTCTCAAAGATCTGTCGACGTTAGTTAGCTTTCCCACATTTGCTGACTCTTTGAAAGCACAAATTCAAGCTTTCCAAGTTGACTGAAATTTCTTCAAATGTTCCTGCGTTGCCTCATCACTTTGGACCCTGTTTATGATATTGATCGTACGTTAATATCTGCTATGCTTTCTTCCGTTGAAGGCCTATGGGACAATTCTGGAGAGGGCCTTTACAATGCTGGGCTTCAAGCATTGAAAAAGAAATTACAAGTTTGGAATAGGCGGTCATCCGAATTGGGCGACAAAATCCAACAATGTAAGGGAGAAATCAGGAAATATCGCGTGCAGTTTATGTCCAGCTCATTTCAGTCCAAGCCTTTCCCGGGTGATCAGATAATGGAATTCCTTGATGAAATCCTCAACAATTCAAACAGTCTCCCTGCTGCGGAATATCAACAATTCCAAAAGCTCAGAGACAAACTCTTATCATTAAGGCATATAGTAGATTTTACTGCTAGGAGATGCCCAGATGATGTGAAGGAGTTGAGAGATTTCATGATCCATGCTCATACATGGGCTAATAAGGCAGCTTGTCTGACATGTCTTTACTGGGCTGGTAATTATGTGGAAGATGAGGAAATAATGAATCATGTGGTGGAAGATGAGGGAAGAATCGAAAGCAGACGAATGAATCTTTGGATTGCTGATCTGCTGCGCAAGGTCAACCCTTGCATTTCTGAGTTCATACAGATGTGTTTTGCAGCCATGAAATGTTCCTGAGTTCATACAGATGTGTTTTGCATTTCTGAGTTCATTTCTGACCTCAGATTTCTTCAAATGTTCCTGCGTTGCCTCATCACTTTGGACCCAGTCCCAGATAATGATATTGATCGTATGTTAATATCTAGTATGTATTCTTCCGTTGAAGGCATATGGGACAGTTCTGGAAAGGGCCTTTATAATGCTGGGCGTCAAGCAACGAGAAAGAACTTCAAAGCTTGGAATAATCAGTCATCCAATTTGGGCGACAAAATCCAACAGTGTAAGCCAGAAATCAAGAAACATTGCATGCAATTTATGTCCAGCTCATTTCAGTCCAAGCCTTTCCCGGGTGATCAGATACTGGAATTCCTTGATGAAATCCTCAACATTTCCAACAATCTCCCTGCTGCGGGATATCAACAATTCCAAAAGCTCAGAGAGAAACTTTTATCATTAAGGCACATAGTAGATTTTGCTGCTAGGAGATGCCCAGATGATGTCAAGGAGTTGAGAGATTTCATGATCCATGCTCATACATGGGCTAATAAGGCAGCTTGTCTGGCATGTCTTTATTGGGCAGCTGGGGCAGGTGATGTGGAAGATGAGGGAAGAATGAATCTTTGGATTGCTGATCTGCTGCTCAATGTCAACCCTTGCACTCCTGAGTTCATAGAGATGTGTTATGCAGCCATGAAGTCGTCACGTGCTGATGATAAATTCCTATACAGCGAATTTGTCATAAGTTTTTCTGATTTTCTGGTAGAGACTCTGGCTTTGAAGGATGACAATGAAACCCTTCGTGAGGGGTTGATATTCCTCTTAAGCTACTTAACTGTTCCACCTGCTGCAGAACATCATGCATTGACTTTCCATCCTGCAGACGATTATGCATTGACTTTCCATCCTGCAGAGGCTCTTCTTCTTGGTGACGCTTCCCTTTGCTTGTTTAATAAAACCCAAGAAGGGGACTTGATACCAGACAAGGAGATTCAACTTGATTTTTTAAGCAAGATTCGCAATTTCAGGGGACTCGAAGAGAATCGTGTCCGGATTCCAGATTTCATCCTGCCTACGACAGACAGACTCGGCTTTGTTGAACGTCTCTTAGGCAAGATTGAACATCTGACGACGATGGAATGCAACCCAAAGATTGCCCCTTTTGCCAAATATCTTTTTAGAGTTAAGGAGGAATTAACTTCTCTAAGTCGGTCAATCCATGTAATTTGGCACCGCGAAGAGCTTAAAGATCTATTAGACCGAATGATCAATGTAGCATACCAGGCAGAACTCGCTGTCAATTCATCTTTTACCATTGATCATCCTATATGGTACCATTTGTCTTGTCTGTCTAACGTCCTAGTAAAAATTAAGGATATTCAAAATGAGTTTGATGTTTCCAAACAACCTTCTGTCTACATGCATCCGATTTTAGAGTTTGATGAAACTGTGGTGGGTTTTGCTGATGCAGAACAAGTACTATGTAACCGAATCACAGGGGGATCGGAACATCTTGACATTGTCCCTATTGTGGGCATGGGCGGGCTTGGTAAGACTACTCTTGCCAGGAAGCTCTTTAATAAACCTCTTGTTAGACATCATTTTCATAAACATGCATTCTGTTACGTTGGTCAAGACCATAATACTAGGCGCTTATTGCTTGAGATTTTAAGAGAAATCATTGTGATTCATGATGATGACATTCGTGTCATGACTAAAGAAGATTTAGCATTTAAATTGTACCAATGCCTGAAAGGATTTAAGTATCTTATTATTATGGATGACATTTGGGATGTCGGTGCATGGGAAGACGTAAAGAATGCTTTACCAGATGACCGCAATGGAAGTAGAATTGTATTCACTACTCGGACAATTGATGTCCCTCGACTAGTAAAATCAAATTGTACGCCTCATTATCTTCGTTTTTTCTCGGATTACGAATGTTGGGAGTTGTTACAAGCAAAAGTATTCCGCAAGCATCCTTGCCCTTCACATCTTCAGAAGGTAGGATTATCGATCGTGAGAAAATGCAAAGGTCTACCTCTGGCTGTTGTGGTAATAGCAGGTCTTCATGGAGTGAGATAGCAGATGACCTTAGTTCTCATGCCTCTACCGAAGGTTGTATGTACATTCTAGAATTGAGTTACAAGCATTTACCTGAGGCTTTAAAGTCATGCTTGCTTTATTTTGGAGCATTTTTAAAGAAGAGAAATATCAGTGCCAAAAGATTAATGCTGTTGTGGGCTGCGGAAGGATTTGTACCTAAGTCTTTTGAGAGTAGCAACTTTCTTAGCATGGCAAAGCAATATTTGAATGATCTGGTTAACTGTAGCCTAGTGTTTGTCCATCAAAGAAGTTCCACGGGTGGTATTAAACGTTGTGAGGTTCATGATCTAGTACGTGAGTTATGCCGAATCAAAGCCCGAGAGGAGAATATTTTCCACTTCATTGAAACATCAAGCGGCCCAAACATATTCTCAATGCGTGAAATTTATAAACAATATCGTCTCTGCATTCATGTTAATTTGGAAACTGAAGATAATGCAGAAGCAAGAAGAGGCCACTCTACTGCACACACTCTAATTTATTATTATCCCGATTCCCCTTGCTCTGTGGATGCCTTACCTTTCAGCAATATTAAACTTGTACAAGTGTTGGATGTTAAGGCCGAGTGTGATACTTTCCCAGAGGAAGTAACAATGTTAGTCAATCTTAGATACTTGACACTCAAGACCCACACATTAAGCTCCCTTTCAATTCCATCAATAATAGCCAACCTTTGGAACCTAGAAACGTTCGTTCTAAACTGCTTCTCCGATGGAAAAATATATTTGCCGGAAACAATTTGGAAGATGAAAAGACTGAAGCATGTTGATGTGGGAAGAGAAGCTGTTGTTGAATTGGATAATGACGTAGGGAAGGATACATCCAAACTTCCTAATATTGAAAGCTTTTCTTCGGTGACTATAAATTATGGAGAATCAGGAGTAGAGTTACTGAGACGGCTATCAAACGTTCGGAAGTTGAGCTGCTATTACTATACTTGTTTGGATTGGCAAAAAAAGTTCCAACAATTGCCAAAGTTGGATGAATATCTTACTAAGCTCGAATCGTTGAATGTATTTTCTGACATAGTGGAAAGAATTATGTGTATATCATTCAACTATTACAGTTTACAGAGTGTATATATATACCAGTACAATAAGTGAGTCGAACCGAGCTATTCTACGTATAAGATAAACAATTAAATATACAATAAATAAATACTAAATATATACTCTAATACCACCCCTCAAGTAGGACGAGGGAGGAGGCCTAACTTGTCACGTTGATGAAGAAAATCGATCGTAGATAAAGATTTGGTGAGGCAATCGGCCGATTGATCACGAGCATTGACATGAGCAATACACAATGACCCTTGTTGAACGATCGCGGATAAAATGGTAGTCAATGGCAACATGTTTCATACGCGAGTGAAACACGGATTTTGCGCGAACTGAGTCGTGCCAAGATTATCACAAAAATCACCGGTGTGCTGGGGGGCGAACATGAAGGTCACGGAGAAGAAAGGTTAGCCAATTTAGCTCAAAGATGGCATCAAACAGCGGCATTCGGTATTGACCTCGAGTAGTAGAGCGGGCAACGGTCGATTGTTTCTTCGAGCCCGTGCAGCGACATTCGGCCAAGATAAATTACATGTCTTATTTGGTGGAAGCATAGTTGTCCTTATCCCGCTTGATCGTCGGAGAAACCATGAAGCGTGAGAGGTGAATAGCGAAATAATTGAATACCATAATGGGACGTCCGGCCGAGATAGCGCGAAGAGAGACGCTTGACAAAGGACCGATGAACATCGGTGGGCGAATGCATAAATTGAGGCAGTTTATTTACCGCAAATGCTATGTCGGGGACGGGTGTAAATAAGATACATGAGACTACCGACAACCATACGATACGTAGAAGGGTCTTCCATAGGAGTGCCAAGCAGTGGCCTTCAAATTAGAAATATCGGCAGGCGTGGCGTGGTAGTAGAATTGGCATCTGCATGTTTAATTTAGTGAGAAGCTCCGTGACATACCGTGATTGAGATAAAACCAAGCCGTCTTTGTTGGGAGCAACCTCAATGCCAAGAAAATATGACAAGAGACCCAAGTCCTTAAGAGCAAACCGAGAGCCAAGGCGACGTATAAAGGATTCAACTGCAGCAGAATCATTGCCTGTGACAATGAGATCATCAACATACACAAGGACATATATAATCAAGTCACCACGATGATAAACAAAAAGAGACGTATCCATTTGTCGAGTGTGTGAAATTGCTCGTGGTCAAAAAAATTTCAGCTCATCAACCAAGCCCTAGGGGCTTGTTTAAAACCATAGATAGCTTTGTGAAGCTCGCAAACATGATTAGGACGAGAAGTATCAACAAAGCCACCGGTTGGGCTAAATAGACCGCCTCTTTCAAACTACCACGCAAGAAAGCATTGTTAATATCCAACTGCCGAAGGGACCACCTGCGTGAGAGCAAGAGTAAGAACAACACGAATAGTGATGGGTTTGACAACCGGACTAAAGGTATCATAATAATCGATTCCCGGACGTTGAGCAAAACCCTTAGCAACAAGGCGGGCCTTATAACGATCAATGGAGCCATCCGAATTACGTTTAAGGCGAAAAATCCATTTTGTGCCGATGATGTTAAGAGTAGGATCGTAAGGAACAAGATCCCATGTATTATTTCGCATCAAAGCATCATATTCTTCTTGCATTGCATTTCTCCATTCAGGCAGCTTCAAGGCTTGAGCAACGGTGGTGGTTTCAGAGGGAGAGGAAGAGGATACTTGAGCATGTAAGTTAAGCTTTTGGATTGGTTTATGAATATTGTTTTGAGAGCGAAAAGCATAGAGTGGGAAGGAGGAGGTGGTGGAGGTGGGGAGTTGGGGATGCCGTGGAGGGTGAAATGGGAGGAGAGGGAGAGTGAGGGGAAGGTGGGGAGGGAGGGGGGGGAAGTGGGTGGAGCCGTAGGTGGTGTTGGGATGGGGGGGTGAAGGAAGCCAGTCTGAGAGAACCAGGGAGTCCGTAGTAGTAGATGAAGGGACAGAGGAGAGAGAGGGAAAAACGGATTCAACAAATTTGACATGACGTGACACATATAGGCGAGAGGTAGTCGGATCAAGGCAATAATAGGCATCTTGATTGAGGCGTACCCAAGAAAGAGACAGCAGGTGTAGAGCGAGTCCGGAGTTTGTGATCGGTGTAAGGAGGCGAAGCCATGGGTAACAGAGGCGACCAAAGACCCGGAGTTTGTGGTAGTTGGGAGAGGTTTGAAAAATGGACGTGTAGGAGATTGCATGTGAAGGACCGAGGTGGGCATACGATTTATGAGGTAAACGCAGCGTGGCAAAAGCGTAGGCGCGGAAGGTACCGGGTAGGACGCATGAGTAAGGAGAGCAAGACCCGTTTCAACAATGTGCATGTGTCGACGCTCGAGAGATCCCATTGTGTTCGTGGGTGTGGGGAGGTGTGGTATAAAGGAAATGCCATTAGTGGCAAGATAATCACGCATACCAATGTACTCACCGCCATTATCAGAGTAAAGGATTTTAATAGGTTGGGCAAAATATTTTTCAACTATAGCACGAAAACGAATGAAAGTACTTGCAACATCAGACTTTCGAACCAACGGATAAAACCAAATATAACGAGAAAAATGATCAACAAAAATAAGATAATATTTGTAGCCATCAGTAGATAAAACAGGGGAAGTCCACAAGTCAGTAAACAATACTTCAAGGGGACGGGAAGAGGATAAAGTAGACAATGTAAAGGGAGTTTATGACTTTTGTTCTCTAAGCAAAGAACAATGCGAAAAAGTAGAAGAAGATGTCGCCAAAGCATTTTGGTGATTATTTTATTTAAGACAGTTAAGTGGATGACCCAAACAGTGATGCCAGACGGAGGTGGTGGCTTTGTCAATTTGCAAATGCTAGAATAGGCTGAGATGGCCACTCATAGAGGCCATTCTTGACCGGGCACGGAGAAGAGTAGTTTTTCGTGGGGATATCCTTCACAAGAAATTCAGTGGGTAAGAAGTCAACAGATATATTATGGGATTTACATAACTGAGAAATGGACAATAAATTACGGGACATATTGGGGACACAAAGCACATTGCGTAAATTAAGAGAGTGGGATAAAGATAAAGGAATAGAAGTGGAACCAGTATGCGTGATGTTGAGTTCAGTGCCATCACCAACCATGACATCATCTTGGCCTAAATACGGAGTATGCAGGGAGAGAGTTTGCAGGTCATTGGTGATATGTTGATTTGCACCACTGTCAAGTAACCATGGTTGGGAGTGTGGAAGTTGAGGGGCTGAATCAGAGGCTTCAGCGAGATGAGCTTGGGGTCGTGAGTGGGGCCGCATGTGGGTGGGTGAAGGAACTTGATGGAGCAAGGATTGCAAGGTAGGACAAAATTTGGCGGAATGACCATGAGTTTGACAATATTGACACCGACCACCATAAGGCTTTGGAGTGCGTTGGGGGTTATTGGGATTAAAGATAGGTGGCTGATAGTGGGGCTGCGGGTTGAACGGACGAGTGGGAGCTTGCGGAGGGTAGGACGGTGGGTAATATTGTGGGTTGGGTGAGGACTGATATGGGCGTGGAGAGGGGGCTGAATTGCGCCAGTTGGGGACTGAATTGCGCCAGTTTTGGGGCTGAAAAGATGCGGCATGAGCGGCTGCAGGTGCAAAAATGGACGGCTGTTTGGAGGCAGAGGGGGAGACTTTAAAATTCAGCAATTTTTCGTGAAGCTCCTCAAAGGAAATCGGGTTATCACGAGCCTGAATGGCTCGAGCAAGGTCCTTGTATTCATCACCAATGTTTTCAAAAATTAAGTCAACTAATTCATCATGATCAACAGGTTTACCCAAAAGAGCTAACTCATCAGCTTTATTCTTGATGGCATACATATATTCAGAAACAGATTGGTTACCTTTGGTGATAGATTTGAGGGATTCGCGGACCGAACTAACCCGACCGCGAGACGTCTTAGCATAGGTTTTTTTTGAGAATATCCCATGCATCATGGGCGGTGGTGGCAGCACGCAGAAAGATTACAACTTGAGGCGTGCAAGATGCAATTAACATATGGAGAATTAAGCTATCTTGGCGTTTCCATTTTTCGTACTCCGGATTGGGCTTGGTGGCGCCGGCATCACCACGGATATTTTTGGCTGGGGCGGCCGTAGTGCCGTCGATGTAACCAGTATGACCATAACCGGTCAGGAGGGACTCAATTTGCAGCGCCCATATGCTGTAATTGGAATGATCGAGTTTAATCGGAGTTTGGGTTGCGGAGTTGAAAACTGTTGGTGTAAAATCAGCCATGAGAAGGAGATGGAGATGGAAGCAGCAGGGGGGGAGACGGAAGCAGCAGGTGGGGGGAAGAAGAAAGCAGCAGGACGACGGAGATGGAGGAAAAAGGAGGGGGGCGGCAGCGCTGGTTTTCTTGGGGAGAGAGGCAATGCAAAAAAAAATATTAGGGCTCTGATACCATGACAGAGTGGAAAGAATTATGTGTATATCATTCAACTATTACAGTTTACAGAGTGTATATATATACCAGTACAATAAGTGAGTCGAACCGAGCTATTCTACGTATAAGATAAACAATTAAATATACAATAAATAAATACTAAATATATACTCTAATATTTTCTGATGGAGCTTTTTACCCCTGTGTACCGAGCTTCCCCATAACACTCAAGAAATTGTGTTTAGAGGGTGTCGATCTACCTTGGAGTAAATTTTTCGCAATTGCAAAGCTACCTTGAGGTTCTGAAGCTGATGACGAAAGCATTCAGGGGGAGTAGATGGGATGTAGTGGATGAGGAAAACATTCCCTGGGAATTTCCAAACCTGAAGTTCTTGAAACTGTACGGATTAGATGTCGCAGAATGGATTGCATCCGAAGAAACTTTCCCTAGGCTAGAGCAGATGGTTGTGAAATCCTGCTATAATCTCGAGGAGATCCCTGCGTCTTTCGCAGGTGTTCCAACTTTGACGGTTATTGACGTTTACGATTGCAAACAAGGAGTAGGAGAGGCAGCATATCAAATTCAAAAAGAGCAGCTGGAGATGGGAAACATGATCCAAGTTCAAGTCATTGAACAATAATTGTGTGCGCTCAAGGTACTAATGAGTAACATCAAACCCTGAATTTCTTTTTTCTTTTTTCGATTTTATAAAATGTATTGCAAGTTGCAACATCGTATTTTTTTTCCTTCTTGAACTTATATATATTGTCCAAGTATCAGAAAAGTTCAATTTCTGTTTCGAGAGCAAGGGTGTGTGATTATGAAAATGAAAGGGGAATGAGTACATGTGGTGGCTGATCGAGAGTACGTTGTAAGATTTGATTTTTCTTATAGATCTCTTCTCTGTTGTGCTCAGTACTGCAGGTAAAAAAAAATGTTCTAAGGCCGCGCGTCTCCATTCAAAAGTATGAGGCACTTGCAAGAGACTGCTGATCTTCCCATGCACAAAGGGCTTGCAGAATTCCGGTAACTGTAATGCTACATACGATAAGATTCCCACAAATTAAGACAAAATACTACTATTATTTATCTATGGTTCCGGCCAGTGTTCTCTGAGTCCAGAGTGGAATGGTTGTTTTTCAACTTTGGTTGTTGTTAACTTGTTATGCTTGAAGTATTTGTTGTATTTGTTGCTGCGCTGATGTATTTGAAGTATATGTGTTGCTTTAATAAATGTTGTTGTTGGTGATTATATCACCAATGTCATTTAGTGTAATTGGACTTAGTTTTGAGGTTTGGTAAGCTTGAAACAATCGATATAAGTTAGGAGATGCGGGGTGCATGCTTATAATTGACATTTGCAAGCTTACGGCAGTGATTAGATCAAGTGTTGAACAAAAGCAGATTCTCGCTGCTTTGTTTGGGACGGGCGTCCATCTTATATGGACGGGCGTTCACCTTAACTTTTTTCGCACGGGCGTCCATCTTCACCGGACAAGCGTCGATGTTCGGATTGGCTCTCGGTTCTAAATCTCTTTTATTGGGACGGACGTTGATTCTCTCGGACGGGCGCCCGGTGTGTAGATTTAGATCTGAGTTCTAAACTTGTTTGGACGGACGGCGTTTGAAGAAAGCGGGCGCCCGTCGATTTGCTTTAAACGGGTGTCCAGATTTCAAGCGGGCGCCCGATAGCGATTTTGAAGCGATTTAGTCGGTTTTGTTGGTATCCTTTCGGTTTTTTCGATTTGCAATCGATTACGAAAAGGTGTAACTTGTGTTTTATACATTGAATGAACACAAGGGACATATATATAACACTTGGGGACAAAACAAGATCATAACAAGCAAAGATCAAGGAGAATTATTCAACTTCTTTGAATATTTTCTGTAAACCTCAAGTTTCAACAGACATTTTCTACCAAAACTTTTATAGTATCCTTTCATCTTATTGCCTGAGATAAAAGGGGACGTAGTTTTATCCCGCGATCATATTCGAGAAAATTCCCGGAGGCAATTAATAGGGAACGAATAATTTTCACAGGAAAGAGTCTCACCTCGACTCTACGTTATTGTATCTAGTTTTCTTGTTTTGATACTATTGTTCACTTCATCACAATTTCCCCATCAGTTGCTTTCGTGCATGATGTAAATTATTCTTGTTCAAATTGATTGCTGCTGTTTGGATCTTGAATTTTGTTGGCTGTTGCCGGTTGTTCCAGAAGCGGAAAAAACTATCCTTGTAGGATTTTGTACCAATTCCAAGTGATTATTTTTCGTCATTCTTGTTTGTAGCATGCAGTGCGTTAGTCTCTTCCATCTATATATATTTATTTTATGTTAATAGAACCTTTTATTATTATTATTATTATTATTATTATTATTATTATCAAACGAGATCGGTTTTATATATAATTTTGGGACGAAGCTTTGGTGACAAACATCTATTTCACAAAATCCTTAATGATTTATGTGATAACATATAAATATAAAATAAATGTATTTATGGATTTCTAATATTTTATTTTTTCGAGCATAACGAGTTGTTCGAGTTTGAGTTCAATTTGAAAAATGCATGAAATTTTTCATGAACATAGTCGAACTGAACTCGAGCATTGCTAGGACTAATTCGAGCTGAGTTTGACCATTTTATTTTTTCCCTGAGCCATTTCAAGCATGGAAGTTTTAAATGTATACTTAACTCAATAATTAAATGTTTGATTCGATTCGGATCGTTAACATCTCAAACAACTATTTCTATTTTATGAAAAAAAAAAACCTATGTTACTCTAACTCTATTTCAGTTTACTCATCTTCTGAAGTCAAGAAAGAGAAAGAACTTTCAGATCGATCGACACAAAGCTCAGCGCATTTAAAAGTCTGGTTCTTCCGGTAAATTTTCAGGAAAGAGAATTTGGAATGAGTTTTTTGCAATCCGCTAACAAAGTCAACTTGCACTACAAGAATTACCAGTAGAAGGGATAAACTTTAAAGGGACGATATTGTAATATCCCGATTTTCGAATAAAGGGCAATTCGGTCTTTTAATAAATCGGAATATTATGTTCTTTTGGTTTTTAAAGGTTTTATAAAAGAAAAGGGGATAATTGAGGAATTATAAGGTAATTAGGAAATTTGGGATGTATAAAAAGGAAATAATCCTAAATTAACCTAATCACTTTTGTCAAAAAAAAAGAGAAGGGGCGCATTGTTTGAGGGGAGGCCGCAAGTTTAGAAAAAAAAGAGAGGAAGAACTTTCAATCCCCAGGCTTAATCCGTTGATCTTTTGGACAGACATCTCAAGGGAAAAAGAATCACCGCGACAAGAGGATCGTTTGGATATCAACCATCCTTAGAGCCGTTAACGCTCGGTGTTAAAAGGTTTATCTTTTTCAAGCTTTGGTTGCGTGGATCGTAGTAGCTCGCAAGAATCGAGGTAACGTGGTTTTCTAATCGTATGGCTAAGTTCTCGTAAGGTTGTAGGCAATCTTTTTGTATTGTTTTCTGCTGTTTTATCTGTTAAAGATCGAGTTTTTGGGGTGCATGTGCGATGGAAATCGCAGGGTTAAGTGCGCAGTGCAGGAAATTCCCAGGTGGACGGGCGTCCAGGGATTCGGACGGGCGTCCGGTTCCTCTGCAAAGTGGACGAGCGTCCAGTTCCCTTGGACGAGCGTTCAAGGTGAAATTTTGATACAGGATTGAATTGAGTTTGGATGAACGGGCGTCTGGCCTAATGGACGGGCGTCTGCTTCCTCTGCAAATTGGACGGGCGTCCGGACTTTCTGGACGGGCGTCCAAGGAGTAGTTTTTCATATAGGATGTGATGGCTTGAAGGTGGACGGGCGTTCGGTCTTCTGGACGGGCGTTCAGTCTGTCGGACGGGCGTTGGTCTGTGTCTCTAGTTTGCTATTGTCTTGTGATGTCAGCTTGCTTCTCAGGCTTTATAACATGATCTTTACTGCATAACCTTACGTGACAAAGCTCTGAACTAGCTTCTGGTGCGTTTAGTTCCGGCACCACATGGATTCCCTAAAAGGATGAAGTGTGGGACCACTTTGGAAGCTTCGGATTTGCCTTGTGCTTCGATAAGCTAGGGTTTATCGATGTCCGTGTAATTGCTAGGGCTTGTCCGTGTTCAGAGGTCTAAATACGAGGGTAGGAAGTGTGAGGAGCTTACACGAAAACACTTAGGTGGCTAGTTAAACACCTAATCAAGCGTATGTGCTAGATTAAAATCTTAAACATCATGCAATGCTTGGTAAGGCATAGTACAATATCGCGATGTGTCCTCTGACCAGACAAAGTAGATCTGTACCACGCCGGTCAATCGATTGGCGAGATAAAGCGTCACGGTGCACTCGCCGGTCATCACACCATCGGGACTCGAGATATTCCCAGGCTACTGAGAGCGAGTCTCTAAGTAGGTTGCACCCAGTTGTTCTAGTACATCCTATTACTAGGCGTAGTGCCCTTGTTATTCATGATGTAACAAACTTGAGCTAAGCTAGATACCCTTGGAACCTCATGTTATGCAATGAACATAATATGATAGTTAGCTAGGGCTAATAACGGAAATGAATTAATAAAAGACGGTATTGCTTTTATTTCTTTATGAGGGCATGGTTATACGATCTTCTACGCGTTACTGAGTACTTTTGTACTTACCCCGTTACGTTGTTTTGTCTTCTCCTTTTCCCCAAGAAGGTGAACAGGTGGTTACCGCTGATGAGTTCTTTGATGACGATGATGTTTGAGTTGGAGTTCAAGACTTAGATCTTTTAGTTTGTTTCTTTTAAAACAGTTGTTTCAAGTTTTGAATAATGTTGTTCTTCCTTTTGGATTAGTTACCTTTGAGACCTTTTGGATTTAATTTTGGATGATTAGTTCTTTGAATGGATTTTAGTTTTCACAGCATTGATTACCGTATGTTGCGATCGTTTGTTTTCCCGAGTTGTTGAGTTGTTTTATCTTCCGCGCCGTTTGGATTCTGATGTATGACGTAAGGCTTGCATGTATTATCGAAGTTTTTATTTGATAATAGATGTGCGGCGCCACTTCCGGATAAGGACTCGGTGTCCGGAAACGGGCGTCTGAGTTGGTATCGAGAGAGAAAGGTTTTCTTTCTTTGTGTAGGACTTGGTTTCCTTTAAGATAAGTTTAGAGCTTTAGTAACCCCTCTCTTTCTTGGCTCTGAGGATGGTGCTTACTAGAGGAGGAGCTAGTTAAGTATAACGCCGAGGCGAGATAATACCCAGACAAGTAACGAGAGACGGATTTTACCGAGGTTGTGGTTCCGAGAAGGAGGAGGAGTGGACCGACTACTCGGAGTTCCTCCGGTCACTCAAGTGAACAACCCGGTCATGGTGGAAATCAAGGACCAAGTAATTTGTTAGAGGTCGAGTGGAACAAGCGGGTCCTTCAAGGTTTAGCACCAGCGCACCGGTTTACATCGCCCCAAGGACCACCACTTGGACCGGGTTGGGACTTTCTAACCCACCGGCCAGTCAGTTCTTCAGTTATCCACAGGTATCCATGTTTCCGTCTACACCGTTGAGTTTCACTCCTCAGCCGACAGTTCGACCTCCACCACCACCTAGATTGAGTTCTTTCATAGCTTTGGCTACACCGGCCCATGAGAGTTATCGAATGCCCCACGATGCACAAAGCAGTTAGCCAAACATCGGCCAGATTTGGGGTTATGATAGACCAATAGATTGGTATGAGAAAGTGAAGAAGCATAGGGTACCAGAGTTCTTCGGTAATGTTGAGCCAGCAGCAGCAGACTTGTGGCTTCGTCGTTTTGAAAAGGCATGCAGAAACATGAGGGCCCCAGAATCTGAATGGGCTCAGTTGGCAGTATCCTTGTTGGCAGGTAATGCAGAGAGTTGGATGGAGTCTTATGAGCAAGCTAATCCTAGAATCACAGATTGGGCGGTATTCAAGGAGTTGTTCTATCAGGAATACTTCCCTAGAACGGCACAAAATGCAAAGGCCAACGAGTTTCTGAGTTTAAAACAGGGAAGAAATACTACAGTGACACAGTACTCGCAGAAGTTTCACGAGCTGGGCAGGTTCTACCCCGAGATTATGAAGAGTGAAGAAAAGAAGATAGACAAGTTTATGGAAGGGTTATCACATGATGTGGCAAAAGGTATGCTTGGAGATAGACCGACGAGTATGGCAAGCGTCATGGATAGAGCATTGACAATGAAAGGTTTGCCAACAGGCCGGCAGTTGTAGTTGGGGACAAGAGGCCATTCTCAAATTTTCAAAGAGGAGGTAATAGAGGCGCCACAGCGAGAATGTAAAGAAGTCGAGGAGTTTAGCAATGAAGAGTTCGACAAGTGGGGACGCCACCGGTTTGTGCTAAATGTAACAAGGCACACATCTGAGGAGATTGCATGGGTGGTAGCTTGAATTGTTTCCCACTGCGGGGAAGCGGGACACTACTCGAGGGCGTGTCTAAGAAGCTATCACAGGGCAATCGAGCGGGAGGGGCGAAGTAACCAGCAGGTAGTCGTCCCACGGTATGAACCGATTCGTGTTTTGCAGCATGATGCGGAGCAGAGGAGTTAGATGACTTTGTGGTAGCAGTACTTTTTCGTTGTTTGTGTTTCTTATAAATATTTAATATGATATAGCGCATATGATATTACATATTTATACGTAAATTGATTCACTTTTAGGTACCATAATCATAGATAATCTATGAGTTTTAGCTCTGTTTGATACCGGAGCTTCAGGAACTTTTGTTTCTTCAAACATAGTCAAGAAGTTAAACCTACCGCTTAAGGAGTTGGAGAGACCTTGAGTATATCCACCCCCTTTGGGCGAGTCACCAGATGTGCTCAAGTCACACCCTCGGTCGACATTAGAGTTGGGACTTACAAGTGCCGGCAAGATTACTGACGGTGTTGGATTTCTCGAGACTTTGATGTTATCTAGGCATGGGTGGTTGTCTAAGAACCATGTCTATTTGGATTGCAAAGGCAAGAGAGTAATCTTTAAAGTTCCAGGAAAATCAGCTAGGGCGTTTGAGGTATCGTATACAAGCCTAGCAAGAAGCGACATCCGATCGTCTCTCAAATAGATTAAAGCCTTAAAAGCCTTGAGGCGGGGTTGCCAAGGTTTTGTGGTGTCTGCGCTAGATAAGGAAAAGCTCAAACCCGAGTTAGGAGAGACTCGTGTAGTTAAGGACTTTCTGAAGTTTTCCCGGAAGATTTGCGGGACACATGCCTGATAGGGCCATAGAGTTTGAGATCGAGTTGATCGCGCAGGAGCTTCACTGAGAGCTAAAGCGCCATACGAGGATGGCTTTGGTGAGTTGAAAGAGTTGAAGATTCGACTTAGGGATATGTTAGAAAAACATCATCCGACCAAGTACATCACCGTGGGAGCACCGGTTTTGTTTGTGAAGAAGAAAGATGGGAGTATGCGCTTGTGCATCGATTACTGAGAGTTGAATAAACCGACAATCAAGAATAAGTATCCTTTACCAAGGATTGACGATCTGTTCGGCCGGTTGCAAGGTAAGAAGGTGTTCTCTAAGATTGATCTTAGGTCCGGTTACCATCGGTTGAAAATCAAGGTGTCGAGATATACCTAAGATGACCTTGATGCGAGGTATGGACATTATGAGTTTTGGTCATGCCGTTTGGACTCACTAATGCTCCATCAAAGTTCATGGACCTAATGCAAAGAGTTTTCATGCCTTATCTCGACAAGTTTGTGATTGTCTTCATGAGGCGACATTTTGGTATACTCTAAAAACGAGGAAGAGCATGAAGAACACCTAAGGATAGCGCTACAAACCTTAAAGAGAACAATTCGTATGCCAAGTTTTCCAAGTGCGAGTTTTGGTTGGATCAAGTCGTTTTCTTGGACATATAGTTTACGGAGAAGGTATTAAGGTAGATCCAAAGCCAAAGATAGAAGTTTGTTTCTAAGTGGCCTAGACCGACATCGGTGTGAGAGATAAGGAGTTTCTTGGGTCTAGCAGGTATTACCGGAAGTTTGTAAAGGATTTCTCGAAGATAGCTACACCTCTCACGAGACTTACTCGTAAGAAGAGCGTTAAGTATGAGTGGACCGATGAATGTGAGGAGGCCTTTCGGACTTTGAAAGAAAAGTTGACCCACAGCTCTGTGTTGGCGTTACGGAGGTTTTGATAATTATGATGTTTATACAGATGCATCGGGTCAAGGTTTGGGTTGTGTTTTGATGCAGTCAGGAAAGGTGATTGCTTATGCATCTAGGCAGCTAAAGGTGCATGAGAAGAATTACCCTACACACGACTTGGAGTTGGCAAAGAGTGGTGTTTGCTCAAGCTTTGGAGACACTATTTGTATGGTGTCAAGACAAGGATCTTCACGGATCATAAGAGCCTTAAGTTCTTCTTTACTCAGGAGAATCGAACATGAGACAAAGAAGATGGTTAGAGTTTGTGAAAGACTACGACTTGGACATTCAATACCACCCGGGTAAGGCGAATGTCGTAGCTGATGCACTTAGCCGGAGAGCGGTTAATGCTATCACCACCTTACAAGAAGTTGTGGATCAGTTGGATAGAATGCAGATTGAAGTGGTTGAGCAGAAGGATGAAGACCAGTTTATGGCGCCATTGATGGCGAGGTCAGATCTGCTAGATGAGATACGGTTTAAACAAGATAAGGACCCAGTGATGGTTAATTTGAAGCGTGTGGCCCGAGAAAAACCTATAGTGGGTTATCAGTTGGACAAGAGCGGTTATCTTTGGTATGGAGACCGTTTGTGTGTACCAGATGTGGATGGTCTAAGAGAGAAGGTTATGGATGAGGCTCATAAGATTGCTTTTGCGGTTCACCCCGGAGCCACTAAGATGTATAGAGATCTCAAGGAAAATCTTGGTGGCCTGGTATGAAGTTAGGGATCGCAGAGTTTGTGGCGAGATGCGATACATGTCGGAGGTGAAAGCAGAACATAAGAGACCAGGAGGTTTCTTTGAAACCTTTGGAGTTACCGGAATGGAAATGGGAGAATATCACGATGGATTTCATCACCGGTTTGCCTAAGGCGAAGGCGGTCATGACATGATTTGGGTGATTGTGGATAGACTTACCAAATCAGCCCATTTCTTGCCGTGTAAAGGTAGACATGCCTATAAAGAAGTTCGCTACTATGTATATCGACAATATAGTGAAGCTTCATGGTGTGCCTTTATCTATTGTATCCGGCGAGGGATAGTAGATTCATCGATCGCTTTTGGAGAGGTGCAGAAAGCTTTTGGAGCGAAGGCGATTTGAGTACGGCGTTTCATCCTCGAGGACGGATGGGCAGTCCGAGAGAACGATTCGAGACTCTTGAGGATATGCTTAGAGCTTGTGTTTTGGATGCCGGAGGTTCATGGATAGATTACCTCAACTTGGCGGAGTTTGCTTACAATATGAGTTACCACGCAAGTTTGGGAATGCCACCTTTTGAGGCCTTGTATGGTAGGAAGTGTAGGACTCCACTTTATTGGGATGAAGTAGGAGAGAAACACATCACAGGGCCGGAGATGGTTCAGCAAGCCAAGGAGAAGATCGAGTTGATAAGGAAGAATCTGAAAAGTGCACAAGATCGCCCAAAAGAGTTGGGCCGATGTTAGAAGGAGACCGCTTAGAGTTCGAAGTTGGGGCGAGTTTACCTTCGAGCGTCTCCAATGAAGGGTGTCAAGAGGTTTGGTCGAGAAAGGAAAGCTAAGTCCAAGATACGTAGGACCTTTTGATATCATCGAAAGAGTTGGGAAGTTGGCTTATAGACTACGGTTGCCGAATCGATGTCAGAGTCCACAATGTCTTCCACGTATCAATGCTTAAAAGTACTTATCAAAAGTGGATGTGGAATCGAGATTGATCCGGAAGTGTTACAAGACAACCTATCATACGTGGAAAAGCCGATCAAGATTGCGGACGAAAGGAAAGAATGATCAAGAGGCGAATGATCCCGTTAGTGTTAGTGCGGTGGAGCAACCATGCATCGACGGAAGCCACTGGGAAGTGGAAGCGGACATGATAGGCGAGTTCCCGAGTTCCTCATCTTCCAGGTATGTTCTAGTTTCGAGGACGAAACTCCTCTTGGGGAGGAATGTAATATCCCGATTTTGAATAAAGGGCAATTCGGTCTTTTAATAAATCGGAATATTATGTTCTTTTAGTTTTAAAGGTTTTATAAAAGAAAAGGGATAATTGAGGAATTATAAGGTAATTAGGAAATTTGGGATGTATAAAAGGAAATAATCCTAAATTAACCTAATCACTTTTGTCAAAAAAAAAAGAAGAAGGCGCATTGTTTGAGGAGGCGCAAGTTTAGAAAAAAGAGAGGAAGAACTTTCAATCCCAGGCTTAATCCGTTGATCTTTTGGGATGAGACATCTCAAGGAAAAAGAATCACCGCGACAAGAGGATCGTTTGGATATCAACCATCCTTAGAGCCGTTAACTTTCGGTGTTAAAGGTTTATCTTTTTCAAGCTTTGGTTGCGTGGATCGTAGTAGCTCGCAAGAATCGAGGTAACATGGTTTTCTAATCGTATGGCTAAGTTCTCGTAAGGTTGTAGGCAATCTTTTGTATTGTTTTACTGTTTTTTATCTGTTAAAGATCGAGTTTTGGGGTGCATGTGCGATGGAAATCGCGAGGTTAAGTTGCGAGTGCAGGAAATTCCAGGTGGGCGGGCGTCGAGGATTCGGACGGGCGTCCGGTTCCTCCGCAAAGTGGGCGAAGCGTCGATTCCCTTGGACGAAAGCGTTCAAGGTGAAATTTTGATCTGAGATTGAATTGAGTTTGGATGAGCGGGCGTCGGCCTAATGGGCGGGCGTCGCTTCCTCGCAAATTGGACGGGCGTCGGACTTTACGGACGGGCGTCAAGCGAGTAGTTTTTCATATAGGATGTGATGGCTTGAAGGTGGGACGGGCGTTCGGTCTTACGGGCGGGCGTTGATCTGTCGGACGGGCGTTGGTCTGTGTCTCTAGTTTGCTATTGTCTTGTGATGTCAGCTTGCTTCTCAGGCTTTATAACATGATCTTTACTGCATAACCTTACGTGACAAAGCTCTGAACTAGCTTCTGGTGCGTTTAGTTCCGGCACCACATGGATTCCCTAAAAGGATGAAGTGTGGGACCACTGGAAGCTTCGGATTTGCCTTGTGCTTCGATAAGCTAGGGTTTATCGATGTCTGTGTAATTGCTAGGGCTTGTCCGTGTCTAGAGGTCTAAGTACGAGGGTAGGAAGTGTGAGGAGCTTACGAAAACACTTAGGTGGCTAGTTAAACACCTAATCAAGCGTATGTGCTAGATTAAAATCTTAAACATCATGCAATGCTTGGTAAGGCATAGTACAATATCGCGATGTGTCCTCTCGACCTGACAAAGTAGATTGTACCACACCCGGTCAATCGATTGGCGGATAAAGCGTCACGGTGCACTCTGCGCGGTCATCACACCATCGGGACTCGAGATATTCCCAGGGCTACTAGAGCGAGTCTCAAGTAGGTTGCACCATTGTTCTAGTACATCCTATTACTAGGCGTAGTGCCCTTGTTATTCATGATGTAACAAACTTGAGCTAAGCTAGATACCCTTGGAACCTCATGTTATGCAATGAACATAATATGATAGTTAGCTAGGGCTAATAACTTGAAATGAATTAATAAAAAGCGGTATTGCTTTTATTTCTTTATGAGGGCATGGTTATACGATCTTCTACAGCGTTCTTGAGTACTTTTGTACTTACCCGTTACGTTGTTTTGTCTTCTCCTTTTCCCAAGAAGGTGAGCAGGTGGTTACATTGATGAGTTCTTTGATAGCGATGATGTTTGAGTTGGAGTTCAAGACTTAGATCTTTTAGTTTGTTTCTTTTAAAACAGTTGTTTCAAGTTTTGAATAATGTTGTTCTTCCTTTTGGATTAGTTACCTTTGAGACCTTTTGGATTTAATTTTGGATGATTAGTTCTTTGAATGGATTTTAGTTTTCACAGCATTGATTACCGTATGTTGCGATCGTTTGTTTTCCCGAGTTGTTGAGTTGTTTTATCTTCCGCGCCGTTTGGATTCTGATGTATGACGTAAGGCTTGCATGTATTATCGAGTTTTTATTTGATAATAGATGTGCCGAGCGCCCTTTCCGGATAAGGACTCGGTGTCCGGAAACGGGGCGTTACAGATATTGTCGTACCTTTAAATATCTTTATTGTGACGACAAATCGTCCCTTTAAATGAATTCAAAAATAGTCAAAGTTTTGGGCGGAATTTTTGGAGGGAAACTTTAAACGGACGACAATATCATCCCAATAAATAAAATATTAACCCCACCGTGCCAGCTAGGATTTCCACGTGGACATGACTATTTGAAGGGACGACATTGTCGTCCCATTAAAGTTTCTTCCAGAAAATAATATGTGACATAAAAGAAATTATACAATTTGGGTTTGTAAGGACGACATTTGACGTCCCTTTAAAGGAAATTAATTTTTTTTAAATATAAAACGTTGTGTTAATAAATAAGATTCTGTTTTTTTATAAAATTCGCGTTTAAAGGGACGACTCTGTCGTCCCATTAAACCTTTTTCAGAAAATAATATGTTATATAGAAGAAATTATAAAATTTGGGTTTGTAGGGAAAACAATTGTCGTCCCTTTAAAAGAAATTAATTTTTTTTTTGGGAAAGGTCGTAGAGGACGGGTTTACATCTTATTTGTGTAAAAAGGACAAGAAAATAATGCAATAGTTGTAAAGGACAAAAAGTAATGTATATCCAAAAATACCCTTCATAATTATAACTACCCTCATTCCTCCATTATCCGACTCATTCATCCATTATCCCAAAATCTAGAAACCCTAGCCTCCATCCTCTTCTCTGCAAATCCCCTCTTTCCCCTTTTGTATTAACTGCAAATTCCATGAGGCGATGCTCCATCTGCAAATCCCATGAGGCGATGCTCCATCTGCAAATTGTGAGAGGTGATGCTCCATCTACTTGCCTATTCCGTTTGATATCGAGCAATGAATTCTCGATTTGGTGATGATTTGCAATGAATTCTCGTTTGCATCTGAAATCTGCTAATATCACTACTTCTTGCACAAGAGGTATGGCCAAGGATTCAATAGAAGCAAGCGTAGCAGGTCCAGGTAATAATAACTGCATTTGTTTCCTTTGATCATCAATATTGGTGCAGAAAGTGGAATAATCACTTCCTCTGATAATTGATTTAATCTACACGAAGCAAGAGAGCAATAAACAACCGTAACCGTAATCGTCTCAGTCGAATTCGGAAGTCGGAACTCGGAACTCGGAACTCGGAATTGCTCCATCTGAATTGGTTTTTGTTGATACACCAAGTGCATTCCGCATGTGATAATTACGAGCAAATCGAAGTTTCAATCGACTGCATTTAATCAGGTCGTATCCTTTTCGATTTAATGTTAATATCGTATCTTTTATTCTGATTTTAGAACGGTAATCTGCCTGATTTTGTGCTATTGTGTCTATTTGAAGGTTGAATATGAAAGGTTTGACCTTTCATCCGATTTGGTGAATGATACGAGCCATTTGTGCTACTGTGTCTACGTTTTGTGAATGAAAATCTGCCTGATTTGTGCTACTGTGTCTACGTTTTTACAGATTCAATGCTCCGATTTGGTTAACTCTTTCCATTCATCTCGATTTACTTTTCAATTTCTTTTCTGAATCGTATTTTTGTATAACCGTTGTTTTGATTGCAGTGAGTCAAGGCTATGAGCTGAGAAAGGCAAGAAGAACCGGGGATTTGATTTCCCTGATTCTCCGGTGACAATTTAATGCCTAAAGATGCCTACTTTTAGAGTTTAGAGGCAAGATTAGTTGCAGCAAATAAAGAGAGGGAAAACATAAGGATTGGTTCTACTATTTAGTTTAAATCACCGACTAGATTTTGCTACATGATAGCACAAACGAGCATTTTAAAGATGTTGTGATACTCAAATTAGAAGCAGGCAAGCAGCCCTATCAAAAGAAGGCAAAGGAACTTGTATATATCATGCTATTTTTGACAAAATGAAGACCATTTGATGTATATGTAGTAACACCATCATTTTGGCAAGCAGCCTTATTTTTTCTTCCATCTTCATTTGATGTATATGTAGTAACACCATCATTCAATAACCGATCAATATTATTGACACATAATAATAGTCATGTAGTAACATGAACTTTCTCTGTAGTAACACTTGTTGCAACACATGCCCTTTTAATCATGTAGTAACACCACTATGCACACTCCATACAAAGAATGTAGTTACGCATAATGTAGTATCACAGTGAAAGTCCACATATGAAATAACACGTATTTCACGTTGGTTCTGTGAACACTATCCGACGTAGTAACACCACTATGCAAACACCCTCAAACATAGTAACACATAATGTAGTAACTCGTAGTAACACCAACACGTAGTAACACCAACACCCTGCAAATCCTTACCCGACTTTAATGTGAAAAGAAAAAAAAATTATTATCATTAAGGGTATTTTTCTACATCTCTTTTTTTTTTGTCCTTCTCAACCACTGTCTTTGTTTTTCGTCCTTTTTCATCATTTACCATCTTATATTGTCCTTTAGGCCCACCACCCGTTTTTTTTAATGTAAAACATTGTGTTAATAAATAAGATTCAGTTTTTTATAAAATTTTAATATATATATTCTAATAAACATTGCGTTTAAATATAAAATACATTAGGGGAATGAAGGAGAATGACAGAAATATTTCATCAATTGAGTAGAAGGACAGTCTTTTGAAACTTTTGCATAAAGGACAAAACTATTTATTCACCGTCAAAATTCATTTGTGTTGAAATTCTTTGTTTAAATTCTTGCCGAAATTTCTTGTCGAAATTCACTAATTTTCAAAATTCATTGTCGAAATTCACTAATTTTGGGATTCACTATCGAAATTCTTGATTTCGGGATTCTTTGGGAGATTCACTGATTTTAGGATTCATTGTTTGTCCTTCTCGCTATAAAAATTATGTAGTTGTCCTTCTCCCTATAAAAAATATGTAGCTGTCATGTTACTTAAAAATATTACAAATTGTGTCCTTATCCCTAATTTCCCATATTTTTTATTGAAATTCCTTTATCGAACGACAATACAGGTGATTCTAATAATACTCTCTACTATAGATTGTCAGTTCATTATCGAGGGATTGATTTGAATCTCGGGGTTCATTAATGAGCGATTGATCTCAATCCCGAGATCCGTTATCGATTAAGAGATTTCAAACCGATATCTTTCATTACAGATAATTCGTATAGTACTATCTACTATATAACATCATGTCGTTATTGAGCGATTGACTTGATTCTCGGGGTTTGTCACCGAGCGATTGAACTCAATCCTGAGATCTGTTATCGATTAAATGATATCAAACCGAAATCTTTTCTTACAGATCATTATGATAGTACTATCTACTATAGATCGTCAGCTCATTATCGAGCGATTGATTTGAATCTCGGGGTTCGTCACCGAGCGATTGAACTCAATCCCGACATCCGTTATTGATTAAGTGATTTCAAACTGATATCTTTCCTTATAGATCATTCTGATAGTACTATCAACTAAAGATCTTCAGTTCGTTATCGAGCGATCGATTTGAATCTCGGGGTTTGTCACCGAGCTATTAATCCGAATCCCGAGATCCGTTATCGATTAAGTGATTTCAAACCGATATCTTTCTTTATAGATCATTCTGATAGTACTATCTACTATATATCGTCAGTTCGTTATC
This sequence comes from Gentiana macrophylla, assembly GCA_026214975.1. NCBI lineage: Eukaryota > Viridiplantae > Streptophyta > Magnoliopsida > Gentianales > Gentianaceae > Gentiana > Gentiana macrophylla. Next base: position 259,765 of record CM047817.1, read on the forward strand.
GAGCGATTGATTTGAATCTCGGGGTTTGTCACCGAGCGATTGATCTCAATCCCGAGATTCGTTATCGATTAAGCGATTTCAAACCGATATCTTTCCTTATAGATCATTCTGATAGTACTATCTACTATAGATCGTCATGTCGTTATCGAGCGATTGACTTGAATCTCGGGGTTTGTCACCGAGCGATTGAACTCAATCCCGATATTTGTTATCGATTAAGTGATTTCAAACCGATATCTTTCCTTATAGATCATTCTGATAGTACTATCTACTATAGATCGTCAATTCGTTATCGAGCGATTGATTTGAATCTTGGGGTTTGTCACCGAGCGATTGATCGGAATCCCGAGATCCGTTATCGATGAAGTGATTTCAAAACGATATCTTTCTTTATAGATCATTCTGATAGTACTCTCTACTATAGATCGTCAGTTCGTTATCGAGCTATTGATTTGAATCTCGGGGTTTATCCACCGAGTGATTGAGCTCAATCCCGACATCCGTTATCGATTAAGTGATTTCAAACCGATATCTTTCCTTATAGATCATTCTGATAGTACTATCTACTATAGATCGTTAGTTCGTTATCGAATAATTGATTTGAATCTCGGGGTTTGTCACCGAGCGATTGATCCGAATCCCGAGATCCGTTATTGATTAAGTGATTTCAAACCGATATCTTTCTTTATAGATCATTCTGATAGTACTCACTACTATAGATCGTCAGTTCATTATCGAGCGATTGATTTGAATCTTGGGGTTCGTTAACGAGCAATTGATCTCAATCCTGAGATCCGATATCGATTAAGCGAATTCAAGCCTTTTTATATAACTTTAATAATTTATATAATATGTAATTTATATAATTATATTGAGTAGCGATTTCAAACCCGGGGATCGTTAATTAATCGATTGATGGCAATGTTATATAATATGTAATTTATTTAATTAATTTTAATGGGACGACAATGTCGTCTGTTAAGGCCATATTTATATGATTATTAAGGGTTATATTTCATTATTATTTTCCCCACATTTGCATATTTACATGAGAATTAAGGGTTTAAGTGCAATTATTTAGTAAGGATGATTTTAATATGGTTATTTGCAAAATTGGTTATTTTAAGTGTTTAATTGATTAAATTATGATTATTTGGATTTCACTACATTTTGCAATGTTTATTTATCCTTTAGGAGGCGGAATTTCGAGTGCTAAAGAGGATAAATGAAGCTCAAGTCGAATTATTCAAGATAGAGTTGGAATTGGCTTGAAGAAAATGGATAAAGATGAAGAGATCCGATCCTAAGCATTGCAAACGAGCGTCTGCATCCCGTCCATTCCAGACGGGCGTCCACTGAGCTTGGACGAGCGTCCATAATCGTATTTTACATTGAGTCTTGACGAAGCCAAATGCACGCGTTCATGCTCCGTCAGGCATTCGACGGGCGGGCGCCTGGTTGTTCAAAGCGGCGTCGGTGCCGAGTTAAACCCTAACCGACTTAGCACTCTATAAATACAGCAGCAGCCCCAACCCTAATTACTGACTTTCATAGCCGCAATTTTCACAAAAGAACTGCGCCCCAAGACCACTTTTACACAGAGATGCAAATCTCCAATCCAACAATCTTCTCCAATATGATTGTTGGCTAAAAGCCTTGCAGTGAGTTGACGGAAGAAGCCCATCATCAAAACAACCAACTAGAGAGTTCGATGCTTTATGTTAGTGAGTTTAATTTATAGTTTTTCATCACTTTGGATGCTGTTTTGTATTGATCATGTTTTGTTGGAATTAACGATTCGATGAAACGATTTATCTATATCTATATGCTTGGATCTATGTATGAAAATATATCGGTTTAAGTTTTATTTCGTTCAAGTGATGCGATTAATTGTGTTATAAGAGATTATGCATAGTTGATTGAGTAAAAGTATTAGAGATAATCTCGTGATCATGTTTGGTATCTTTGTTTAGTTTACTTGGAAAAGATAAACGAAACCCTAGAATTTAGTTGAAGAAATTTAATTGAACTCGTGAATAGATCACTACTAAAAACTATATCTTTAAATCACCATCTAGTTGGGATTGTTGGTTGATGGGTGGAATCTAGTTGCCTCATTTGTGTTTTCCTTTAATTATGCGAATCAAATCGTTTAGATTAAGTTTAGTTTAAGTTCTAGTTTTATAAACCCTAATTTCTCTTTGTTTTCCTGCACTTTTCATTTGTGTTTCGTAGTTAGGCGCTCGTCCGCAATAGCGAGCACGCCCGTCCGTTAGATTAAGCTTTCAGGGACGCTCGTTCACTTTAGTGAGCGCGCCGTCCATCTTTCTGTTTTCTTATTTTACGCTTGTTTTTATTCTGTTTTAGTTTTAATTCTTGAGTTTAGGTTTCAGGTTAGTTTCAATCTAGTTTAGTTAATAATTGTGACATAATCGATATAGATTTATAATTGAATTCGATAAACATTCCATTCCCTTAGGACGACCCGATAACATCCTTTACTACAGATCCTTATACTTGGGGTGTTTCGGTTATAAATTTGTAAAACTTCGTTTTACCGAACAAGTTTTGGCGCCGTTGCGGGAATCGAGTAACGGTTGTCGGATTCTTTTAGGTATAAAATTTTATATCGATTCTAATTTTAATTCGTAGGTCTAAATTTTAGAATTACGTTTATTTTTTGTTTTCGTCTTACCTTGTTTTATTTAATTCTATTTTCCTTCAATTATTTTCTTTAATTTTTGATAGTTATATTAGTTTCTATAATTTTAGATTTGTTTTTTTTAATTTTAGATTAGCCTTTATTTATTTCCGTACGTTCTTTTTAGTTTCCTTAATTATTTCTATTTCGTTTTTAAGTTTTAAGCCTTAGTTGTAGATTTTTGAAGTGCGGACGGCGTTTAAGAACTTGAGGCGCCCGTCCACTTCAATCTGTTCCCCGAGCGACCGTTCATAAATCAACGCAGCGTTCACTCGAACGAACGTCCACTAACACTAGACGCTTGATTCGATCTGTTCAATCATCACTTCTTTTCTATCTTCTCTTCTCTTTTCTTTTCTCCCTGTAAACCATCAAACCTTTTCTAAACCTGTTCTAATCAACCCTAAGGTTGATTTCTTCCCTTTCCTTTCTTTAGTTTATGCAAGCGAGAAGTAAGAAGGGACTTCTAATCTTCGATCCCGAGCACGAGCGATCTAATTTTAGAAGGAGGCTTTTCCCCGATTTGGACATAATGGCGGATCAAGATCCACCAATTCCAAATCCGATCCCCAAGCTCGATTAAATTTAATCCTTGGTGAGATGCAAGCTCTGCGGCAACAGCAGAATCAACAAGTGGCATAAATCAACAACTTCAACAATTTAGACAAAACCCGGCTTAATCAATTGAACCGGGACCCTACACCCCATATCTAAATCAAGATTTTCTCGAGGGCATAGACCTATTCGTCCTCCTCGACATGGGAGGAGTAAATTTCGATCTAAAGAGCGGAGTAGTTGCTACAGTTGAATAGCTCTTTCCATGGTCTTTGCTCGGGGAAGATCCACACGACTTCTTATCCACATTATATACAAATCGTGAAAGCAGGCCATTATCCTGGTGTTGATTACGAGATAGTTAAGTTAAAGCTATTTCCTTTTGCTTTGAAGGGTGAAGCAAGTCGATGGTTTAAATCGTTCGCACATCATTCTCTCCATACATGGAATGATGTCAAAAGAGCCTTCGCTCTTAAGTGGGTTTCACTAGGCAAGATTATGGAGATGAAACGGGAAATAGCTACGTTTGAGCGGTTGGAGGATGAGGCTGTTGGCAAAGCTTGGGAGAGATTGAATCTCTTGATGAGGAAATGCCCCAATCACGGATATGTGAGACATGAGTTCTTTGGAGGCTGTTCTATAGAGGTGTCTCTCAACCTAATAGAGACTATCTTGACTCACGACTCATGGATCCTTCTTAGGGGAGGTGATGAGGCGCCTCACAGAGTGTGCGAGACCATCGCCAAGAACAATATGTGGTCGACTCCCAAGAAGACCAATGTTGTTAAGAAAGAAGATCTGCATAGCGATCTGATACAAAAGTGTTGGTTGCTCGGATGGAATTGATAAGCAAGCGGTGGCCAATCTTGACGCGACCTTACGATCTTGGAATGCGGTAGGAGCGGAGATGACGGAAGAAGTAAATTTAATGGATAATCAAAACCAACCCTTCCGAAACTTCAATCAAAGCGAGAACTACTCGAGATTTCAACGACAAAACTTCAATCAAGCCAAGTTACCACCCGGCCCTTCAAATTCGAATTCTTTCAACTCAAACTATCAAAGGACGACTCCTAACTCCCAAAGGCCGCATGAGGTGGATGGAACCAAACTCAAAATCATACCACCTCATGTGTCCCTCAACACAAATTCGATGGTGGTAGACATGGTGAAGACTCTGTCTACTAGTGTTAAAGCTATTGAGAGACAAGTTGGTCGGATGGCGGACCGGCAAGCAAGCGAGACCTCACGGTAAACTTCCGAGTTATACGAGAGAAACCAAAAGGCGATGTGAATGTTTGCCTTTGCCATTACACCACAATGGGAGTATGGACAGGAAGAAGAGCTCAATGAAGTAACGTTGAGAAGTAGTAAGAAAGGCTGGACCCGGCAAGATGTCGGGAAACGAGTAGCCCCTCCTGACGCCATGAGTTCAGGAGGGGGAAATCAGAAACCACATGCCGAAGAAAGCAGCGATGAGGAGCTTAGTGACAATTCTTCGGAGGATGAAAATAATTCGATGATGAGGAAAGAAAAGGAAAGTCAAGGGCTGTACCACGACTAAAAAAAGAAAGAAAAGTTCGTAAGATGGAAGGATAGGGAGGATGAGGCGATAAAGAATCAAGCTACGAGGGAATGATAAAGCCCTCCTTATCCACCAAAAAGGAAAAGAAAGCCCCTCACTAATGACAAGCGGTATCTTTGGAGTGAGAGGATGTAGAGACACTCAAGTTAGTATGCCCTTAGCGAGGTATTAAGCCGAAATGCCTAAATGCTCTAAGTATCTTAAAGAATTACGTGGGAGTAAGAGAAAGCTTGAGGGGATGGTGAAGAAGTGCTCTGTGAAGATTGCTTGCGATGGTTTCACGTAAAATTGCTTTGTTAAGCGAGGTGATCTGGAAGACCTTCAATCTCTTGTGAAATTGAAGGCCACATATTCGAAAATGTCTTATGCGACTCGGGGCCTCTATTAATGTGATGCCATTAAGCGTATGCAAAAGCTCGGGTTAGATAAAGGATGCGGAGCGCCCTATTTCTCTTGAGATGGTAGAGCCAGATCTAGCGGTTTGCGGCCGGTTGTGTAGCTAATTTTCTCCTCCAAGTTGAACATTTAGTCTTCCCTACCCGGTCGGGTTATTCTAGACTATCCACGATAAGGAGATGCCTCTAATTCTAGGCCGAACCTTTCTAGACACTTCTAACGCTCTCATCGACTTACGCAAGGGATGATTACTCTTAGAGTCGATGACACATCCGTTACCTTCACCCGAGGACATATCTGAAAGAGCCGTAATTGATGAAATATCGTTTGTCGAAGCTATCTATGAGGACGAAAAGATGCCTACTACGAAGAAGCAGAGAGAGTTGGCAGAGATAGGTGTTTTTGAAGTCATGGACATTGAAGATCAAGGTGATTGCGGACCATCTTCTAATTCATTCTGACCCGTCGTCATTGGCGAGTCATCTTCACTCGTTCACACTGAGCTGTTAGTGAGTTAGAAGCATGGAGATGCCCGACAACAAACGATGATTTCAAAGAACTGAGTCAGAAGACTTCATCCTGGTGAAGAAAAAGCTCGATGGGTAGTTGGGACGAGGTAGACTTTTGGAAAGAAACTACTCATTGGGAAGTAGATGATTGGGAAGAAGAGTCGCGGAAGAGCTTAAAGATGAAGAGCTAAGAAAAATGATCGATCACAAGAAAAGGAAGCAAGTGTTGACCGGAGGATTCCGATGGATGATTTGATCCAGTACCTTTCTGGGGTTGAGCCTCGGGAAGATGAGTTATTCTTTAGTCAACCACTCCAAGCTCATAAGGAGAAAGGTGGCCCGTTAAAATCTAGTATTGAGCAACCACCTGCGATTTAGAGCTCAAAACGCTTCGAAACACCTTAAGTATATCTTTCTTAAGGATGGAGGTAAATTGCCTTTGATCATTTCTTCGAAACTCGACCCTGAGCAAGAAGCACAGCTGATAGAAGTGCTTAAAAAGAATATCCTCGCGTTCGGATGGCAAGTGGGTGATATCCGAGAATCGGCCCGGATGTATGCATGCATAAAATCCGAAAGGAGGAGGGGAGCTAAAAGGTTAGACAACCTCGAGAGAAGGCTGAATCCGCATATGCGGGAGGTTGTCAAGAAAGAAGTGATAAAGTGGCTTGACATGGGCATCATCTATGCAATCGCCGATAGCGAGTGGGTCAGCCCTACTCAAGTTGTGCCAAAGAAGGCGGAATCACGGTCGAAAAAGAATGAAAAAGGAGGAAGTTGCCTTACGACTCGTGACGAGCTCTGAGTGCAGTATTGACTATCGTAGACTTAATGAGGTTTCTTGCCAAGGACCACTTTCCCTACCCTTCATTGACCCCGACTTATTGAGCGTAGAGTGGTCATAAGTATTATTGTTTCCTTGATGGCTATTCAGGCTACTTCCGGATAGCCATTGATCCTAATGACCAAGAGAAGACAACTTTTACATGTCCATCACGGTACTTTTGCGTTCCGTAGAATGCCATTCGGCTTATGCAACGCACCCGCGACTTTTCAGCGGTGCATGTTAGCCATTTTGATGGACTTGTGGAGCAGTGCATGGAGGTCTTCATTGATGACTTCTCGATCACGGCGATAACTTTGATGAAATCTTAAAGAACCTAGATATGGTACTCAAGCGGTGTGTTGAGAAAAATCGGTGCTTAAGCGGGAAAAATGCCATTTTCTAGTAGGCGAAGGAATCGTTTTGGGACATAAGGTGTCCAATCTTTGGTATTCAAGTTGATAAGGTTAAGGTGAAGCCATCGAAAGGATGGCGTACCTAAGGCAGTGAAGGAGAGTGCGAGGTTTTCTAGGACACGTTAGCCTACAGGCGGTTTATTCGAGACTTTTCTACTATTGCCAAGCCTTTATAAAATCTTTTGAAAGATGATGTAGATTTCTTGTTCGATCGAAGTGCAAAGAAGCTTTCAATTGTGCGAAAGACAAGCTTATCGATGCCCTATTTTAGTTGCACCCGATTGGACCAAGCCTTTCGAGTTGATGTGCGATGCCTCTAATTACGCCGTAAAGCGCAGATTTTAGGTCAACGAGTTGATAAAGGTTCGAGCCCATTTATTATGCGAGCCGCACTTTTGAACCCGGCTCAATGCAATTATACCACAAGCGAGAAGGAATTCTTAGTTGTTGTTTTTGCCATTGACAAGTTTAGAAGTTATCTTCTAGGGTCTCAAGTTGTTGTATGGACCGACCATGTAGCCTTGCGCTACCTTATGGACAAAGCGGATGCAAAACCAAGGTTACTTGATGGATTACGATTTTACAAGAGTTTGACCTTGTGATTAAAGATAAGAAAGGTAGTGAGAATATTGTGGTGATCATTTATCTCGCTTAGTAAATGAGGGTCTGAGAGAATCACAATGATATAGGCATTGATTTTCCGGTGAGCAATTGATGAAGCTTGAAGCGGTTAGGCCGTGGTATGTCGACTACGTCAACTATTTAGCGAGTGGTCATTTAGAAGACATGACGTATCAGGAGAAGAAAAGTTTTTTCGATCTTAAATATCTCGTATGGGAAGATCCTTATTTGTTGAGTGCATGTAGGGCGGATTGCTTGAAGGTGTGTTCCGAGCATGATCGGTGGGATATCCTAGAACAATGCCATAAGCGGTCCTACCGGAGGTCACTATGGAACACCGAAGGCGGTTGCAAAGATCCTTCAAGCTGGATTCTCTTGGGCGACTCTGTTTAAAAGACTTGAAGCCTTTTGTAAAGGTTGTGATAGGTGCCGAGAACCGGACGGCGAGTAGTAGGATGGAAATGCCACTTAAGCCCATTCTTGAATGTGAAGTTTTCGACGTTTGGGGCATAGATTTTATGGGACCCTTTCCATTTTAGATGCGGTAATAAATATATCCTAAATCTGTATCGACTATGTTTCCAAGTGGGTTGAAGCCATAGCTACCCAAACTAATGATCATAAAGTCGTGAAGAAATTCTTGCAAAGAATATCTTTACCGGTCGGGTTGTCGAGAGCACTCATTAGTGATGAAGGTACCCATTTTTGTAATCGCCGCTTGATAAAATCCTTGAAAAATATGGTGTCAAACACAAAGTTGGTACACCATATCATCCCAGAACGAGTGGGCAAGTCGAGGTGAGCAACGAGCTTGAAAAGAATTTTAGAAGACCGTGAACAATAATCGATCTAATTGGAGTCTTAAGTTGGATGACGCGTTGTGGGCTTATCGTCTTGCATTTAAAACCCCGATGGGCACGTCACCCTTCCAAATGGTCTATGGCAAAGCTTGTCATTTACTGTCGAACTTGAACACGAGCTTTACGGGCAATTAAATTCTTAAATTTCGATAGCCAACTCTGTAGGGAGAAAGCGGTTGGTACAATTGAGCGAGCTCGGATTTAATTCGGACTCGAGCATACGAGAATGCTAAGCTTAGCAAGGAAAGAACAAAGATACTCCATGACGCTAAGATCAAGGACCGAGAATTCAAAGTTGGTGAGATGGCTTTACTCATAATACTAGACTTCACTGTTTCGGGTAAACTCAAGTCTGGATGGTCCGGTCCCTTTGAGATTCTCGAGGTTAATCCAAGTGGAGTAATTACTTTGAAGCGGGTATGGTAATCAAGCTTTTAAAGTGAATGGCCATCGACTTAAGAAATATTTTGGGCAACCAAAGGAAAAGCCTGAGACTCTTTATTTCCAAAGAATAGATGAAATCACGGATGTCTGATTTGTGAAGAGATTCCATCTTATTTCTTTGAGTCAGATGATGACATTCCTACCTCTACCTATGCGGAACCTTCTTCTGAGACTCCTGAGCATGTTAGCACACCTATGCCTATCATCCGCAAGAACACGAAGAAGAGATTCAGTGTAGTTTGGAGAGAAAAGTTTAATGATCTTATTGCGCACTTGACTTGTTGTTGTGGTGAAAATCATTTCCGCCCCAATACTTCTGATTCCGATACTGAGGTGGCGGCTGTTAAACCAAAGTGGCCCGATCCGGGTTGATCTTTTGAAACTTGTGTCAAGCTATTGACATTAAAAGAGCGCTCCTAGGAGGCAACCTAGTTTTCTTTGTTTGTTTTCTTTTTTTCGGTTGTTTTGTTTTCTTGTTTTTAGAAATAGTACTCTAGTGGCGTGTTGATGGTTATTCCTTTTACTCGTGTTGTAAGTGTTTTGTGTTATGTGTTGCTCATATACCCCGTGTACCCCGAGATTATATGGTATGTCGAGTGTGGCGAGATACTTTTGAGTAGGTTCGCAAGCTTTTATGTCGGTGTTGTCTATTCGAGTTGTCGCGGTACATTCATGCTCCGGCGACCTCGCCAACTTTCATCCGACAACCCTTTGTTGAAACCAACTAAGTTTTCTTTTTCTTTTATTACGCACATTACGAGGACATAATGTGATTTAAGTGTGGGGGGGTAAATTGGGTGTGTTTTTATGCTATATCCTTTGAAATATGAGTGAATGTTAAATTTCCACGACATTTAAATTTTTGTTAGTCTCGAGCATGTGGTTGAAACTAAATGCTTGCTAGTTGTAGTTTTATAACGATGATAGTATGTGACTTAGTGAGATAATTATAGCATGTCTTTACTGTTATGAAGATAGTATTCATTTTTCACTCACGAAAGCCTTTGATTTTGAAGCGAGATTTTTGAACTATATCCTTTCATTTTTTTAGTGATTTATCTTAGGAAGGTAAGTATAGTAACACCTTAGTTAGACCGGGTGCTGTGAATATCATAAAGTTCGAATGTGATAAGTGAGATGTAACTTATGTCTTGAAGAAAAGAATGAATAAGCAATCATAATAAATACGTTTGTCGAAAGCTGGTCGATGATTTGAGTGCGGTAGGTCATACCACGTATGTCCTATACCACTATGATGACCAGAAGCTCACAACAGTTGGAAGAAGCTACCTTATGATTTGAGTAGGTAGGGGATTATCTCGAAATGTCCTATTCTACTATGATGGGTAAAAGCTCATTCTGATATGCGTCAAATTTGAAATTTTGAAAATGATGAGTAAAAATAAAGTGAAGTCTTTGTTATCATGGATCTTATACCCAGTAGAACCGCATGATATGCTGTAGGGATTATCCTACTGAGTGCGTGGGAAGGCTTTGAGTGGAGCTATTACTGCCTATATCTAGGATAGTCATTGGATTTTTGAGAGGATATTTCTTTGAAAGGCTTGTTAAATTTGAAAAGGGCTTGTCACACATACACTGAATCTATCTCTGTGATGGTATTGTTTGCTATAGTTGTTGTATCTTTTGTTACGTGAGTTAGAGATCTATGTGGATTACATGAAAGTAGAGCTATAGTTTTGATTGTTTTGTCCGAGGACGTACAAAAAGCTAAGTGTGGGGGTGTTGTTAAGGCCATATTTATATGATTATTAAGGGTTATATTTCATTATTATTTTCCCCACATTTGCATATTTACATGAGAATTAAGGGTTTAAGTGCAATTATTTAGTAAGGATGATTTTAATATGGTTATTTGCAAAATTGGTTATTTTAAGTGTTTAATTGATTAAATTATGATTATTTGGATTTCACTACATTTTGCAATGTTTATTTATCCTTTAGGAGGCGGAATTTCGAGTGCTAAAGAGGATAAATGAAGCTCAAGTCGAATTATTCAAGATAGAGTTGGAATTGGCTTGAAGAAAATGGATAAAGATGAAGAGATCCGATCCTAAGCATTGCAAACGAGCGTCTGCATCCCGTCCATTCCAGACGGGCGTCCATCGAGCTTGGGCGGCGTCGTAATCGTATTTTACATTGAGACTTGAGGCGAAGCCAAACGCACGTTCATGCTCCGTCCAGGCATTACGGGCGGGCGCCTGCAATTGTTCAAGCGAGCGTCGGTGCCGAGTTAAACCCTAACCGACTTAGCACTCTATAAATACAGCAGCAGCCCCAACCCTAATTACTGACTTTCATAGCCGCAATTTTCACAAAAGAACTGCGCCCCAAGACCACTTTTACACAGAGATGCAAATCTCCAATCCAACAATCTTCTCCAATATGATTGTTGGCTAAAAGCCTTGCAGTGAGTTGACGGAGGATGCCCATCATCAACACAACCAACTAGAGAGTTCGATGCTTTATGATAGTGAGTTTAATTTATAGTTTTTCATCACTTTGGATGATGTTTTGTATTGATCATGTTTTGTTGGAATTAACGATTCGATGAAACGATTTATCTATATCTATATGCTTGGATCTATGTATGAAAATATATCGGTTTAAGTTTTATTTCGTTCAAGTGATGCGATTAATTGTGTTATAAGAGATTATGCATAGTTGATTGAGTAAGAGTATTAGAGATAATCTCGTGATCATGTTTGGTATCTTTGTTTAGTTTACTTGGAAAAGATAAACGAAACCCTAGAATTTGGTTGAAGAAATTTAATTGAACTCGTGAATAGATCACTACTAAAAACTATATCTTTAAATCACCATCTAGTTGGGATTGTTGGTTGATGGGTGGAATCTAGTTGCCTCGCTGTGTTTTCCTTTAATTGTCTGAATAAAATCGTTTAGATTAAGTTTAGTTTAAGTTCTAGTTTTATAAACCCTAATTTCCTGCTTTGTTTTCTGCACTTTTACATTTGTGTTCAGTAGTTAGGACGCTCGTCATAATAAAGCAGGCGCCCGTCCGTTAGATTAAGCTTTCAGACGCTCGTTCACTTTAGTGAACGCTCGTCCGTCTTTCTGTTTTCTTATTTTCTGCTTGTTTTTATTCCTGTTTTAGTTTTAATTCTTGAGTTTAGGTTTCAGGTTAGTTTCAATCTAGTTTAGTTAATAATTGTGACATAATCGATATAGATTTATACTTGAATTCGATAAACATTCCATTCCCTTAGGACGACCCGATAACATCCTTTACTACAGATCCTTATACTTGGGGTGTTTCGGTTATAAATTGTAAAACTAGTTTTTACCGAACATCGTCCCAAAAAAGCAAATGTCGTCCCATTAAACATTATACCTAACTAAATCGGGCAAACTCTCTTCTTCTTCTTCATTTCAAATTTTGTTCAGGCTCCGCCGCGCCCCACTTCTCAAACCTCCCCAGCCCGTCCGCACCACTACCCAGCCCATCCGCACTACTATCGCCACCGGAGAAAGCTTTCCCCCACCTATCGCCGCCGGAGAAAGCTTACCCAACCCGTTCTGCTTGACTTGCTGGCCGGACTGCTTCTCCACATCCACTCCAGGTGACTAGGTCGGTAATTTGGTCCTTCACGACTCCACCACCTCCACTTGAGTTCAACTTTATTCTTCAACTCAATTTCAATTGAGTCCATGTAATTTTTTTCCTATGAAGTATTTTTTCAATTTCCATGATTTTTATGTTGTGTATAGATTAGAATTTAGAAGTGATTAATTGATTTGTTGATTGTGTTGTTGAGTGTTCTTACTTGAATTTGAAGTTTGAACACTTAAATATTTGACTATCGAGTAGTGAATGGTGTGTAGTGTGTAGTGAATGTGTAGTGAGTGTGTGTGTAGTGAGTGTATTGTAGTGATAGTGTAGTGTGTGTGTGTGTAGTGAATGGTGAATGGTGTGTAGTGAGTGTAGTGTAGTGATAGTGTAGTTTTTGATGTATAAAGGGATAGTAGTGTGTGTGTTGCAATGAGGGATAGTAGTGTGTGTGTTGAAATGAGGGATAGCAGTGTGTGTGTTGAAATGAGGGATAGTAGTGTTTATGATGGATAAAGGGATAGTAGTGTTTTTGACTATTATATTGGTAGTAGATGTACTATATAGTTGATTTACTTCACAATGTTAGTGTATAAAGCGTGTGATTGACTAGTATATGTGTGTGATTGACTTGAAATTTTATTTCGTCAAGTAGTAGTGTATTAAGTAGTGTATGAATCTTGACCATGTATTGGTTTTGGAAAAGTGTTGGAAAACCGTTATGTATGTATGTGATTGAACATGTTGAAGAAAGTCTAGCATTGAAGGTGTTCTTGTGCTAATTTGTTATAAATCAAAATTAGAAAATGAACTAACATTGAAGAACTATGAGTGGTAAGTGTTAAAGACTTAGTTTTATGAAACTAAGTACTAACTTTTTCTTGTGCCTTAAGTGAGATACTAACTTAAGTTATTGTGGTATGTCAAGTTATTGTGTATCAGTGATTTCAAATGGAACAAGACAAGTCATGGTTGTATATTGACAGAATGAAACCCGAGTTTGATAAAGGGTTGAGTGAATTCATTAAATACGCACGGCAATTTCTTAACACTGAAGGTAAGATTCGTTTCCCATGCAAAAAGTGCTACAACATTTGTTTCGAAACTTTGGAGGACGTGTATGATCACTGTTTCTTTTGGGGATGGGCAGTTGGGTATACAACATGGTTTCACCACGGTGAAGATGGTGTATCCCGTAAACGTGCACGAACAACTGAATTGGTAGTTGAATTCAGAGATGAAATGGCTCCAGTTATAAATGATTTCCTTGGTAGAGCCTCAGAAGAAGAAGTTTTACAGACAAAGGAGGATGACAACATTGATGAACTCCTCTCCAAATTGCACGAACATGTTTATCCGGGATGCAAAAGCTCATCCGCCTTGAAGTTCTTAGCGGATTTAATGCATATAAAAGTGTTGTATAAGTGGCCAAATGAAAGCTTCGACGTTCTTTTAACAAAACTGAAAGAAGTTTTTCCGGAAGGGTCAAATTTACCCGATTCATTCTAAACAAATTGGGTCTGGGGTATGGAAAGATCGATGCTTTCTTGTACCACTGTTGCATTTACTATAAGGAGACTGCTGACTTACAATCATGTCCAGTGTGCAAAACGAGCTGTTATAAGGAGTCTAAAGAAAAAAGGTAGCTCAGAAAGTGCTACGTTATTTTCCGTTAAAGCATCGTTTGAGACGTTTGTATGCTTCCCATCACACAGCTCAGGCAATGACATGGAATAAGACGGGGCGTTCTACGGATGAGGATGTCATGATGCATCCAACTGATGGTAAAGAATGGAAAGAATTCGACGAGCAACACCCGGACTTCGCTATCGAACCTAGAAATGTACGTCTCAGTCTAGCTACAGATTTTTTTTGCCCATTTGGTACTACGAGTCAAACATACAGCATGTGGCCTGTTCTAACACAAGTCTTGAATCCAGCACCATGGGTTTGCAACAATGAACTGTATAAACACATGTGTTTACTTATCCCGAGACCGGACTCCCATGCAAGGACTTGGGCGTTTATTTGAGGCCATTGATTGATGAGTTGGAAGAATTGTGGTCACAAAGGGTAGTTGTGCTTGATGTTTGCTACAAATACTACCTTTGAATCACGAGTTGCAATTATGTTTACGGTGAACGATTTTCCCGCTCGTAGTTATCTCTCAGGTTGGACTGGTCAAGGATACAAAGCATGTCTAACTTGCAACGACGAAACACCTTCGGTACGGTTAAAGAATAAGACTGGATATGTTGGACATCGTAGATGGCTGCGGGCGGACCACCCGATGCGTAAGAATAAGGGGTTTAATGGTAAAATCGAAACATTAAGCCCTCCAGTTGAGAAAACCATGGAGGAAATTCTTCAACAAATTAGTAACCTACCCGAATGTTCACCGGGGAAACACAAAGAGTACGATGGTAAAACTCATAAGCGTCCAGAATCTTGTTTGAGTTGGTCGAAAGACACCATACTAAATAGATTGCCTTATTGGATGCCGAAAAAACTCAAGTACAATCTAGATGTTATGCACATTGACAAGAAGGTATGTGATAGCTTATTGTCTACGGTATTGAATATTGATGGTAAGACCAAAGACAATATCAAGGCACGTAAGGATCTAGAAAACATGAAAGTGAGAAAGGAACTACATGTGATTAAACAAGGCAATAAGACTTTAAAACCGCGTGCTTTGTTCACGTTGGTACCAGAAGATCGGACAAAATTCTACGATTTATTAACAAATGTTCGGTTTCCTGATGGTTTTGCAGGAAACCTAAGAAAGAATTTGACTGGTAAAGACAAATTTAGCGGGCTAAAATCTCATGATTTTCATAACATACTCCAGAGACTTTTACCAGTTGGGGTACGAAAATTCTTGAAAAAGGAAATTTCTGATACTATCATTGATTTAAGCCATTTTTTCAGATTGATTTGCGTGCGCACGTTGAGGGTTAGTGATTTAGAGAATGCAAAAGAGAAGGTTTTGGAAATCTTGTGTAAACTAGAAACGATATTCCCACCGGCATTCTTTGATATTTTTATACATGTGATAATGCACTTTCCTGAAGAAGCGATTAGGGGTGGACCTGTTCATTTGAGATGGATGTATCCGATTGAACGTTTCTAGGTAAGTTAAAGAGGTATATTAGAAATCGGGCCAGGCCGAAAGGATCCATCGCAGAGGCATACGTGGCTAACGAGACCTTGATGTTTTGCTCGTTGTATTTTTCGGGAAATGAGACAAAGTTCAATAGGCCCGAAAGGAACTGGGTTGAGAACGAAGATACCATCAAGAGCCGTATATCAGTATTCAAGACTCATTTTCGATCAATGGGATCGATGAAATGCTTGACATTCAATACTACTTTGAGAGAGAAGGTTCAGGGGTATGTCTTGCAAAACTGCCATGAGATCGATGAATACCTCATGTAAGTGAGCAATCCAAACTTAATTCTTTCATTTTTTTATAATTCCATTAAAGCTAACTAGTCTTCTACACCTGGAGTAGTGAACATCGTATAAAACTGTCAAGTTATTGCACGAAACAGAACCTGGACAAAATGCACCATCAAGAATTTCCTGATTGGTTTAATTCGAAGGTACAAAATAAAACTTGATACACTTATTTTGCACTTTTATGAGCGTTACATAAATACTTATGTATGGTACATTATGCAGATGATTGTATTGAGTAAATAGAACTCATCAGACTTGAATGACCAATTGTTAGCACTTTCCACCGGATCTTTTTCAACGGTCAAATTCTATCAGAGTTGTGTGATGAACGGTGTCAGATTCAATGCACAAAAACTGGATCGCACACGCACAACTCAAAACAGTGGGGTTGCTGTCAAAGGGACTGAAGGCACTACATGGTATAGAGTCTTAGAAGACATATATGTCGTAAGCTATCCAAATCATAACACTATTGTTCTTTTCAAATGTACATGATTCGATACTAGTCCAGCTAAGAAGGGTGTCCGTGTATATAAGAATACAACAAGTATACGCACTACAAACACCTAGTAGGAAGAGGAGCCATTCATTCTTGCTTCACAAGCAAAACAAGTGTTCTACATAGATGATTTGTATAACGGATGTGACTGGAAATTTGTTGAGCATTTTCAACATCGTCATATCGTAGACGCGTCAAATATTAATAGTGATGTGGTTGTTGATGATTTGGTAATCGACGAAACAACCCATGGAAATTTCTGACTTGTTGTTGAACTGCCACCGATGGAACCGTTCTACATGAGTGCAAATGATGTAGAAATAGATGTTGATGAAAACAATCTCGTTCAAAATAAAAAGGATGACAGTAACGAGTATGCTTCAACGGATTGCGATGATGATAATAACTGTGTAGATGATGACATATACGACTCGATATCACCAAACTATGCAAGTGATAATGAATGATGCTATAAATCTAATATTCTTTTAGCAAGTTCATTCAAATATACTTGAATTTAAAAATTATATAATATTAGTGCTTTACTTATACTACATCAACATATATGTGCTCTTTATATCAATTTTTTATTATATTCAAATACTTGATCATATAGGTGAATGGCTTCCGTGGGATCGGTAGGTGGTTCTCAACCACCGCACGAGCATCCATTTAGGCTACCGGGCCAATGCAAGGACGGTAATTAATTAACTTTCATTTTTTTGTCTAGTATGATTATTCTTATTTCGTTGAATTAACATTGACACCGATACTACAGATCATATAGCAGATAATGAGGAATTGATACCGCCACCTCCATCCCTGAAAAAGAAGCAGGGTGAACGCGGACCTGCAAAAGGTTTCATCGTCCAAGCCCTCAAGAAAAAGTTAGGGGGCTTGATTCCTCTTAAATGGGATCCTAGATTTCCCAAAGTTCAGAAGGTTTTTGGAAAATACGCCAAGGATTTTGAGTCCGAGACAGGGAAAGTCGTGAGGTCCCATGTTCCCTATTGCGTCCCGACCTGGCGAAAGGTGGATGGCCGACTTAAACAGTTAATTTGGGAAGAACTTCGGGTACTTAGCTAATCAAATTGTTAACACTTTCAAATTGTAAGTTTCATTATATTAATTTAGATATCAATCGTTTCATTGCTTGTGTTTTCAGGCATCGTTTGAACCCCTTGAGCCTATTCACCGCGATGCCGTGCTGAAAAGTGCCGGTACTTTATTCAGAAAATGGAAGACTAGACTAAGGGAGGAGGTAGATGAACACAACAACAAGGGGTTTCCAGGGCCTTGTCCCCGACCAAGGGATGTGGGTTCACCACAACAATGGGAAGCGTATCTCCGCTACCTTAGTAGCGATGCTTTTAAGGTAAAGCTTTTATTCCATTACATGTGTTACGTAGATTCGATTATTATTACTTGTTACTGCTTATATATAATACAAAAGTACAATTTTTTTTGCAGAAAATATCTGATTAGAATAAGAAGAATCACGCCGGGAGTAAATATGTAGGCCACCAAGGACGAACGCCTATGGCCGTAGTTCGATGGGATAGGTTAAGAAGGGTAAGTATTAGGAAAGGAAATCCTTATCACTTCATTTTTTTGAATTTTCATAACTAATACTTTTGTTTTTTCAAGGGTAATCTGAGTCTGAGTGAAGATCCTTTGGGGCAAGATCCTATCCATGTATGGGCGAGCAAGCATAAGAATGCTGACGGCTCGTTTCTCAACGGTGATGCGGAGGCTGCTTACGTAAGTGATATACGTTGTATATATTTCAATTCAATACGTTCACATTTTCCTTTTCCTTATCTTAACTTCCAACGATATATGTTGTGTTTAGAGGAGTCTGGAGGAATGGCGTGCTATGATTGCACCAGGTCGACCGATGACTTTTGAAGAAGAGGAGGCAATCTTTCAGGGCGCCTTATGAACAAGGCGAGATTATTTGATTGGCCTTGGCCCTACGCAATCTTCCGTATCCAATTCATCACAATCGTCCCAGTCTTCAGCATCGTCATCTTCTTACCACCAAGAATGCAATATGCAGATTGACCAACTTAGAAAGTCTCATGATCGGTTGGTGAAGTTAACCAAAAAACAGACCAAGAGAAACAAAAAACAAGTGGCTCTTCTCAAATTGTTGCTGAATAATCTTAAGGATAAGCAACCGGATATGCAAATAGAGGTTAGCTCATCATCTTCCGATGAAGATGATGACGATTCTGAAGATGATTCTCAAGTTGATCTTGACGATGATGCGTAAACATTCTAGAGGAGACCATTGTTACGTTTGGAAACATTGCACAACTTTGTATTTTGCGTAACATTTTTTCACTAAGCTTATGTATTTTGTTTTGTTATGAATCCCCTCTTAAAAACATATCTGTTATTGATTTTGGGAAAAAACAGGATTGGTTTTATGTAAATAGAATGGGAGGCCATGCGAAAACTAAAAAAATATAAAAAAAAAAATATTTAGGTCGTCCCTTTAAATGAATTTCTGGAAATTTTATCTGTTTAAAGGGACGACATGTCGTCCCTATAAATGCACTTCTGGAAATTTTCTCCGTTTAAAGGGACGACATTTCGTCCCAACAAATATTTTATAAAAATAATTTTTTCCTAATTTATTTTATACAATTATCTTTTTCCCAAATATATTTTAAGGGACGACTAAAGTCGTCCCTTTAAATGTTTTCCTATAAAAATTATAGTTTTTTCGTATTGAATTTTATTATTAAAACTAAACGTAAATTCTTTTAAGGGACGATATGGTCGTCCCAACAAACTTTTTTATAAAAAAAATATTTTTTTCCTCATAATAATTTTTTAGTGAAATAAAATGAATCATGTTTATAGGGACGACAATGTCGTCCCTTAAAAGAATGCCATGTCAGCACGTTGAAATTTCTTAGAAAAGTTGAAGCCACGTCAGCATACATTTACAGGGACGATTTTGTCGTCCCTTTAAATGGGTCAGTTGTTTAAAGCGACAACGCAGAAGAGACGTCTTTATAGGAACGACGTGTCGTCCTTTTAACCATTTGATAGGACGACAATGGCTTTAAAGGGACGACAAAATGTCGTCCCTTTAAACCAATTTTCTTGTAGTGTTGGTATTTGCCGGAGTAATGTGGGAAAAAGCTTTTCGGTGATAGATCTTTATTTTGGGTTTGGATTTGACGATGTTTATGATGACTATAAGGTTGTGATAGTAAACTGTCCATTTGAGAAGGGTATTGATTTTCATGATTATGAGTATGAAATTTACGGTCTCAGATCATATTCATGGAGTATACTAAGATAATATCTAGACATTCTTAATCACAACATCAAGAGTTCATCATCATGCTTGCATGGGGCATTAGTTAAGTGTGCTTTAAATTGGATTATAACGGTTTCTGATGAAGAAAGGACTTTGAATTACATTCTAGCATTTTATCTTAGAACGAATAAACACAATTTTTTACCAGTACCCAAGGATCTAGAGGAAACTTCTTGTTTGACATTGAAATGTATTGAATGGCTGCCTTGTTTTAAGCATTGGTGGTTCTTAAACTTTATTTGATATGCCGGTTAATGTAATGTTTAATTACGATTTGTAGGTGATGAAGGATTACGGTTTGAAAGATTCCTGGATGAGGATACCTAGACATAATCCGCCGTGACAAACCTTACCACCCATGGCTCTTTTAGAGGATACTAATAATCATACTAGAAAACTCATCACTTTCAATCATTTTGATGGAACAATTTTTTTGTATGATTTAGTTAGTCATCAAAATATGGAGTTTCAAACATGTGGTGCTTTTTGGCAAAATTAGAAAAATGGTCTTTTAAGTTGGCATATTTTGGAGTCCTGCTCCTGCTCCGGTAAGGAAAATGGTCATGTAAGTTGTTTTTTTTAAATAGTCCTACCCGCCGAAAAATGCTGACTGGACACCGGAACCTTTCAAAATTGCTGACGTGGCTGCCACTAGGGTGCCACATTAGATCCCACGTGGCTGTGGGGTCCCATTTCTACTCAATTTATTGAAAAAACGCCCATTTATAAAAAAATTACTGTAGAGAAACAAGCACTTTGCATCCGAGCTAAAGCTCCGGTATGTCTATACAATTTTAAGCATTGGTGGTTCTTATACTTTATTTGATATGCCGGTAATGTCAGTGGTCTAAAAATCGCCAAAATCGGACGCCTAGGCGTTCGGCGCACCCCGAGCATCTCGAATATACCCTAGGAGACCTCTGCTGGGCGATTGTGTCTTCTGGACGGTGCTGGGCGATTAGGGTTTTTGTGTTTTTTGGTTCCTTGACACACACACATATATATATATATATATATATATATATATATATAAAAAACATAATAATAATAAAACATTTCTAACAAAAAAAAAAAAAAGAAGGCAGCCTGCCGCCCCCCCCTTTTTTCTTCTTCTTCGATTGTGATCACCTCCCCCTCCCCCCCTTCACGCTGCCGGCCAAGGTGTTCACCGTCGGCCTCCACCGGCCCATACACAGCCCGGCCGACGTCCGACCGCCGCCGGAGGTGAGTAGTTATCTCTTTTTATTTTGTATTTTAATCCAAATTTTTTTTTATCAATTTGTTTACTTATTTTGTATTTAGTATTTACTGTTGTTAATCAATGCCTAATGGGTAGTAAATAATGACTAATAATTCTAGTAATGATTTATGACTAACAAATTAAGAAAATTAGTAAAAAATTTACAATTAGTTGAGTTTTTTTTTTCTTTTTTGATTTTGACATTTTGTTGATTTGTTCAAGTCTTCAGGAAATGAAAGTTGATTAATTTCATAATTTGTATGTATTTTTTTGATTTAATTTGTTTATAACTTAGTTCATAAGCTAACTAGCTAAGTAGTAAGTAGTAACTAGCAAGTAGTTTTGTTTGATTTTTTTGTTTGACATCTTTTTTAGATAAACAATGGCTCAACAACAAGAAGGGAATGCAAATTTTGGTTCGTCTAATGCTTCTTCTTCTATCCCATTCCCATTGAAGAAACAAAGTGACGATATTGGGTGGGAGTTTGGAGTGTTGTGTGAACCAAACAATAATGATAAGTGGAAATGTTTAAAGTGCGGCAATAAATATAGTGGAGGAGCATATCGAATTAAGGAACACATTTCCGGATACCATCCCAGAAAAAAGAAGAACGTAAAGCTTGTCTTATGGCGTCCGTGGAAGACAAGAAACGTGGTATAGAAGCACTTGTTTCAAATGTAACGAAGAAGCAAACCGAGAATGAAGAACATGAATAGTCAAGGAAAGAAGTTGATATTAATAAAGAGTTTGATGAAATCGAATTCATTGAAAGTGGAGGAAGCAACAAAAGACCGAGGTCTCTTGGACCCATGGATAGATATGCCACAAATCAACCCGGAATCCGTCTCGATTGACACTTTTCCAATGAGAACAAGGCAACAAAACATTAATGATGCACTTTTCAAATAAAGAACTCAAGAGTGCATCAATATGTGGCAAAGTGGGTGTATCAATGCAGCGTTTCTTTTAATTCAATTGACAATGATTGTTTTAGACAAATGTGTGAGGCGATTGGACAACTTGGCCCGGGTTACCAACCTCCAACCCAATACCAACTTAGAGATCCACTCTTGAACAAGGAAGTGGAGAAAACAAAAGAGACTCTCAAGAGTCACGAAGAAGAATGGGAGAAAAATGCTTGTTCAATCATGACCGATGCTTGGAGTGATAGAAAGAGAAGAAGCATCATGAATTTGTGTGTGAATTTGAGAATTGAGACGGCTTTCCTTTCTTCAAAAGAGGCTTCCGGTGATGCACATACCGCCCAATACATATTTGATTATGTGAATGAATGTATTGAAAGCGTTGGAGAAGAAAATGTGGTCCAAGTGGTGACCGACAATGTTTCAAACAATATGGCGGCCTCGGATATGTTGAAGAAAATAAGAACACATGTCTTTTGGACACCATATGCCACTCACTCCATCAATCTTATGCTTGAAGACATTGGTAAGCTCTCTACTTTCAAGACCATAATTAACAAAGCCAAGAGTTTACCATATTTATCTACTCTCATCACAAGACTTTGCAAATGAGAAGAAAGTGTACAAGAAGAGAGATAATACGACCGGAGTGACTAGATTTTCCACTTCTTTTGTAACATTGCAAAGTTTATTGTAGAAGAAAGAGGCTTTGAGGCGAATGGTGAACTCTAATGAATGGAAAGAGACAAAATGGTCTAGGAGCAAGAAAGGAAAAATGGCTTATTTTATCATTGTGCAACCAAGCTTTTGGAGTGGGGTTGCTCGTACATTGAAAGTATTTGAACCGTTGGTAAAATTCCTTAGACTTGTGGATGGAGATGTGAAGCCTGCTATGGGCTTTGTGTATGCCAAGAATGAGATCAAAGAAGTTATGAAGAACAGAGTGGAGAATTATAAGTCTATACTTGATATAGTGGAGAGCAAAGGAAAGGGACGTGTTGACACTCCACTTCATTTGATGGCTTACTTGTTTAATCCATACTACTATTACAAAAATGCTTCTTCATTGTCCTCTGATGAGCATATGAGTATCCATGATGCGGTCTATGAATGTATGGAGCGGTTATTTAAGGATGAAGACATTCAAAACATTGTGATGAACAATGAGTTGGTGATTTAAGGTCCATTTGGTAGACCTATGGCTTTAAGAGGATGTGAACAATATACTTTTGATCCGGGTATGATTATGAACATCTCTCTTTTTTAAATATTAAGTATTAACTAATAGTTATTAAGTTCAATAATGTTTTTGTTACTTTTTGTCATTTTGAATTTTTAGTTGGATGGTGGTCTAACTATGGCAACCATACACCTCACCTCCAAAAGGTTTCAATGAGGATTGTTTCTTTGACATCAAGCTCTTCCGGTTGTGAAAGCAATTGGAGTGTCTTTGAAGGGGTAAAGTCTTCTATAAAAGTATTCTTGAATTGAATTTTATCTTATATGATAGTGTGATATTGATTTTTTTGTGTTTAATTTTATTTTTGTAGATACACACAAAGAAGAGAAAAAGACTAGATACCAACCGAATGAACAAGCTAGTCTATGTTCAATTCAATTCAAGATTGTTGGCTAAGAAGAAGAAGAGGAAGGACAAAATTGATGTGCTTCTAGCATCAAGTGCGGAAAATGCACAATCTTGGATAGTTGATGGAATAGATGATGACGAGGAGGTCACGCCCGGTTCGGGCCTTACATTGGAAATGGTGAGTGAAGCATCCGGAGCAAATGAAGAATTGCAACCAAGAAGGAGTGCCCGCAATACGGGAGAAGTAAGAGAGCTTGATGAAGAGGATTTTGTGTCCGATGCCACGGAGGATGATACCAATGATCATGAAGACATGGACTTTGAATTTGACTCGGACAAAGCGTGATGTTGTTGGAGTTGGAGACTTGGGGAATAATGAGGATGAGATTGAAGATTGTACTTGAGAGTCTTGAGTGTTGACAACTTGACATTGATTTTGTACTTTGGGCTTTGGCTAGTCGTTTCTTTAATCTTTTGACACATTTTTACTTGATTTTTATGTTTTATGATCATAGGATGTAAGATTTATATGGGACATGCATTATTAAAAAAACAAAAAAAAAAAAAAAAAAAACCGCCTAGGCCAAGATAAGCGCACCGACTTCGCCTAGCGAGTTTTAGAACATTGGATAATGTAATGTTTAATTACGATTTGTGGGTGATGAAGGATTATGATTTGAAAGATTCCTGGATGAGGATACTAGACATAATCCGCCGCGACAAACCTTCCCACCCATGGCTCTTTTAGAGGATACTAATAATCATACAAGAAACTCATCTTTTTCAATCATTCTGATGGAACAATTTTTTTTGTATGATTTAGTTAGTCATCAAAATATGGAGTTTCAAACTTGTGGTGATTTTTTTTGGCAAAATTAGAAAAATGGTCCTTTAAATTGGCCTATTTTGGATTTAGTCCTGCTCATGCTTCGAGGAGGAAAATTGTCATTTAAGTTGTTTTTTTTTAAATAGTCCTACCTGTCGGAAAACGCTGACCGGGCACCTGAATCTTTTAATGTTGGACTTATTTTTAAGTTTTAGTGATGAGTGCCAGACTAACTGTTATAGAGCAAAGGGAAAAAGATGTCTAGATCAAATGTATAGGTTTATTAGAGTTTGATCTTTATATAGGTTTGATCAAACAAGCACTGTAAAGGTCAGCTGACTTACATCAATGCAGACTAGTCTAGATCAGTAGGGTAGTTAGGTCAGTAGACTTATCAGGAACTCTTTGAAGGCGAAAGGTGAGGGCTCAAACTCAGTTGTTGAAGACTAAGGGATCAAACTTAGTATTTAAAGTCAAGGATATGGAATCAGAATTTAGGGAAGTCCGATATGACCTAAAGCGATTACATATACCTTGTGTACAAGGTCTAAGTTCCACAAGATAAGTGGTGATTGGAACTTAGTTATATGCAAAAAGGTGTAATCTAACTTCATAAATAAAAGTTAGATAAAAGACAGTAAGCTGAAGTGTTTTTAAACAAAGCATAAGAAGGATAAGCTTCTTGATGTGCATCAATGGACTTATGTTCTCGGGAAACTCTTTGGACACATGTTTGAATTAATCAAAGGTGCATTGGAAGATTACAAAGAAAGGGATGACTAACAACCTCGATTTTATCAAACAAATCAATGGTTAGGATTAAAGGGACGTTAGGATGATTGATCCTTTATCCAATGGATAGAAGTCAAAGGGTGGATGATCATTTTACATCAAAAATGAATCGGCGATGTTGTCTCATCCAGAACAGCAAGCGAAAAAGCAAGTCAAGATGAGACAAGTCTGAAACGGCTATATTTTAATTTCAAATATCAGTCACAAGGATTCCTACCTATAAATAGAGGACTCCTAATTCAGATACAAGTGATGGATTTTGATGAACATTAAGGATCTATCTTGACCTAAAAGATTTCAATCGATCAAGCACCCTGCTGACCCTACTGAGCATAAAGCTACTGATCAAGAGAATATCTTCAAGTGTAATCTGCATTCAAGTTACATCAAGTTTACTCACTTGAAGATCTCAAGTGCTCTTGATCATATCATCCTGATCATTTCTTTGAAAATTTGAATCACTTACTTGATTCAATCTTTCTTTACAAGAAACCTCTTTGAGAGACAGTGAAGCATCTTTTGAGGTGTGAAAGGCTGTTGTTTGTGGTGGAGAGTGGTGAAGAGGCAATTCTACCCTTCAAGGACCAGTGGAAGACTTTGGGCGACAATCTCACTGCTCCAAGTGTTCGATTTGTGAAGCCATAGTTATTGGTGAAGGACAAGCAACTTAGGGATTTTTGTAATCGCTGCTACATCAAAGATCTCTAGTGAATTACCTCCAACATCACGGGGAGAAGAGTGGAGTGACAGGATTACACCACCTAGAACCACTATTAAAACCCGCCTACTTACTTTTTGCATTTATATTCTGCATTTAGTTTATCTAGCACATCACTCTACTGAATCTAGCAACTGAATTCACACACAAACACTACTAAGTATCTAATACTTGGTATCATATTTAACAACAAGAAACAAGGCTTAATTTTTGATATATTTCTGCTGCACAAATTCAGTAAACTCAGCGATCGTGACAGACTACTAAGTGTCGTGAGACTATTTGAAGTATCAGAAATTTCTTTGAAGTTCTTGAGTTTGTTAACTCCAAAAGTTTTAAGTGTTAAGTTTATTCACCCCCCTCTAAACTTAACCAAAGCCTTTTCAAGGACCAACAATTGGTAGCGAGCGGTGTACATTGCTCGAAGTAATCCTACTTGTTGTGCTTGTGAAAATTCTTTGAAAACTTTTTCAAGTTTCTAATTTTCAAAAACTTGCATCATGGATAACAATCAGCATGCTAGAACAATGCTGATGTGTTCTTTGGATCGATTTGATGAATATAAACGTTGTATGCAGGCTTATCTAGTTGCTACACATGATGAAATGATGGATGTCTTGACGGATGGACCCTTTGGAGATCACAAAAAAGCATGAATGTGGACAATGATATTCAGTACATTCCAAAACCAAAGAGAGAATGGACAGCTGAAGATCGAAAGAGAGCCAATGTCAACAACATTGCTATAGATATCATTTACAGAACTCTAGATAGCAATATGTATATGAAAGTAAAAGATTGCAAAACTGCCAAGGAACTTTGGGACAAGTTGTAGTTAATTTGTGAAGGCACTGATGCTATCAAAAAGAACAAGATCAGTGTAGCAAAGAAGAAGTTCCAAGAGTTCAAAATGAAGCCAAATGAAACCATTGAACAAATGGAATCTAGGTTCAATGCTATCATGGATGAACTCACCCTGCTGAATGTGAAATACTCACAAGAAGAAATAAATTCAAAAATCTTGGAAGCTCTACCTGCTAAAGAAGTGTGGGAGATGAAGGTGACAGCAATAGAGGAAATGAGAAGCCTACATGAGGAGGACACCTTCAAACTGTTCTCAGATCTTAAGGCATATGAGTTTAGTAAGAAACTGGTGCCTGAGACAGAAAAGGAAGAACCAAAGACTACAGCATTGCCCAAGATGATTTGTTGGATGAGATGCAAGAGCAGATTGCATTGCTGAGCAAGAAAATTAGATTGATGAAAATTGGAAAGAGTTCACCCAGGAATTTCACAAAGAAATTCAGTGAAAAGAAAAAGGAAGAATCAAAGAAAGATAATGATTACTTGTGTTATCATTGCAAGAAACCAGGACACTCCAAACCCGATTGTCCTGAGTTAAAACAGAAAAAGGAACCAGATTATCTTTGCTTTAACTGCAAGAAGCCTAGACATTTTAGACCTGATTGTCCAGATCTACAAAAGAGCAAGAGTCAACAAAGAAGACATGGAAAGAAAGTAATGGTTGCTGAAGATGAATCTGGTTATGAAGTTGAATCAGATAAAGGAAATGAATCTGATGACACTGCATTGGTTGCTGAGTTGGATGATTATGCCTTGATGGCTAACATGGATGAGGCAGAGGAGGTATACAGTGCAGTATCAATTAATACTCCGCGATAGTGATTGTGAATCCACCCGTGGTTCAAATCCTAAAAATTACGATAATGAGGAAACTTTGGATGCCATCCTTAATCAATCGAGGATAATACAATCGGTTATGAGATTGTGAAGGCGAGAAAAAAGCTCTTCAATCGAAGTTGAAAGATTGAAATTTGAATTGAGAGTTCTCAAAGGAAAGGAAAAGAAGTTGAACAGAATCAGCATAAGTCTGCTTTGAACATTCGATGTAGAGCCATGAGTGAGAACAATCTTGTTCCTACATTGTATTCAAATCTGGGAAGCCCTATGGTGATTGGACAGGTCTTGGATTTGGAACTCAACAATCCAACAGGAGTGGGTCCAGTAAGGTTACTAAACCTAGTGCCAGAATTGGTCTTATGTTTGTACTTGCACAAGATCCAACTCCAAGTAGGGTTGCTGAGACAGTAAAGCCTACTGAGAAAACTTCAAGAAAGCAACATCAGAAGTCAAAAGGTCACAAAGACACTAACAAAAGAATAAATCCAAAGCTAGGGTGATGTACCTTCAGACATCTTGATAGCAGGACACTGCTACCAACAAGTCTATTTGGACCACAAAAGGGTAAAAATCAGAAATATTCCAAGGATAAGAATCCTAAACCCAAAAATATTAATCATTCTAGGGATACTTATCTTAGGGGGAAAGGTAGACTGTTCCCTACTGATGATGATTGGAATATTCTCGCCCCAATTGATAAAGCTTGATAGATATAACCATCTGCCAGGTAAAACCTAGGCAATGGAATCAACAAAGGACTCAAAGAGAGGACTTATATAAGACCTCGCCAGAGACCTCGCAGACTCTATATTACAAAGTACGTTTCTAGCAGTGACAAACCTATGGTTATCTTGGTGCTTCTAACAAGAGAAATCACTCCAAACAACAATATATACCAAAAAGCCAGAAAGTATATGTGAATCCTTCACAACCAAATGTTAGATCTTATGGATGTGTGGAATACATGTATGAACATAAGTATGACACCTTTAGAAGAAGACCTTATGGGAACTTGCCAGGGGTCATGCTTACCACTGACCATCATGGACTCAAACAGGTTTGGGTACCTAAAATGTATTAATTTTGTTTTGTAGGGTGTATGCGGTACATTGTGAGTGGATGTTCGGACATATGACAAAGAATAAGCCAGCATCTGTCAAGCTATGTAGAAAAGGATGGTCCAAGAGTGAACTTTGGAAACAAGAACACACTGGTTGCACAAGAGGCTATGGCACACTTATGAGGAATGGACTAACAATCAGGAATGTTGCATATGTTGAAGGACTGGACTACAACTTGCTGAGCACTGGACAATTCTGTGATATGGGATACAAGGTTACTTTTAACAAAGGTACATGTACTGTCATCAGTGAAAGAGGTGATCAAGTTGTGTTGGCTGGAAAAAGACAACAAAATATGTATGTTGTGGATTGGTCAACTGCAGTTCCAGAAACATGCCTGATAGTGCATACCAAGTCAGAACTCAATTGGTTATGGCACAAGAAGTTGAATCATCTGAATTTTGATGATATCAATCAGTTAGTAAAGAAGAAATTGGTGATTGGTTTACCTGACATCACATTCAAGAAGGATGCTATTTGTGATGCCTGTCAGCAAGGTAAACAAACTAAATCAAGCTTCAAGTCAGAAACAAAGCAATCAACTAAGAGAGTGTTGGAGCTGATGCACATGGACCTATTTGGACCAGTGACTCCAACAAGTGTAACAGGAAAGAAGTACACTTTAGTTGTTGTGGATGATTATTCAAGATACACCTAGGTGGTATTCATGAATAAGAAGAGTGAAACACTTCAAAAGATGCCAGAACTTTTGAAGAGATTACAAAATGAGAAAAGTGTCACAGTAGTGAAGATCAGATCAGATAAGGGTACTGAGTTTCTCAATAAAGTAATAAGAGAATATTGTGAACAAAATGGTGTACTACATCAACTTGTTGCTGCTGGTACACCTCAGCAAAATGGGGTTGCTGAGAGAAGAAACAGGACTCTTAAGGAAGCAGGAAGAACTATGATTTGTGAAGCATTGTTACGAAAATCTTGAGGAAAAAGCGATTAATACTGACATGCTATACACAAAATAGAACCTCAGTGAACAAGAAGCAGCTGAAGACACCTTATGAGATTTGGAATGGAAGGATACCTAATATATCTTATTTCCATCCATTTGGAAGCAAATGTTTTATCTTAAATCATAAGGAGCAATTGAAGACCTTCCAACCCAAGTCAGATGAAGGAATTTTCTTGGGATATTCTTACATCAACAAGGCATTGAGTCTTGAATAAAATGACACTAAAACATGAAGAAACTATACATGTTGTGTTTGATGAACCCAAGTTCATTGGAATGGAAGATGAAGACTCAGAACCTGCTGAGAATCAACAAGTCACTGATCCAGAATGTGTTGAAGTTTTGGAAAGATTCAATGACTTAAAAGTTTCTGACTCTGCCTCTGCTGAACACACTGCTGGTAACACTACTGATGCAACAACTGAGGCAGTTCAAGGATCTCTGAACCCACGATGCTCTGTGAGACCATCGAAGATGAGGTTCACGAGAATCAATCTAACCAGAATCCACAATGGTTAAGAGATCACCCTGCTGAACAAGTTATTGGCAACATGCAGCAAGGTGTGAGGACTAGAAGTCAGCTAAAAGCAATGTTCACATGCTTTCTATCTCAAATGGAACCTAAAGTTGTTGAAGAAGCAATTTCAGATCCAGATTGGATAATTGCTATGCAAGAAGAGTTGAATGAATTTGAAAGAAATCAAGTTTGGACACTAGTGGAAAGGCCTAATCATGCAAATATAATTGGTACAAAATGGGTATACAGAAACAAACTGGATGAATCTGGTACCATTGTAAGGAATAAGGCCAGACTAGTAGCTAAAGGCTATTCTCAAGCAGAAGGAATAGATTTTGATGAGACATATGCCCCTGTTGCAAGATTGGAAGCTATCAGATTATTTTTGGCATATGCTGCTTATAAAAACTTCAAGGTTTATCAGATGAAAGTCAAAAGTGTATTTCTAAATGGCATTCTAGAAGAGGAGGTCTATGTTCAGCAACCTCCTGGTTTTGAAGTTAAAGATCAAGAAGATAAAGTGTACAGACTCAACAAAGTACTTTATGGATTGAAACAAGCACCAAGAGCTTGGTATGAGACCCTATCTCAATTCTTGGTGGACAATGGTTTTACCAAAGGTACCATTGACAAGACTCTTTTCAGAACCAGTGAAGGAAACAGCACCCTGCTGGTCCAGATTTATGTTGATGACATAATCTTTGGTTCTGAAAATGACTTACTTTGTGAAAAGTTTGCAAATATGATGAAAAGTAAGTTCCAAATGAGTATGATGGGTGAATTGAACTACTTTTTGGGTTTGCAAGTCAAACAGTTGAAAGATGGAATCTTCATTCATCAAACCAAATATACCAAGGAGCTGCTGAAGAAGTTTGGTATGGAAAACAGCACCAAGGTATCAACTCCAATGAGTACAAACATAAGGTTGGATGAAGATAAAGAAGGAAAAGATGTTGATCAGACCTTATCTGAGGAAGGATGATAGGCGATCTGCTTTGTACCTTATGACCAGTTGAGACTGATATATCCTTTCTTTGTAGGTGTTTGTGCAAGATTTCAATCAAAACCTAAAGAAAGTCACTTAGAGTGCGATCAAAAGAGTTCTCAAGTATCTAAAAGAGACTTTGGGAGTAGGGATATGGTATTCAAAAGATGGAAGTTTCAAAGTTATATCCTACTCGGACTGATTATCTTTGGATGCAAGATTGATGAAAAAGCACCACAGGGAACACATCGGTTAATGGGAAATAGAGTGGTTTCTGGTTCAAAGAAAGCAGAACTCTATATCAACTTCCACTTCTTTGAAGCGAGTATATTCTTCTTGGGAATTCTATGTGCACAAATCTGTGGTTAAGACAACGATTAAGGGATTATGGGATTGAAGAAAAAGAAATTCCAATTATGTGTGACAACACAAGTGCAATTGCAATTACTGAAAATCCTGTTTTGCACTCAAGAACCAAGCATATTGATGTAAGACATCATTTTATAAGAGATCATGTTGAAAAGAAGGATGTGGTGGTTCTTTATATCCCTACTGAAGATCAACTTGCTGATATTTTCACTAAACCATTGGATAGTGAAAGATTTGCTAAATTAAGGACAGAACTTGGAATCATTAAAGTTGACTGATCAGCAGTGTACTGGAATTCACCAAAGGGATTAGTCTTTGCTATGTTGGGTGAGCTCACCTAGCAGATTAGTCATTGGTATCAACAATTCCATGTACTTATGTTTGGACAATTGAGCAAATGAGGTTGCCAAGGGGATTGGTCTTTGTCATGTTGGGTGAGCTCACTTGACAGATCAGTCATTGGTATTAAACTTCATCTTGTATTATCAATTGGACAACTCAAAAGGATTTAAGCATCGATGAGAGTATTTACGTCGGTGAGGTCTTTGAGACCTTTTATCAAGATTTCTTGAGCCAAGTCTCTTGGCGACAAAAATTTCTTTGAAGGAAACGTTACACAGTCAAACTTAATAAAGTCAAAAAGCAAATGGCAGGATATTTATCTTATCTTTATAACCACGGTTACACGATCGGACGGTTACAAACATTTATGGAAAAGTAATGGGCCACGTGTCAAGACAGCATTCACTCAGATTTAATCGTGGTTAATACCATCAGTACATACGATCCGGCGATTACATAAATTGCATACGCCTATATATACTGAGACCCTTACACAGAAGTAACTCTCAAAAACCTCAGATTGATTTTCTCTGCAGTTACACTATGTGAACACAGATTTGAGAGCTATCTTCTTCATCTTTTTCTTACAACAATGGCACCCAAGGATGAAGTTCATATTGGAAACGTGAGTGTAAGAGGATACGTTATCGATCGCAACTCACTTGAGTTAGCCATTAATATTGAATGAAGAATCGAGGACGGTTTCTTTGGGCTAGAAGGTGTTATCAACGAGAAGATTGGAGCGAATCTCTTATGTCAATGTGTTGGAATTTTAGAGAAACATTGTCATACATGAAGGTAGAGAGGCCTTCACTACAACTGTTAATGGATGAGAGATTGAAATATCTTCAGAGCTACTGAGAAGATTATTTCATTTTGGACCTGGAAATGGTGCTCCTACCAATCCAGAAGCAATGAATCTACCAAGAATGAAGTTTATAGATTCAATAAAGACAGATGATTCAATTGCTTCAAATCTGGGCATTAATATGAAGTATATTGGTTATGAGTACAATCTGCTGAGCAAATTGGTTGCCAAAACCATTTTGGGATTTGTTGGAAGCCTGGATACACTGTCTGGACCAAAAATAGACCTGCTGATCATCATCTGCAGAAGTATGAAGTTTGATTGGGCCGGATTCTTCATACACTACATGAAGAAAGTGTGTATTGAAGATAGAGATGGTACAAGGAAGTCAAAGGTCAAGCCTTTAAGTCTAATGATTCAAACCCTACTGAATCACTTTCAGATACCTGATGTTTTATCTGAAAAGATTAACAAATCCAGATTCAAACCAGAAGTTGCTACTCCTATCCCTGGTCTGGATGATGATGAAGATGTAGATGATGAGGCTACTGGAAGTGATGATGATGGTGGAGATGATGATGCTGGTGGTGAGCAGGTTAAGAAAGTTGTTAAGCCTGTTGCACCTAAGAAGGTCACTGAGAAGAGAAAGGCTGCTGACACAAGGAAAATTACAGAAATCTTAAAGCCTAAAAAGACAAGGAAGCAAACAGCACAGACTGCTGAGTCAGCTGAGGGTCCAGCTGAAATTGAGATTACTGACCCTTCTGTAGTTGCAAAGAAGAAGACTATTGCTGAAGTTTTGAAGGAGCAACAGAAAGAATTCAGTAGAAAGAGGAAGGCTACTGAAGTTGAAACAGAGGATCTCTCCAAGAGGATGAAAGAGATTGCCAAGAAAAGGAAACATGGCAAAGGGAAACAATTGAAAACTTTGGAGGCTCAAAGGCAACAAGAAGAAGAAGGAGAGGCTATTGAGGATGAGCCCTTAACAATTATCAAGCCTACTGAGATAGTAGAGGTTGTTGTTGAACAACCTACTGAAGAATCACAATGCAGATCTTTGTAATTGAGCCTCTTTGTTGAAATTCTGAATCCCCCCTGCAAAAGCTGCTGAGCCTCTCTGAAGCGCACAAGTTGTTGTTGAGCAACTTCTTTGAAGAGCCACAAAGAGACTCACGAGTCTACACACCTTTGTGGAAGTGGAAAGCGTTGGTACAAGACCACGCAAGTCTTTGCAATAGTTCGAGGGGAAGAGTAATCATTGCTAACCTATTTGTGATGAGCATATAAGTCGTGGGAACCAAGTGTAATCTGAGATAGAGGTAGTAGGAACTAACATACAACCTGAGCAACCTACTGACCTAGAAGCATCTGTGGAAGAAACTCTGAATTTACTTGTTGAGACCTTTGGAGGTCAGCAAGGTCCTAAAACAGCTCCCAGAAAACCAACCATGCCATATGAAAGGAGGGAGCAGACATCAAAGAAGGACAAGGTAGATCCCAACTTCAAGAAGGTACAAAGATATTTTCAATGGAAGTTTGGATTCTACAAGAAACAGAAACCAACTGCTGATCCTATGAGGGGATTTGAAGAATGGGCATTTGATCAGCTGGGTGTGGACAGCCTATTGGACTTAGTAGATACAACCTTACTGCAATCTAGGCTGATGGATCTGTTGGATGAAGGGAAGAAAAGTGGTACACTTATGTTCAAGGATCCAAAGTAAACACCTGACAGTGATTCATCTGACTCAGATGATGATTCCCCCATGTTTTCTAGGGAGACCAGTGGAGTGGCTAGAGGAACATCTGATGAAGCCACTGGTCAAAGATCTACTGATGGTGCAGCAGATGAATCTGCTGATGATGGCAAGTCTGCTGAAGATCAGCAGAATGAAGATTTGGAAGATGAGAGGTTACTGATCATATTGAGCATGATGTCAGTTCAGAGGATTCAGCTCAATATCAAAACTGGATTGACACTGAGGACACTCTCTCCAATACTGCCAACTTTCTCAGAAGGATATCTGATTTTTAGGAATTTCAACAAGAAAATATGGATGTATTCCCTGAACAAGTTGTTGTGGCACAGGTGGTACAGTGCTTGAGGATCGACAAAGACTGCACAAAGGTTGGAACATGAGAGGTACAGTTCTTTGAGGTACAAACAAAGACTGGACATAGGTTGGAACTATCTATGGGTTTGGAGGAAACCCCTGCTGTTGTTGTTGAATAGGCTGCTGTAGATGAGCCTACTGGAGACAAGACCAATGTAGGGAAAGATGGTCAGCAGACTGCTGTTATTAATGAGGATGAGCAGCTGCTGGACTATGACTATAGTGTTGAAGAGTTTCAAATACCTGAAGAAGAACATGTTGATGATGAACCACAACAGGCATTTGTTCCAATTCTTGAAGAACCTGCTCTTGATCCTATTCTGGAGGAATTCCAAGGACCTAACCCTGCTGGATTGGATATGAGTTTTGCAGTGGTTATCAGTAGACAGAGGCAACAATACAATGTAGAAGAGCCTGCTAATGGAGCTGATGGAGGAATGGCTGGTGGGGTACCAGCACATGTTTTGGATGAGTTGAGGACTGTCAGAAATGACATTGCAAACTTAAGAACTCAACTTGATAGGCAAGAGCAGAGGTTTGAAGATCTAATCAATTTGGTGAAAAATAGAGGGAGGACTAAAGAAACAGTTGCCTCCAATATTACCTCCAATCAGTATGCTCTTGCTGATCTTACCCTAGAAGTGAGAGGAATCAAGCAAGGAAACACACTAAAGGACAAGTTTTTGAAAGACCAATTTACTTCCATCCATCAAAAACTTGATAAACTTGCTGAGGCACCTAAGCCTGCTGAGGCACCTAAGCCTGCTGAGGCTGCTGGAACATCTCAACCTGCTGGATTGGATCCTAAGCTTACTGAGAGGATCAATCTGCTGGAGCAAACTATGCAAGCAAGGATTACTGCAGTTGATACAAGAACTAAAATTATGGAGGGACAACTGAGTAATCTGGTTATCACACAGGAGAGTGTTCATGGCATGCTGTCTCATTTTGTTGATGATGTCAATAAGGGGGAAGAGGGCCAAACAGCAGTAGCAAAAGAGGCTGCCAGAATCTTTGCCAAGAAAAGATGGGAAGATGATACAAATGCTTTCAGACAGCAGTAGCAAAAGAGGCTGCCAGAATCTTTACAAAGAAAAGATGGGAAGATGATACAAATGCTTTCAGAGAGCCTGCACCTGGAAGACTTCCACTCACTGATGATCTACTCAAAGAATACAAGAAGGTCTACTACAATAAGAGAAGACCTTACCATGGCAAAGGTTTCCATGAGGGACTAAATTCCTTTCTGGGACTCAAGTTTTGGGAAGCAAGAGTTAAAGCTTTGACGGCTAATCAGAGAGGTGGAAGAGGTGGTAGAGGTGGAAGGAGTTTACCTACCACATCAGCAAAGGAATCACTGAATGAATTCAAAGAACTATACATGTGTTTAGGCTTTAGAGTAAATCAAATCAATCTCATTCTACCTGAAGCATGGCATTGGTGGAAAGAAGTGAATCCTTACATTGATTTCTCTCTGATTGAAAATGAATGGATGAGAGAAATGATTGTTGAGATAAGAGCCTACCAAGAGCAAGTGGAGAAGGCAAGGGAAGATAGAGAAAGAAGACAGTAGATCAGCATACTTTATCTGTTTTATCATTTGCTGATTCTAGACTGTCATAATTTTGAACAACTGCTTATAATGAGATATCACTACATTTGTTCTGTTTTTGTATTTAATCTTTTTGCTTTGCTGTAAGGAGAGTATTGGCATCATCACCAAAAAGGGGGAAATTGTTGGACTTATTTTTAAGTTTTAGTGATGAGTGCCAGACTAACTGTTATAGTGCAAAGGCAAAAAAGATGTATAGATCAAATGTATAGGTTTATTAGAGTTTGATCTTTGTATAGGTTTGATCAAACAAGCACTGTAAAGTTCAGCTGACTTACATCAGCAGACTAGTCTAGATCAGTAGGGTAGTTAGGTCGTAGACTTATCGTAAACCTCTTTGAAGATCTGAAGAAGGTCGAGAGGCTCAAACTCGATTCTTTGAAGACTAAGGGATCAAACTTAGTATTTAAAGTCAAGGATATGGAATCAGAATTTAGCGAAGTCTGTGATGACCTAAACTGATTACATATACCTTGTGTACAAGGTCTAAGTTCCACAAGATAAGTGGTGATTGGAACTTAGTTATATGCAAAAGGTGTAATCTAACTTCATAAATAAAAGTTAGATAAAAAGATGAGAAGTGAAGTGTTTTTAAACACAAGATAATAAGGATAAGCTTCTTCGATGTGCATCAGTAGACTTATGTTCTCAGGAACCTGCTGGACACATGTTTCGAATTAATCAAAGGCTGCATTGGAAGATTACAAAGAAAGGGACAGCTAACAACCTCTGATTTTATCAAACAAATCAATGGTTAGGATTAAAGGGACGTTAGGATGATTGATCCTTTATCCAATGGATACAAGTCAAAGGGTGGGATGACGCTTTTTTACGTCAAAAAGGAATCGGCGATTGTCGATCCTAAAGAAACATGAAAAAGCATGTCAAGATGGAACAAGTCTGAAACGGCTATATTTGAATTTCAAATATCAGTCACAAGGATTCCTACCTATAAATAGAGGACTCCTAATTCAGATACATGTGATGAATTTTTATTAACATTAAGAATCTATCTTGAGCTAAAAGATTTCAATCGATCAAGCACCCTGCTGACCCTACTGAGCATAAAGCTACTGATCCAGAGAATATCTTCAAGTGTAATCTGCATTCAAGTTACATCAAGTTTACTCACTTGAAGATCTCAAGCTGCTGATCATATCATCACGATCAAGCGGTGAAAAGTGAATCACTTACTTGATTCAATCTTTCTTTACAAGAATCTCTTTGAGATAGTGAAGCATCTTTTGAGGTGTGAAAGACTCGTTGTTTGTGGTGGAGAGTGGTGAAGAGGCAATTCTACCCTTCAAGGACCAGTGGAAGACTTTGGAGCAGCAATCTCACATGTTCCAAGTGTTCAGTTTGTGAAGCCATAGTTATTGGTGAAGGACAAGCAACTTAGAGATTTTTGTAACAGCTACATCAAAGATCTCTAGTGAATTACCTCCAACATCACGAGGAAGAAGAGTGGGTGACAGGATTACACCACGGAACCACTATAAAATTTGCCTACTTACTTTCTGCATTTATATTCTACATTTAGTTTATCTAGCACATCACTCTACTGAATCTAGCAACTGAATTCACACACAAACACTACTGAGTATCTAATACTTGGTATCATATTTAACAACAAGAAACAAGGCTTAATTTTTGATATATTTTCGCTGCACAAATTCAGTAAACTCAACGGTCGTGAGACTCTCGAGTGTCGCCAGACTATCTTGAAGTATCAATGAAAGTCTTTGAAGTTCTTGAGTTTGTTAACTCCAAAAGTTTTAAGTGTTAAGTTTATTCACCCCCCCCTCTAAACTTAACCAAAGCCTTTTCAAGGGACCAACATTTAAAATTGCTGACGTGGCTGCCACTAGGCTGCCATGTTGGATCCTACGTGGCTGTGGGGTCCCATTTCTACCCAATTTATTGAAAAACACTTTTATAAAAAAATTGATTCATCAGAGATTCAAACCCACAACCTTTACTATAGAGAAACAAGCACTTTGCCATCCGAGCTAAAACTCTGGTTTGTCTATTATGACACAACTTATTACTTATTCAACTTATTCCTACAACAGTATCTTCCCAAGAATAGAATCAATCATGCTATAGCTATTAATTATTGCATAAAACACTAAATAAGCCATCATTCACACATAAATTGAACAAGACATTTCAAAGCACTTTGCCATCCGAGCCCTATAGTTATGTAATTCTCTTTTGTGTTGTGTTGTCAATGTAATATATCTTTAGAATGATGTATTTTTTGTATTGTAATTTTATTCGTTTCTTTCAATGTTGTGTTGTCAATCTAATTTATCTTTGAGATGATGTATTTTAATTAATGTTATTTGTTCCTTTGAATTTTGTATTGTGATGTCCATGTAATTTATCTTTTAAAATTGATGTATTGTTCAATTTACGTGTGAATGATGGCTTATTTAATGGTTTATGCAATAATTAATAGCTGTAGCATGATGGATTCGTTTGCTGGGAAGATATTGGTACGGGAATAGGTAAAATAAGTAATAAGTTGTGTCATAATATACATATCGAAGCTTTAGCTCGGATGACAAAGTACTTGTTTCTCTACCGTAAGGTCGTGGGTTCGATTCTGTGTTGAATTTTTATAAGGTGCGTTTTTTTCAATAAATTGAGTAGAAATGGGACCCGCTTTTTCAATAAATTGAGTAGAAATGGGACCCATAGCCTTTTCCGGGGGGTAGGACTATTTTTTATAAAAAAAACAACTTACAGGACCATTTTCCTCACCGGAGTAGGAGAATGACTAAAATCCAAAATAGGTCATTTAAAGGACCATTTTTCTAATTTTGCCAGTGTTTTTTGCTCGGCGATAGAACTCCCGTTTGACGGCAGTCTTGTAAGCCTCATCCGCCTTCCTTTGAGTATGAGAAAATAAATAGGCGTGAAGAAGATGGCCTAAATTTGGCCAAAGATCATTGTCGGAATTGTTATAAATACCCCAGATGTGGACCCCAGCTCCAACTGTTATCCACCAGATGAAGCTCAGCTCAAAACTGACTTTCCCAGACTTGTAACCAACTGCTCAGATATGTAGAACTCAGCTATACTCAGCAAAAGTCAGCAGACCAAAACTGACTGCTGACTTCAGAACAAACTCAGTTGCACTTCATCAAAATGACTTTCACAAAACCGGATATACTTAACTGAACTGACCATCATTCTCAGTCTTAGTTTTCCAGATTAGTTCCACCAGTTTATTCATCAGTTTAGAGATCAAGTCACCAAAACTGACAAATTTCCACCTTGACTTGACTCTCATTCACTGTCAATTAGATTGCATAATCAAACGTACTTGTACCAGATGCATTCATCAATTCCAGGATGTACAGTACCAGATTTCTCCTCAGAATCCACTCAGTTGATCTGCCCTCAATTGAGTATCCAGATTTCAATTTACAAGCTTTGAATATTCAGCAAGTCCAGACAAAACTGAAACTTGCTCTACTGAACTAGTTTAGTAAACATATCAACAGGATTATCCTGGTGCTGATCTTGTTTACTACAACCCTCTTCTCATTTCTCAGAAAATGATACCTCACATCAATATGATTGGTTCTCTCATGATGAACCTGATCCTTAGCTAAACAAATTGCATTCAAACTATCACAATAAATCTCAGCTTGATCTTGATGTAGCCCAAATCACTGACTAGTCCCTTCAACCAGATACCCTCCTTGGCTACTTCAGTAAGCGCCATAAACTCAGCTTCAGTAGTTGATAAAGCCACTGTTGCCTGAAGAGTTGCTTTCCAGCGGACAACTGAATTCTCCAATGTGAAAACATAACCAGTCATTGATTTTCTACTATCCACATCACCGGCATAATCAGCATCACAGTATCCGGTGATCAGTTCTTGAGTATCACCTCCATAAGGTATGTAAACATTCTTTTCACAGCTTTCCATTGTTCCTTTCCAGGTTGAGCCATAAACCTGCTGACAACACTGACTGCCTGAACCAGATCAAGCCTAGTGCACACCATGGCATACATCAGACTACCAACTGCACTAGCATGTGGAACTTTTGACATATACTCCTTCTCCTCTAATGACTGAGAAGCAAAGACTGACAAATGAACATTTGATGCCATATGAGTATCTATTGGCTTAGAAGCTGACAAGCCAAACTTTGGCAAAATCTTCCGTATATAGCCCTGCTGAGATAAAAAATAGTTTCTTCTGATTTCTATCTCTCCGGATCTCCATCCCTAAAATTTTCTTGGCTGCACCCAAATCTTTCATTTCAAACTCAGCACTAAGAAGGTCTTTCAGATACTGAACATCAGACTTCTTTCTTGCAGCTATCAGCATGTCATCCACATATAACCCAAGATAGATGTATGATCCATCTTCCAACTGACTGTTGTAAACACAGCAATCATAAGGACTTCTACTGTAACCCAACTGGATCATGTAACTGTCAAACCTTTTACACCACTGTCTAGGAGTTTGTTTCAGTCCATACAAGCACTTTTTCAACTTACACACAAGATCTTCCTTACCAAGAACTTAGAAACCCTCTAGCTGAGTCATGTATATCTCTTTATCTACCTCACCATGTAGAAAAGCTGTCTTCACATCTAACTGCTCAAGTTCTATGTTCCACTGTGCCACCATTGCTAGTAACACTCTGACTGAAGTATGTCTGACTACTGGTGAGAATATCTCATCAAAGTCAACCCCTTCTTTCTGACTAAATGCTCTTGCAACCAAACGTTCCTTATACTTAACTCCTTTTGCCTCAGTTATTCCTTCCTTCTTCTTGAAAATCCATTTGGAAGTAACAAACACTCCTATCAGCTGGATGTTTAACTAGATCCCAAGTCTGATTCTTCAGTAATAACTTCATTTCATCTCCCATGGCAGCAAGCCATTGAGATGCTTCAGAACATGTCATTGCTTCCCTGTAAGTATAAGGTTCAAACCATCCACTTCTTCTGCAACTTGAAGTGCATATCCAACCATATCATCAAATCCATACCTCTTGTTCTCAATTTGACGTTCAACTGACCCATATTCTCAGTTTGACCCATACCTCTTACTCTGCTGACCCATATTCTCAGTTTGACGCTCAACTGACATTTGTTCAGCAGTTCTGGTTCGGATTCAGTTCTGGTTTAGTAACCAGATCAGATGAAAACTGACTTAGATCAGTTGATTGTTTCATTCCAACTGACTCCACCAAGCTCCACCTCATCATCAATTTTCGGTTTAAGATGGTTTGATTTGATTATCACGCCCATCGATCAACCGAGCATAGAATTTTCATCGAAAACTGTATTTCTGCTGAGAATAACTCTGTTTTCTACTGATGACCAAATTCTATAACCTTTCACTCCATCACCATACCCGACAAACACTCTTTTCTGCTTTTGGTTCCTGTTTCCCTTCACTAACATGATAGTAAACCGTGCTTCCAAATACCCTTAAAACTGAATAATCCACAGGCTTGCCTGACCATATCTCAACTGGTGTTTTGAGACTGATCCCTGTGTGAGGACTCCTGTTGATTAAGTAGCAAGTTGTGCTAACAGCCTCTGCCCAAAATCTCCTTGACAAACGAGCATGAGAGAGCATGCATCTTGCTCTCTCCAGAAGAGTTTGATTTAGCCTCTCAGCTACCCCGTTCTGCTGAGGAGTATTCCTGACTGTATCATGCCTGGCAATACCCTTATTTCTGCACAACTCATCAAACTCATTCCAGCAGAATTCCAGACCATTATCTATACGAAGCCTCTTGATCTTCTTCCCCAACTGATTTTCAACTAGAGCCTTCCATTGCATGAAGCTCTTGAATTCTTCAATTTTGTGTTTCATCATCACCACCCAAG
This sequence comes from Gentiana macrophylla, assembly GCA_026214975.1. NCBI lineage: Eukaryota > Viridiplantae > Streptophyta > Magnoliopsida > Gentianales > Gentianaceae > Gentiana > Gentiana macrophylla. The sequence goes on from CM047817.1 coordinate 302,054, forward strand.
TCATCCTTGAATAGTCATCTATGAATGACATAAAATATCTGTGACCACCCAACGACTCCACCTTTGATGGCCCGCAACAATCAGAATGAATTTATTCAAGTGATGACTTTGTGTTGTGTACCCCTTTTGAGAACTTGCTCCTATGAAGCTTCCCAAACACACAATGCTCACAAAAGTCCAAATGCTTGACCTTACACTCCCTAATAAGATCCTTCTGAGAAAGAACATCCCCTTTTCACCCAAGTGACCAAGTCTCATGTGCCACAATTTTGTAAGCTGTGACTGATGAATCTCAGCTGATGCTACAGCAGCAGAACCAGCAACAACTGACCCTTGTAATATATACAGAGTCCCTTTCTTGACTTCCTTGAGAACCAAAACTGAATTTTTATAGACACTCAGCACACCACTTTCCCCCTTAATATTGAATCCCATGTTGTCCCAAGAACTGAGAGATACCAGGTTTTTGGTCATTTATGGAACATGTCTAACTTCACCCAGTTTATAGAATCTTTCATCCTCTGTCCTCAACTGAACTGAGCCAATCCTAACTACCTTGCAGACCTTGTTGTTTGCCATAGATAAATGTCCATCATCTATCTGCTGATAACTTGAGAACCACTCTCTAGAGGGCAAATATGAAAGGATGCTCCAGATTCCATAATATACACATCAGTTTGATGTGCTGACTCTCTTGCCACTAGAACCATGTCCTCATCTGAATCATGCCTAGCTGCCACAGCAGTTGTGCCAAAACTGTTCTCATGTTGTTTCTTCCTTTTTGGACAATTGGACTTCCAATGTCCCTGCTTCTTACAGTGATTGCAAACATTCATGGATTTAGGGCCTCTGGACCTTGTCTTCTTGGAATTTTTCTTCCTAGACTGACCATACTCTTTTCCACTGCTGCTATTGAATATCAGTCCAGCAGCCTGATTGTCTGCCTCAGCTACCTTATGTCTCAGCTGTTGAAATAGTGTCCTAAACCCAATCGGGTTGGACGGGATCCGACCGGGTCGGATCATTTCTACTATTTATTTATGTTTGTACATATATTAAGTGGCTTTTATGTTGTCATATATTTGTTCTTTTAAAGGAACCAATTATGAATTGTTATATGATAACGTCCTTAGTATCAAACTGTGGTAGAGAAACCATGATAGGCGATTATGGTTGATGAGATCTCTAATCACTTTAATAAGTTTGATACTTAAATGTCTCTAGGCTGATGTACTATTAAACAGGGCATTGATAGTATGAACAGACTAGCACGTATTGGATGTCTTCTGTCTTTAGGGCAGGGATAGATCTCGTCTATCGAAGTGTAGAGACACGTGGACTGTACGTGGACATGAATTAGAGAATGCGTACATTAGACTGACCCACTTACACCGTTAAGTGTCACACTATGTGGAAGTTGTGTAATTATCCTTAGGACTGGAGTCTACATAGCATCACGGTGTGGATTGTCATGCTTTGACACTATTGAGGTTTCCCCTAGCCATTAGGTGATTATGCGGTAGTGATTGGGTGTGATACTGAAGCATACGGAGTATATGATTTTGGATGGCGAACTTGTGTTTGTGCATTGTGTACATATAAGGCCAAGCCCGTCGTATGGTGCTCGGACGTCTGTATGTCAGATAACAAATATGAACAAACTAACCCAGTTTAGTACTGGGCTTACAATTGGCGGGGCGTGATCGGACTGACTTCTCACGTAAAAATTTTAAAGCACGGCGAGCAAGGCCAGGTCAGACTAACTTCCCGCATGAAAATTTTTAAGGACGAGCAGGGTCTCTAAAAATTGACAACCGATGATATTGAATTAAAAAAAAATACACCGACAAAATGAAAAGAAAAAAAATATATTTTTGTAGTATATATATATATATATAATCCTAAAACAACTAGGGTTGTTTATATTTCCTTCTCTTTGCCGCTGTGTCTGCCCAGTTAATTAAGGAGCAACGAATTTCCTCCTTATAATTAAGGTATTGTTCTACCAATGTCGAATTCTTATTTTCCTGATGATCTACTGATTCTTATCCTTGTTAGATTGCCACTAAAATCTATTTCTCGATTTAAGAGCGTATCGAAATCATGGAATGCTTTGATTTCAAGCTTAGAATTCGCTAAGTTCTATGTGAAACTAAACATAATTAGTTTATGGTGATATTAACCGCGATCCAATACACGCGGTAGAATTTTCAATCACCGGGGAGAACTTAGAATTAAGTTGCAACATTCAGCAGCTCCTCAACCCTTTTGAAAATCACCCTATTGAAACGACAGACCCGCAGTTCATGATCGTAGGTTGTTACCAATTTGCCATGGTTTACTTTGTTGGTGATTTCGGTAGAATCACCATGTGATTTAGCGTAATCGGGATTTAGTTTGAGGTTTGGTAAGCTTGAAACAATCGATATGAGTTAGGAGATGCGGGGTGCATGCTTATAATTGATATTTACAAGCTTACAGAAGTGTTAGATCAAGTGTTGAACAAAACCAGATTCTGCTGCTTATTGGACGGGCGTCCATTTCATATGGACGGGCGTCTGAATTGTGGATTTGGATACAGGATGTAACCTGTTCGGATGGACGAGCGTCTTAAGAAATCGGACGGGCGCCCGGTATTTTCGAGACGGGCGCCCGAGATTCCAAACGGGCGTCGGTATGCGATTGTGGAAGCGATTTTGGTCGGTTTTGTTGGTATCCTTTCGGGTTTTGCTCTTGTAACCGATTCTGAAGGGTTGTGTATGGAGAGTTATATAAGTATAACATTACATACACATAAGATAACACTTGGAACTATGTTTGAAAAATAAGAAGAACACTTGAAAGCAAGATACATGTTCTTTGTATGATTGCTTGAAACCTCTAGTTCAATACACACAAAATATCACCAAACTCCTGTAGCTTTCTTCTGTCTACATATTATCAGGACCGAAAGTGGAACGTAGTTTTATCTCGTGAAAATATTCGTGTTTACCCGGAGACAATCATTTGGGGGCGAATAGTTTTCGCAGGAAAGATTCTCAAATCGACTTTACGTGTATATCCGGTTATTTTCATTGCAGCACATTCATTTCTGGTTCGGCATTGTTCGTTCCCCTTTGTATTTCCCCAACATACTTTGTCTAATTCGTCTTGTTCTTTATATTAATGAATATGAATATGCTATTTCTTTGTGCAATCCACTAACAAATTTATCTTGGGATATACCTTTATATGGATCTGATGATCATAATCAGATTAAGAGGAGAAAGATTTATTTTTACGGTTTCGGATATGATGATATTCATGAAGACTACAAGGTTATGATAGCAACCGAGCATGATGATTCCCATAACGAGTATGTGTATGAAGTTTACAGTCTGAGATCCAAATCATGGAGTAGAGAAAGATCATTTCAACGCCCTGGTAGTCTCGTTCGCCTTGGAGCATGCGGCTCTAATGGGGTCTTAGCTAATTGTACTTTACATTGGCTTATTCATTCCTATTATTCTGATAAGGATTATGTTCTAGGGTTTGATCTTAGAACGGATAATCATAGGTTTTTAACGTTACCTCATACCCTAGCGAAACATTATTGGTTGACATTCGGTGTGTTGAACGATGGTTGTTTAGTTTTCAGCGATGCTTACCACGGTCATGTTGACATTTGGGTCATGTACGGCTTGAATAATTCATGGATAAAGATAACTATACGAGATATTTCATGTGGCCCGCACTTAACACCCATGGCTATTGTAGGGCAAAATTAGGATTTTAGTCCTCTAACTTGGCCTATTTTGGATTTTAGTCCTGCTCCAGCTCCGGTAAGACAAATGGTCCTCTAAGTTGGCTTTTTTTTTTGGATTTTAGTCCTATCCGCCGGTTTATGCTGACTGGGCACCGGAATTATCAAAATTAACTTATGTGGATGCCACGTCGGATCTAGGTGGCGGTGGGTCCCATTTCTACACCATTGACTAGAAAAAAAGACTTTCAACCTAAAAAAAAAAAAGAAAAAAATATTCCCCTCCCCCTAAAATAAAATAAAAGGGCCGCTCCTGTTATGTCAATTCCTTGCATTAAATGCAGCCAATAGGTGTCCATCCTTTTTTTTTTATTTTTTTTTAATTGTAGAAAGCAACCAACGGATGTTTGGTACTGAGGCTTCCTTTACCAATCAACACCAATTTTGGGATCCCAAAAAAAATGTATTAATAGTTTAGTTGTTTTTTTTTTTTCTTTCTCCGAACGTCTGAACTTAAATCTCGCGTCATTTTCTCATGCGAACTCCGTTTTGAACGATTTTTGTACCGTTGTGATTATTGTCACGCCATCTATCATTTCGTGCCTATAACAAACAAGAACGAGAAAAGTTTTATTGTACTATGATTTAGGTAACCATCGAATTATGAAGTACGCAACCATTCCAGGACATGGCGGCTCTCGTTTTTACTTTCCGTTTGTCGTCGGCAGTCTTGATAAATCAGCCTCTTGTAGAAGAAGACTGAAGCTGAATTTGAATATTAATGTCTTATTATATGCAGGTTCTTTGTTAATTTGTTTGATTTTGATTTGTTGGTTTTGCTTTGCTTTAAGAAAATTGTAATCTGGGATTTTTTTTTTTCATCAGCTTCTTGCTGAATTTTAATAAAATTTGCTGTTAAAAAAAAATAAAAATCAGTTGTTTCCAAAGATTGATTATACTGTTCGTGTTAAACTTTGAACTTTCTATTTTTTGTCAATTTGGCATGACGTGTGTTGAATGGTTGCCTAGTTTTAAACGAAGCCACCCGGATATCAACAGAAGTTTTCTTATTGTTTTACTTATCAACATTCTGATAAGTATTACATTCTAGCATTTGATCTTAGAACGGATAATCGATCATAGGTATTTACCGTTACCTTGTATCCTAGCCAAACTTCATCCATAAATCTTTTTCAAAGTAATTATTTTTTTACAGAGTCCGAAATATTTTTCTATAGGTAAAATGTAGAGTTTTTCTTATTTTTAACGGGTCCGTGGACCCATTTAAGACGATGTGGATCCGCCTATATATGCCCGCAGTGAACACCCATGGGTATTGTTGAGGGTAATGATGAAAGAAAAATTATCTTTCACATTTCCGGATCAAGAAAAGTTCTATTGTAGCATGATTTAGGTACTGGTCGAATTACGAAGTACGCCACCATTCCGGGACATGGCGGCTCTCGTTAATTTTTACTTTCCATTCGTCGACAGTCTTGATAAATCTTTATAGAAAATTATATATATTGAAGAAATCGGCCTTGTACAGTTGTACGTAGAAGATCGAAGCAGAATTTGAAGAAGTCTCAAAAGTTCAAATTAGTATGGGTTACGCTTTGCACTTTTTATTTTTTGTCAGTTTGGCGTGATGTGTGTTGAATGGTTGCCTAGTTTTAAACGAAGCCGAATATCAACATTATCGTTTTACTAAGCAAGATGTTAGTTTTGATTCATGAACAAGGATACGTATACGTGAACGTGCTGACATGCACCTTCTGCTACGTACTGGGGCGGCTGCACCTTCTGCTAAATGGGTATGCCGATCGACTTGTTAAAAAAAATTATTAAGGTGGTAAATTTTCTTAATATACACATAGTTACGTAAGATTGACCCGCTTATTTTTACATATTAATATGTATTGAACCGTATTGAAATAAAATATATAAGAGTACGGTATGTAGTTACAAAATATAACAAATTTTTGACTCGTATCAATAAATTTCTGAAGCCGCCCCTGGCTACGTACAACCTGTGGCTTTTTTAGACTACAGGAAGGATTTACATGTATGAAATTGTGAGTCAACGAGTTATGAAGTTTGCAACTTCTGAAGAAGGTTTTTACGACGCAAAACGGCTTCAGTTTGATAGCAATCTTGTTATGCAGCGCGCTGATATGATCATGTCAATAGAAAAAGCTACTCTTAAGTACAACATCAGAAAAAATGAATCTAAATTAGTATATGAAGAAATAGGCCTCCTCTTAGAACACTTGCAGTTGATATTGCAGTAGATACTTTATTTATTACTGTAAAACACTTTTTTTTTTGTGAAGAAAACAGTCAAATTTTATTAAGGCAAATCTGCCAACGGAGCAGAGATTACATCGGAAGGGGGCTGAGCGTCCCAAGAAACAATCCCCTCAGTCGCGACACCATGTCTAGCAAGAAGGTGCGCGGGGACATTACCAGTACGCTTGACAAAAGTAAAATAACAGGAAGCTAAAACACATATTTTATAAAGAAAATATATACATCTACCTACATAATCATCCAGATTATGTGAATTTTTCTTTATATTTACCGCATTATCTAAAATAGAGAATCGATCATTTCATGCATGTTGGATAGAAATCGGACAGAAATTCTATAAAGTGAAATTTGAGCAAAAATCCCAATAAACTCAAACCAACCCAATACCCAAACTGAACCAACCCGAAAAAACTCAACCCAATTGAAACTAAAAATTTTGGGTTGGTTTTTGACCCAACCCGAATGAAACTGGGTTGGTTCGGGTTTTCAATTTCTTTCTTCAGTTCGACCCAACCCAACCCGAAGGACATTACATTAGGTTATTCTATTCATGGCCAATGAAAAGGGTTATTGATATTCATTATAAATTTTTTTTTTGAAAAAATATTCATTATCATTTTCGATCAACATTTATTTTTGTGCCGTGATAATGAAAATTGCAGAAACGTCTGTTAGACGGTCAAAATCAATCAACCCATGATTGTAAACCAGAATCACATTAAAATCACTAATTCATGAATGAATATAATATTTTTTCGAATGAATCATGAATCCTTTTTATTTGCATTTAAAAATCAGCGTATGTCTTCGTTAATGTTTAAGTTACTATATGTTTATATCTATATGTTGTTGGTTGTGTTATAGTTTTATTGGACTCGTAATATGACGTCCACAAAAGTTGTCTTTAATTATTGTTCTATTTAATAATAAATACAATGGACATGTGGTTCAAAATTTTTGGGTTTTTGGTGAGAGGTCCTAAATAATTGAAAAACCAGGATCAAAGGAAGCACATAAATAATTAGGACAAAATTGTAGTATAATGCCAGAATTACCCTTTTTCTAATTCTCTTAATATTTTTTTTTTCATGTTTCTAATTAATCTATTAACCATATACCCTAGCTCTCTCTTCTTCATTGAACTCCCTCCCATGGCTACCACCGACTTGTCCAGCAACACTTCTCCACCGGCCACCACCCTACAAGCCTCTTCCTCAGCCACGCCCTCTTCCATTATAGCCCTGACTCCACTGGTTCATGCACCAAGCTTTCATCTTTCTTCCTCAATTACACCAAGCTTGAATACAGAGAAGCAAAAATGGCAGATCCGGATGAAGGAAAGGAGGCGGGGAGATCAGAAAATGACAAAAACAATGGCAAAAAAGCTACTTCGACGGTGGTCGCCGGCAAGTTGCAATTTCCGGCGGATCTAAAATTTCCGGCAAGCTGCAATTTCCGGCGGACATTTTGCAGCACGTCGCTGTATTTTATTTTTTTTTAAACTTTAGGGTTTATGGTTGTTACTATTAATTGGGCTCGATTTGAATCCCGCCGGAGATGTTGGTTGGTATAAAAAGCTTCAGCAGGCTGGTTGTAAAAGCTTTGCCGGAGAAGCTTCAGCATCCCGCCGGAGAAGGTTGGTTGTACGATGTTGCTTTGGAGAAGCAGGTGGTTGTTGTTTTTTTTTGTTTCTTTTTATTTTAAAAAGTTTATGGTTGTTGCTATTAATTTTGTAAAGTTACTAAATTTTTCTGATGTAGTTTATCTCTTTTATGGGCTTTTACTACTTGTTTATTGACCGTTACTACATTTTACGGGATGTTATGACAAATTTTAGTAAACGGTCATAATTTTTTTGATTTCATTCATCCAAACATCAATTATTTATACACCATAGGGTGATACCCTAAAACCATAAAATACCAACTATGTCCTTCTCCTATGTAAATTATAGTCATTATTATTTTAAATATATTATAATCCGCAATACCCCCCCTCAAGTTGGAGCGTGGAGATCACACACGCCCAACTTGCTAAGCAAGAACTCAAACTGTTGTTTACCCAACGCCTTGGTGAAAATATCAGCAAGTTGAGCATGAGTAGAGACATAGTCAGGAGCAAGTAAACCCTCAGTAATCGCATCACGAACAAAATGACAATCCGCCTCAATATGCTTAGTCCTCTCATGGAATACTGGATTCTGTGCGATATGGAGTGCCGCCTGACTGTCGCAATGAAGAGGAATTCCAGGCGGTACACGAACACCCAAGTCACCTAGCAGTTGTTTGAGCCACTTCAATTCACAGGTAATAGCAGCCATTGACCGATATTCCGCCTCAGCGGAAGACCGCGAAACCGTCTGTTGTTTCTTGGTCTTCCACGACACCGGTGAAGTACCAACAACCACAAACCACCCATTCAATGAACGACGAGTAACAGAGCAACTTGCCTAATCCGAATCACACCATCCTTCCGGGGACAACGGACTATCAGCACGCAACAATATCCCCTGTCCGGGGTTCTTCTTCAAATAACAGACCACCCGTAATGCGGCTTCCTAATGTGCAAGCCGTGGCTCTTGCATAAACTGGGAAAGAACATGAACCGCATATGCCAGATCCGGGCGCGTAACTCCAAGGTAAATCAGACGCCCAACCAATCGCCGGTATTTACTCGGATCAGCCAACAGGTCACTCGCATCAATCGCCGATCAGTGATTTTGCTCTATGGGAAAGTCGGCCGGTCGGGCCCCCAATAGACCGGTCTCTTCAATAATGTCCAAAGCATACTTTCGTTGGGAGAGAAAGATGCCCTGTGAATTTCTGGCAACCTCCAACCCAAGGAAATACTTCAATCATCCTAAATATTTCATTTTAAAACAGCTACTCAAATAATTCTTGAACACCTGAAGTGCCGTAGCATTATTGCCGGCAAGTATCATATCGTCGACGTAAACCAACACACTAAATCCGAACATCCCCACGAACAAGAGTAAATAGTGAGTAATCAGAGTAGGATTGACAAAATCCTTACTGTTTCAAAGCCGATGCCAGTTTAGCGAACCAGCACCGAGGTGCCTGCTTCAAGCCATATAAAGATTTGCGCATCCGACAGACCATATTACGGTTGGAATGCTCAAACCCAGGAGGAACCCGCATATATATATTTCCTCATCCAGGTCGCCATGGAGGAAGGCATTGTGTACGTCCATTTGGTGAAGTTCTCATTTATTAACAGCAGCTACAACAAGAAAAGCCCGTACTGTGACCATTTTTGGCACAGGAGCAAAAGTCTCATGATAGTCAATCCCCTCGACCTGGTGATTACCGAACGCGACCAAGCAAGCCTTTAACCGCTGCAGGTTCCCCAATTTATCATATTTTCTGTAAAAACCCATTTGCTTCCCAGTGCCTTCTTTCCCGGAGGCAATTCTTGCAGGACCCAAGTGCCTTGCTCCTCCAAGGCACTTATTTCTTCAGCCATAGCGCGCCGTCATCCTTCAAATTTGACCGCTTCCTTAAAAGATTTTGGTGGATTCCCTGCACTTACATTTGCTAGAAACCGTCTATGTGCATCAGAAAAACAAGCATAATCAACATAATGTGTAAACGGATATAAACTACCTGAGGAGTCTGATGGAGCAGAGGAGCGCGCCGAAGGACTTTTCTTATCCACTGCTAAATGTGTCACAAAATCCTGATAGCGAGAATTGGGAATTTTTGCCCGTTTCCCTCTCCCAACTCCACTGTTTCCACTGTCGATTCTGTCGGTGAGTGATATACTACTTTTATATGATTAAATATACGTTGTATTATTATGTCTTATCAACGAATTCTATATAAAATATATGAAATTATGATAGAAATAGTATGAAATGTTAATCTTTATAATTTAGAGTAGTTAGTAATAAAACTTAGTAAAAAGTTATCATTTTGTACCGATTTTAGTAAATCGGAGTGTCGTGTCAGATTTACGTGGGTATTTGTGGTATTTTATTGCAGATTTATAAGCCAAAACCCTGAGAATCGACATGTTGAAGTATAATCATATCTCTGGAAGGATTTAGAGAGTGTCACGAGCTTAAATGGTCAATCGAATTGCTTAAGTGGTCAAGTGGCTAATCGATTCGATTAAGTGGTAATCGAGAAATATCTTCGACAAACGAATGGCTCATCAAAACGACATTATCTGAAGAAGAGTCCTTCACGAAAGTTGTAGATTTTCCCGAGCTTTCCGATGCCTCTTGAATCATGATTTTTGGAGATCGAGGAACTCGAGATATAAATTTTAGAAGTTTGATAATATATATATAAATATATAATCATCACAGAGCACATTTGATTAATCAAGGAGGTGGAGATCATCATTACACCGGCTGAGTCCGGCCTTCTCTCGGACCGGTCCGGCCAAGGAAGTTTCATCTATATATAAAAGAGAGCTCGATTCTGCAGATCAAGCAGAGTGTACCAATATATATATATATATATCTACTATCTCTCTCTATATATATATATATATATATATATATATATATATATATTCTCTTCTTTATTTTCTTTTTAGTTTAGTAGTTGTAAATATGCCTTACGCCAAAAATAATAATGTCGTAGTATCGTTGTAATGCTCGAGAAATTATCGAAAGTTCGGTGTTGTTGAAGTCGTTGTAATGTCCGGAAGAGTACAACTCTGATTCAGCATTTGTAATCGGTAAATTTTCTTAAGTATTTATGTTTGTTTTTATCTTTTTCGTTGTTATAATGTTTTTAGGCTAACTCTAATAACTAGCCAAAGTTATGTAATCGTTTTATTTCGATCTTTTCGGTAAAGGAATCTTTGTCTAATTAAAATTGATTAAAATTGAGTTAATTGAATCTTTTTCTATTTTGTAACGTATTGATAATATTCGGATTGGCGTAATTAACCAAGATGAATCGCACCATATAACCTAATGATGAGCCCGACCGGAGAAGTTAGGATATGAGATAAAAGATAGAAAAACGGAGGTAAAATTGGCGGCGTAAAGCGTGACAACGGAATCCTATTTCCTACCGAAGCGATTTGTCTTGGGAAAGATAGATCTTATTAAAATTGTGCTCGAGATCGTAATAATGTTAAAATCAACGGTTTAATTAAAACTAACACCGGAAAGTTAAATCGATCCGCGCGACAACCGGAGCCTTTTGAATAACATCGGCCGTCGACAAGCGGATAACCTCTTTTATCCGGGGTAGATTTGTACTCGGTACTGTTGAGACTAAGCGAGATTAGCATGGGGCGGTTGTGGAGATTGAAGCGATGACAATGACATATGACAATTTCATACGCTTCGTGTGAGGAGGAATTGATAACTTCAGAGAGTGCACCGTTTCATTTACTCAATTGGACCTAATATAAAAGGAAAGATCGAGCACATTCCGTTTACTTGGAAAAGATCGTATAATTCAATTATATAAACTTTGGCTAGTTACATAAACTTATCTGTCAGTATAGTTAAGTAAACTTATACATATATAGTTCTATAAATATATTGGTATCTATATATTTATATCTATATATATATTTTGCAATCTATGTACATATATATATATTTTTATATTTATATATATTATATTAGAATAACTTTTAAATTACGCATTTATTTTATGTTAACTAGAATAGTAGTCATCGTGTGTTATAAAATTGCGGTTTAGATCGAGTTAATAATGACTCTTTGGTGTTTAACCACACTTAGAAGAATTACCAAGTTCCACGAGAATTCGACACTATGACTCACCACACTAGCACTCTGATTTGACCCGATACCTTTGTCGGTTAAGGGGTTGGTATTAGCACTAGAAAAGGCCACGTCAGCTTTCTGGCGCCGTTGCCGGGGAACGTCGCTAATTTCTTTCTTTGTGTCTTTGGTTACTACTTGTATTAGTTAAAATTCTCGAGAATAAGTCAACACTTTTTCTTATCTCATTTCTATTTTTATTTTTTTTGGTACTTACCTTATAGGTAAGTTACCAATTTTTTCTACAACTATCAATTTCATGTTATTTTCTATTTTCGTTAGTTGATGACCAGAAGTGGTAAGGCCCCGCTCACTCCTTATAAGCCTGACATAAACACTTACAAAAGGCGTTAAAGTAGAGAGTAAGCGTGGTCATACTAGTCGAGGAAATCGACCAAGAATCATCTTCAAACAAAAATACGAGAATGGCGAAATCAGTGATGAAACAAATGAACAAGGACTAGAACATGCTCCAGGGCATGGACAAAACCTGTTAACCCTAATAATCAAAATAATAATAATAGAAATAATCAAGAATCGGAACGAGAACAATCGTAATAACCCACCAAACCCGAGACCTATCGTGATCAAACCGTAGAAGAAACCAGGACTAATAATCCCATACTTTTACCTAATGAAGGAGCAAACAATTTGAAATTAAATCTCATCTTTTGGTTTAATTGGCGCAAGAGCCCAATTCTAGGAGAGGATGATGAAGATCCACATCATCATCTCTATCTTTTTGAAGAAGCGTGCAATGACCAAAAGTCAAGGTGCTCGTAAGGAATTAACGAGGATGACTATGTTTCCTTTTTCTATAAAAGGACGAGCCGAGATTGGTTTATGTCTCTTCCACATCATTCACTTACAAGTTGGGAGGATATTCAAACTGAATTACGAAACAATATTTTACTCTGGGCGAAATTTGGAATTAAAAGTCGAGGTTGCTAACTTTAGACAAGGATCGAAGAAAGCGCTTAGGAATGCAGGAAAGATTTAAAAAATTGTTAAGTGCCTGTCGATCATGGTTATTCCTTAGATATGCAAATTCAACTTTTACGTGTCAGTAAATTAAGAAAAGATTCACGTCTTGATGTAGATCATGCATGTGGTGGTTCTTTAATGATGAGTGAAGCTCAAATAGTTTACGATGCTATAGAAAAGATTTCCAAAAATAATAGAATGTGGGAAACCGGTTCTAGCACCAGAAAAGTAGCTTTTGCAGGAGAATGTACATCTAATACGGAAGTTCTAGCACATTTAGAAAATTTAAGTAGGAAATTTGATGGCCTACAATCGAACAAAAACCAAAGCTTAGAAAATAGTACACCAACTGAATACTCGAATCAGGATAATATGTCAATAGGGATCGAAGAACCAACAGGATATTCAAGAGAGGAGGTGAGTTTTCTTCAGCAGCATAGGAATTTGAACAATGCATACTCAAACTCGTTTAATGCTATTAGAAGAGATCACCCTACTTATCGATGGTCTGAAAACCCTAGTAAGCAAGGACAAACGCCATATCCAGTCCCATATAGGAATATGTCTAATAATCAAGTTTATCAAGAAAACACATCTAATCAGAATTTACAATCATTACCTAGATCCTATCCTCAACATACCACTCAAAGTATACCGGTAACTCAAAGTTCAACTCAACTGCGAGAAGGAGTTGAAAAATGGGAAAAACTAATGGAAAATATGATGGGTGTAGTATCTACTCAAGCTAAGAATATGGAAACAATGATGACTTCTATTAGTACAGTCTCTAAGGATTTGAGTACAATGAAAACATCTATGATTGGACATGATACGAATGAGAGCGATAGAAGCCTCATTGAGGAATATGGAAGATCATTTGAGTAGGGAAGGTGAGCGTAACAAGATGATAGACCCACGGAGGATTACCAAGCAATCTTTGAAAGAAATCCAAGAGAGGTAAATGTTGTAATTCACGAGAAGTAGAAAACTCTGTGGTAGTAATGGAGTAGAGAACTTCGGAAATAATGAAGTAGAAAATGATTTAGATGGTAAGAATGATGAAACTAAAGATGAAATTGAATTCACTGATGAGGAAGAAGAAATTATAGAGAATTTCTTGAAAAGGAATAGAAGTTTGGAACCTGAAAATGAAGGTGAGAAATGGGTAAAAATCCCTAGGATTTTGAAAGATCCCATGGATAAAGATTTAAGGAGTTTATTCAAGGAACATGTTAGAATAGAGGATAATGAAAACAAGGATGAGAAACAAGAAGAACTGAAGGAATCTGAAGTAGAGATTGATTCAGGGAATGTTTTAAAAGAAAAAATTCAAGAACCTAATACTTGGCGATCAAGTAATACTCAAAAGTTTAAGGATAAAGGAAAAGAGAAAATGACTTTGGGAACAAAGGTTATAGATTTAGAATCTTTACCTTACCCACCTAAAGATCAAATTAAAAAGATTAAAAGCGATCGAGAAGTATGCTCGTTTCCTTGATACTTTTCGTCATATTCATGTTAATATCCCACATTATCGAAGCTCTAATTAGTATGCACTGCTTATGGAAAGTTTACGAAAGATATTCATCAAACAAGAAAAAATTAGAAGAATATGAGAATATATGCCTAAATGAAGAATGTCTAGCTTTGGTTAAAGCATAAGTTACCACCTAAGAAAGATCTGGAAGTTTTACCATTCCGTGTGAAATTGGAGGATTTTTTGTTTAAGAAGGTCTTATGTGATCTTGGAGCTAGTATAAATCTCATGCCTTATGAGGATTATAAGAAGCTAGGCATAGGAAAGCTTGCTAAAACTGAAATGACTCTGCAGATGGCAGATAGATCGATTAAATACCCTAAAGGAATTATTGAGGACGTATTGGTTAAAGTAGACAAGTTCTATTTACCAGTAGACTTTGTAGTTATGGAAATGGAAGAAGGATATTCAGCGCCACTTATCTTAGGTCGACCATTTCTAGCTACAGGAAGAACTTTAATAGATGTCTAGAAAGGAGAGTTAATTACGAGAGTCAATGAAGATGAAGTTACTTTCAAAGCTATGAACCATCCATCTGGATCACGAGAATCATGTTCTTTTATAGAAGATATTCATTACATCTATGATAATCGATTACCAAATTTTGAAGGCAGATTAGAAGAATGCTTAACTCTATCTATCTATAAGGAAGATGAGAAAGACACCGAAATGAAAGAGATAATCCTTTCTTTAGATAAAGGAAGTTTTACTTTTAAACCATCATGGCATAAGTATTTGGAATTAGAACTAGAAGGACCAGTTCTTAAACCATCACTGGAAGATCCACTTAAGAATCTGGAATTGAAACCGTTACCTTTAAATTTGAAGTATGCTTTTCTTGAAACCAATAATCTATTACCGGTTATTATTTCATCATCTTTAACTGAGCAACAAGAAGATCAATTACTTAGAATGTTGAAAAAGCATAAGAAAGATTTTGGATGGACAGTTGCCGATATTCGAGGTATTAGCCCTAAGATTTGTGTTCATAAGATAATTCTGAAGGAAGATGCTAAACCTTGCATTCAACATAGCGCCGCCTCAACCCAAATTTGCAGTTAATTGTTAAGAAATAGGTCATTAAGCTATTAGAAATGGGGATAATTTTTCCCATATCAGATAGTGAATGGGTAAGTCCAACTCAAGTTGTACCAAAGAAAGGAGGTTTCACAGTGAAAGAGAATGAAAATAATGAATGGATTCCGACAAGAGAAATTACGAGTTATCGAATGTGCATTGATTTTAGAAAACTAAATGATCATACTAAGAAAGATCATCATCCACTTCCATTCATAGTTCGGATGTTGGAGCGTTTAAGTGGACACAAGTATTCTTGTTTCTTAGATGGTTATTCGGGATATTTCTGAGATATTCATTGCAAAGAGGAGATAGAGAAAAAACTACTTTCACTTGTCCTTATGGAACTTTTGCTTATAAAATAATGCCGTTTGGTTTATGTAATGCACAGACTACGTTTCAAAGGTGTATGATGGCTATATTTCTTTGATATGGTTGAGAAATTCTTAGAAATTTTTATGGGCGACTTTAGTGTTTACGGAGATTCATTCGATGTTTTTTGTTACACTTAGAGCGAGTGTTACAACGCATTTTAAGATACCAACCTAGTACTAAAGCGGGAAAAATGTCACTTAATGGTATCGAAGGGATTGTTTTAGGTCACGAGAATCTCTGAAGAAGGTATTGAAGTTGATAAAGCTAAAGTCGAAGTAATTGAAAAATTACCTCCACGAGTTAATTTAAGAACCCTAAGAGGATTTCTTGGACATGCGAGGATTTTATAGAAGGTTCATTGCTGATTTTTCAAAAATAGCAAAGCCTCTAAGTCATTTACTTGAAAAGGAAGTGCCTTTTAACTTTGATAATAAATGTATGGAAGCCTTCGGACCTTAAAAGCGAGGTTGACTCTTGCACGGTGTTAGTAGCACCAGATTGGAGTTTGCCGTTTGAGATTATGTGTGATGATGAGTGATTTATTTTGTAGGAGCTGTTTTAGGTCAAAGGTATAACAAAATTCTCAAAGCTATTTACTATGCATCCCACACACTAAATTTGCTCAACTAAATTATGCAACTCTGAGAAAAAAGCAGTTAATTTGTAATTTTTGCCTTAGATAAGTTTCGATCGTATATTGTTGGTTCTAAGGTAATAATTTATCTGAGATCATTCGAATACTGAAGTATTTCTTGAGTAAGAAAGATGCTAAACCACGTCTTCTTAGATGGATTCTCTTACTTCAAGAATTTGATATTGAAATTAAAAGAAAAAAGGAAGTGAGAATGTAGTAGCGGATCATCTAAGTAGAATGGAAAATGATGAAGAAATAGGAATTGAAATTAAGGATTCATTTCTGATGAACAAGCTATTTAGAATAGATACTCCTTCAACCTTGCAGTTATTAAAGAATAGAATTCCTTCTAAGGAAATGTCACCTTGGTTTGGAGATACCATTAATTACTTAACCTGTGATTATATTCCGTCTCATTGGACTTGGCAATGAGAAAAAGAAGTTCTTTTATGACTTAAAATTTTTTTACTGGGAGGAACCAGACCTTTTCCGTAAGTGTTCGGATGGGATAATCAGAAAATGTGTGCCTGATGATGAAATTTTAAGTGTTTTGTCATTTTGTCATGATCGTGAGGCGAGGAGGTCATCATGGAGGTTGGAAAAGCGCTTTTAAAGTTTTACAATGTGGTTTTTATTGGCCTACACTATATAGAGATGCTTATAAGTATGTTAAATCTTGTGAATCTTGTCAAAAATGGGGAAATGTATCTAAAAACATGAAATGCCTATGCAACCTATTTTAGAATGTGAGTTATTTGATGTTTGGGGTATAGATTTCATGGGACCTTTCCTATATCTTTTGGAAAAAGATTTATTCTTGTAATGGTAGATTATGTCTCAAAATGGGTAGAAAGTGAAGCTCTTCCAACTAATGATACCAAAGTTGTCATAAGATTTCTTAAAAGAATATATTTACGAGATATGGCATTCGAGGGCTATCATTAGTGATAGAGGATCACACTTTTGTAATAAACCATTTACTAAGATAGTTGAAAAATATGGTGTAACACATAAGTTAGGAGCATACTATCATCCGCAAACTAGTGGGCGGTAGAGGTGTCAAATAGAAATCAAAAGAATCGTGGAAAAGCAGTGGAATCAAATCGTAAAAGCAAGGCGAGTTAAATTAGATGATGCATTATGGGCATATAGAACGACTTTTAAAACACCAATTGGTTGTTCTCCTATAAGCTAGTCTTTGGTAAGTCTTGTCATCTCTCAGGTTGAGTTAGAACACCGAGCCATACGGGCTATTAAATTTACGAATTTTGATCTAAAGGTGTCGGTGATCATAGATTGCTTCAATTGAGAACTAGAAGAATTTCGTCTCGATTCTTATGAAAGCGCTCGAATCTACAAAGGCATACGAAATCTTTCCATGATAAGAGAATCTTTAAGCGTGAGTTCCATGTGGGTGATCGAGTGCTTTTGTACAATTCACGTTTAAAGTTGTTTCGAGGTAAGCTTAAGTCAAGATGGGCGAGTCCATTTAAAGTAACACGGGTTTACAAATGGGTTTGTTGAACTAAGCGATGGAAATACAACTTTTATAGCCAATGGCCCCTGAGTAAAGTTGTTTGTGGAGGAGAAGGAATCTGCTTGAAAGAAGAAGTAATGATATTGATTGATCCCCGACAAATTGAAAAGCGAGAAAAAATGAAAAAGCGAAAGCGAGCGAAATCGGCCGAATACAAGGTGCTATCTATCTTTACTCTACTTTTCTATGTGTTTATTTATGTTTAAACTCTTTTCGTCTTTACCGGATAGGCGTAAAAGAAGCTGGATGCCTTTTAGATAGAATAGGAGTTTTTATTTTACTTTTGAAATTAGGCCTAGATAAAGATATCGCGTTTTCTATATAGAAGCTTTAGTTTTTGAACAAAACAAGAAATTGTTGAGAGAGATCAGATTGAGAGAAGTTTGTAATGGAACATCAAGGAGTGCGATAAAAAAGAAGGGCAAAGTTTACGATGAGATCGAGAATCTGTGGAAAAAGTGAACATGTTGGATATTTGTGGGAAAAACACAACCAAATCCAGGATGAGTGTTTGAATATTGTTAGGAAGTGAGCGATTAGGTGGTTATCCGAAAATCCCGATGGAATTCGAGAGATAATTCAAATGCCTCGTTTTTAGGAGTTAGGTTGATTGAGCGTTATATCGAACTCTGGAAGATTTAGAAATCGAAGAATCGGGAACCCTTAAGTTTGAGTCTTTTCTTATGTTTTATTTTATAAAATTTTAGCATAACCACGAAAATTTTATAAAATTGGATCTTTATGAAATTTGAGGAGTTTTATAAAAGTTTTTTTTAGTTTTTATTTAGATGTTTTATAAGAGTTAATATAAATTTATTAAATTTTTATAAGCCTTTTTATTAAGTGTTATAAAAATTTTATTAAATTTTTAGAAATTGTTATAAAATTATAAAATTTCCTTCAAATTTTATTTTTAAAAGTTTTTAATGAAGTTTTATAAGAATTTTATAAGTTTTATCAAAAAAATTCATAAAAAGTAAAAATCAGAAAAAGTGAAAAAAAAATGGGCACGGACCGATCCGGCCCTGAATCCGGACCGGTCCGGGGTCTAAAAACATAAAAAGACGGGGACCCTCTTTTTCTTCTTCTTCTTCCCTAATTTTCTTCTAACAGCCGCACCCCACACCAAACCCCACCACTCGAAATTTTTATCAATTCTTCCACAAAAATTCACCTCTCACACTACCACTACTTGATTTCTTCCTCTTTTCATCTCCTCTCTTCTACACAAAATTTAAAAAAATCAAAAGGGATAAAAAACAAGCTACATTCTTTCCGGCGACTTAACAACTTTTCCGGCCTACTTTTCAACGTTTTCTTCATATTAAGGTATAATTTAGTTTATTTAGTTATCAATTTAATATTTTTTATAATTTTTTAGATTAATTTCAACTGTTTTGATTTTTGAGTGTGTTGTGACATTTTTATTTTTTTGTTGTTTTTATTGTTGTTGTTGTTGTTGATTGGCTTTACCAATATCGTAGAATGGCTGAGTCGAGTAGGAAAGTCTCTAAAAAGCGTAAATCAAACATTCCTATATCAACTCCGGTCGTAGGCACAATACTTTTATCACCTGAAGAAGAAGCCGTGAGCTTTGATAAAACAGCATCACCTGAGGCTAAGAAAGCGTATGAGAAAATTTATAGTAAATGTGATGTGTTGGTTGAAAAAGGTTTAGACTTGGATGATTTAGGTGATGAAGTTAAATATATCTTTAGAAAACGTCAGTGGTTAGAACTAGCAGCTAGAAGAGAATGGGAGATTAATACGACTTTAGTAGCTGAATTTTATTCAGTTTTGTCTACTATGTCACAAGATGAGCTCACTAAGTCGCAAACTGTACCCCTAAGAGCCAGAAATATTCCTTTTAACCCTGAAGTTATAAATGCAATTCTAGGAGTTGAAGTTTTTCCTGATGAGTAGGATTACAGGGTAGTTTGGAATTTAGATGATCCTGCAAGCTTTGAGCATACTGCCCTGAGAGCTCAGAACGCTTTTGACCCAACCGCTGTGTGGGTTGAAAATCGGTTTAACTACGGGAAGTGTATTAGAGGTTTAAGGGCAATTAAAAGATTTATTAGCCATAATCTCTATCCTTACAGTAAACATCTTTGCATATGGAAAGGAAGATGTTTGTATCGGCAGGCGATGGTAAATGATGTTAAAGTGGATGTTGGAAAGGTCATGTTTAAAAGAATTTTCGAGAGTATTGTCATCGCCAGACCAGGGAGTCATCTGTACTTCCCTTGTTTTATCTCAGATTTATGTCGTAGGGTGGGAGTACCAGTCCTGCCTAATGACAAGTTATCTCTGGCAGATGCAAATATGATTGGACTGAGTTTGACTAGTCTTCCAGATGGTAGTATTAGCTCTTTGATTAGAAGACGTCAAACTCAGCCAGCTCCACCAGTCTTCTCATCTTCTTCTTTTCCTTCTTTTTCTAGTCAGCCTCAACAAACTCCTTTCTCCAACACTATCACCTATGACATGTTTCAATCTTTAGTGTCGGCGTTTGCGTGGTCAAGCCAACATGGCTTTATCTTTCAAAGTAATAAGCGGTGGTGTGATGATATTCGTAGAGGTTTAAGGAGGAGCGGGCGCTTGCCGTAATCCTACCTTTGATGATCTGCGCTATCCACCTTGTCGGTCGAGATCCTTATACCTTACGAGTGGGTAACACCTATTCCACCACCTTGAGCTTTCATCCATCGTCATATCCTTTTGGGAGCCAATCTAGTGGAGCAGGTGTATTTTTGACGGTGTTCGAGAGACCGGCGATGTCTAGTTGGGAGGATTCAGCGAGTTTGCACATGTCACGGCGGCATGAGTTCGATGGGTCTTGATAGTTCGATCGGGACCACGACTACTGATTCGACCACCGACTTCTCGATCGTTTCGAGTTCAAGCTTTTATGTCGATCTGAGGAAGACTATGAAGAAGATTGAATTTAATAACTTTGTTTGATTAAACATTTTTACTGCACATTTTATTCGACATTTGTCATTTAAATATTGGTTTGTTTTCGTTTTCGTTTAGTTTGATTTTATAGTCGTTTTATCGAAATTTGGTTTGCATTCTAAATCATTTTAGTTTTTATAAAAACTATAAAAAAACCCAAAAATAATTTTTGTATCATTACTACGTCATTTTACAAAAATATAATGTGTCGTTTTATCCGTTCGTATCAAGATAGATCAATCTCTATGAAATATCTTCAAGGAGGTAAGGATTATTCCACACGTGAAGTAAAAAACCAAAACACAAATTGTCTTTTATCTCTGTCCTCAGTAAAAGGAAGATGAGGCCGGACCGGTCCGGCCTAGTCTCGGCCCGAGCCGTGAAGGGAAATGGCATGAGTCATTTTTTGAGTCTGTCTAGTGCATCCACGTATGTATAATTTTCTACTTATTAAAGGAGGTCAGGGCATGAGAAACAATTCCATACCTTTACTTTCTATCTACTTTCAATTTTTTACTTTTCATCTAGATTTTAAAAATGTCGAACCAATCATCTCCTTCTGTAAATTCATACGAGCCTCACACTCCGGATGCTCCGGAATCGCAAGCTTCTAACGAGAATATCATTTTACACCATCGTTTTGCTAATTCTCCAATCCAGTTGGAGAAAGGGTTAAATGTCGATAAAATTGATCGGTGGGGTAAAACGATTATTCGAGGATTTGGCTGGAAGAAGTTCGTCAGTACGCCGAGAGGACGGATAAATGTCTCGATAGTTCGAGAATTTTATTCGCGCTAATAATGAGCGACACCATGATCGATATCACTCAAATTGTTTTGGTAAGAGGAGTGGGTGTTCCCTTCTCTTCATCTATTATCAACCAACTTTTGAAATTCCACGATTACGATGCAGCATTTTGAAATGAAGTGGGGCTTAGATAATCCGTATAATCATTTGAACAAAGTCCATGAATCTTTCCAATGTCTGTTTCCACTCTTCGACACAAATCACGATATGTCAACAAGAGCTTTACTTCCACACCTAAAGGCGTGGAAGCATTTCATTAATTCTAGAGTATATCCCACCTGGGATTTCGGGAGCCTTAGTGAAAATGAAATGCTTCTACTTTTTGCTTTGGCATTTGGTGAATTTGTCGATTGGGGTATTTTGATTCAAAGGACAGTGTTGGAGTTTGCAATCACGAGAGGCAGTAGGGGGAAACCTATGCCTAATTCTTGGTTGATATCGCGCCTGTGTACTCAGATGAGTGGAGTGGGAGAGCTGGAGACGGATGAGATTTTTCCGTCTAGAGATAGTCGAGTTGGATTGTTACCGGTTGATACACCGGGTTGTTCATCTACGATTTAGATGGTGTGTTGGTGGTTAGTTTATGATGTTTAAGTTTTAATCAGTTAACTTTAGTTAAGTTTGAAGTTTTTTTTTAGTTCGGTTAAGTTTATGTTCTTTTAGTTTGTAATAACCTATCTTGTTTAATATATATATGTTTCAGTTTTTTAAGTTTGTTTGTTAATAATGATATAATTAGTATACGTTAAAAATGAACTCAGAATAATAACGATAATAGATAATTTTAATTTTATTTTCGAACCAACTTTTTAATACTCATTGAACATCTGGACGATGCCACTTCGTAAGTGGGGAGTAGAGTTAGGTTAGAAAATTCATTAAAATTTTCGAAAAATAATTATAAATTATAAAAATTATCAAAATTTTATTATAATTATGAATAAAAAATGATATAATTTGGAAGAATAAGTTTTTAATTAAGTAAAGTATATTAGATATATTATAATTATATTTTATGTCTAATTTAGATTTTAATAAGATTTTAAGTTTATATAATTAAGTAATTAATATTAGATATTGTTTTTATGAAATTATATAAGTATGTTGATAATTATAAGTAAAATTTTTTAGAATCATTTTCTTTTCAAAAATGAATTATGAGTTTGGAATTGGACTAGGGATGTTGATTTTTGGCACCACAAAAATATAACTATAGCCAAATAGCCTACCTAAATAAATTTCCAATTTTTGTTCCTACGTTAGCCTTGATTAGAGTGATCAAGACCTCACTCGAAATTGCCATTGTGATTAATTAGAAATAACCAACCTTTAGCTAATTTTGGTCTACATTTCCTTGAAATTCCTCAAGTTTGTACGTACTTATGAAAACAGATGAAGACATAAAAAGCTAAGTCTTGGTATATGCTGAGATTGGAAAAATTAGATAAGTATTAGTATATTCGATCTTACCTCATGACACTTGCAAGATAGTCAATTTTGGTAATAAGTTCGGATATATTAATATTCTATATTAAGAACGAAGCACCATATTTACACAGAATTAATCAAATACCAGGTATCTTCCTTATCTGTGATCGACAACTTAAAAATAAAAAGAACATATCGGTAGTAGCTACCAATGATTTGAGTGAGTAGGGTATTATCACGAAATGTCCTATATCACTATGAGGTTAGAAGCTCCCGATTGCCTGATGATAGTAGTCCAGCTAGGGTATTATCTCGAAATGTCCTATTCTTTGGGAATGAAGGCTATGAGCGAAAAAAAAAAGTCGAATCATAAGATCTCAAGAATGATTACAAGTTTAAGGAAACCGGACTTGTAATTTTCGATCGAAAGAGTAGTACTCCGATCAATCTTGATGAAGCAATGCTTGTAAGTTTGATTTTCTACACACACTCACGCTTTAAGTTCTTGATTGTAAAAATAAAAAATAAAAAAAAGAGAGAGAAAATCTGAAAAAAAGAGATGTTATTAATCGATGATTATTTTTTTGATCAAGAATATGAAGATGTAGGTACGTACGACTTGCCTCTTTCTCTTTTTGATTTCCCTTTTTTTCCGATTAACCAACATCTTGAGCCTAAACTCTATACGCCATTTTTGTCGACTACCTGACCAAGTTTCCGATTCCAGAATTTCATAATAGTTGCGATTAAAAATAATTCTAATATTTTATTTATACTTATTAAGTATTACATGTACAATTTCATCTAAATAATATTTAATGTTTAAGTTATTTAAGTTATATACACTTTCTGTCTTCTTACAATTTTAAATTAGAATGAGTAATATATTTATAATATTGACAATATAAATTACATTAAAAATTATAATCTGATCAATTATATTATCTTTTATTACCATTTTTGCTCGAGGACGATCAAAAGCTAAGTGGGAAGTAGTTGATATACTACTTTTATATGATTAAATATACATTATATTATTATGTCTTATCAACGAATTCTATATAAAATATATGAAATTATGATAGAAATAGTATGAAATGTTAATCTTTATAATTTAGAGTAGTTAGTAATAAAACTTAGTAAAAAGTTATCATTTTGTACCGATTTTAGTAAATCGAGTGTAAATGTCGATTTACGTGGGTATTTGTGGTATTTTATTGCGATTTATAAGCCAAAACCACGAGAATCGACATGTTGAAGTATAATCATATCTCTGGAAGGATTTAGAGAGTGTCACGAGCTTAAATGGTCAATCGAATTGCTTAAGTGGTCAAGTGGCTAATCGATTCGATTAAGTGGTAATCGAGAAATATCTTCGACAAACGAATGGCTCATGAAAACGACATTATCTGAAGAAGAGTCCTTCACGAAAGTTGTAGATTTTCCGAGAGCTTTCCGATGCCTCTTGAATCATGATTTTGGAGATCGAACTCGAGATATGAATTTTAGAAGTTTGATAATTATATATAAATATATATATAATCATCCGGAGCATATGCTGATTAATCAAGGAGGTGGAGATCATCATTACACCGGCCCAGTCCGGCCTTCTCTCGGACCGGTCCGGCCAAGGAAGTTTCATCTATATAAAGAGCTCAGTTGCATATCAAACAGAGTGTACCAATATATATATATCTATATATATATATATATATATATATATATATATATATATATATATATATATATCTCTTCTTTTTTTTATTTTTTAGTTTAGTAGTTGTAAATAGGCCTTACGCCAAAAATAATAATGTCGTAGTATCGTTGTAATGCTCGATAAATTATCGAAAGTTCGGTGTTGTTGAAGTCGTTGTAATGTCCGGAAGAGTACAACTCTGATTCAGCATTTGTAATCGGTAAATTTTCTTAAGTATTTATGTTTGTTTTTATCTTTTTTGTTGTTATAATGTTTTTAGGCTAACTCTAATAACTAGCCAAAGTTATGTAATCGTTTTATTTCGATCTTTTCGGTAAAGGAATGCTGTCTAATTAAAATTGATTAAAATTGAGTTAATTGAATCTTTTTCTATTTTGTAACGTATTGATAATATTCGGATTGACGTAATTAACCAAGATGAATCGCACCATATAACCTAATGATGAACTGACCAGAGAAGTTAGGATATGAGATAAAAGATAGAAAAAACGGAGGGTAAAATTGGCCGGGCGTAAAGCGTGACAACGGAATCCTATTTCCTACCCGGGGGCAGATTTGTCTTGGGAAAGATAGATCTTATTAAAATTGTGCTCGAGATCGTAATAATGTTAAAATCAACGGTTTAATTAAAACTAACACCGGAAAGTTAAATCGATCCGCCTGACAACCGGAGCCTTTTGAATAACATCGGCCCGTCGACAAAGCGGAATAACCTCTTTTATCCGGGGTAGATTTGTACTCGGTACCTGTTCAGACTAACTGAGATTAGCATGGGGCAGTTGTGGAGATTGAACTGATGACAATGACATATGACAATTTCATACGCTCGTGTGAGGAGGAATTGTTAACTTCAGGAGTGCACCGTTTCATTTACTCAATTGGACCTAATATAAAAGGAAAGATCGAGCACATTCCGTTTACTGGAAAAGATCGTATAATTCAATTATATAAACTTTGGCTAGTTCTGTAAACTTATCTGTATAGTTCTGTAAACTTATCTGTATAGTTCTATAAATATATTGGTATCTATATATTTATATCTATATATATATTTTGCAATCTATGTACATCTATATATATTTTTATATTTATATATATTATATTAGAATAACTTTTAAATTACGCATTTATTTTATGTTAACTAGAATAGTAGTCATCTGTGTTATAAAATTGCGGTTTAGATCGAGTTAATAACAGCTCTTTGGTGTTTAACCACACTTAGAAGAATTACCAAGTTCCCTAAGAATTCGACACTCTGATTCACCACACTAGCACTACAGTTTGACCCGATACACTGTCGGTTAAGGACTGGTTTTAGCACTAAAAAAGGCCACGTCAGTGAGTCTGCAACTACCTCATCAGTCTCCATAACCCCCCTGCGTCATTGTCATTCACAACTGCACTAGATGGGGTCGGCCCCACAACAAGATCACCAACATCCGCGTAAACCTCCCAACTATCAGTTGCCGGAAACACTATTGGGGATGGGGAAGTAGAACATGACTCTTTGAAAGGAAAAACATGTTCAAAAAATTTCACGCCCCTAGACACAAAAATTTCTTCTGTTTCTAAATCGAAAAGTGTCCAACCTTTCTTCGTAAAGAGGTATCCTAAAAAACACACTTTCGACTTTGACTTTCAAACTTATCTCCCTTATGTCCTAAGTTATGGAAATAACACAAGCATCCAAAGACTCGTAGGACATCAAGATTAGGGTGTTTACTAAACAACCATTCATAAGGTGTTTTATAATTCAAGACACGTGACGGAGTCTGATTAATTAGGTAGCATGTGGTCATAACACATTCTCCCCAAAACTTCAGCGGAAGATGTCCCTCAAACCGCAAGGCCCGAGCCACGTTCAAAATATGTTGATGTTTTCGCTCAACTCTACCGTTTTGTTGGGGAGTACCTACACACGATGTCTGAAAAATAATCCCTTCCGTTTGAAAATATGGAAGCAAGCGTTTAAATTCTGTGCCATTGTCACTCCTAACTCGCTGAATTTTCACACTAAACTGGCGTTCAATCAGTGCCACAAAATTTAAAAAAATTAACTCAACTTCCCATTTATTATATAGTAAATAGACCCAAACAGAACGAGAATAATCATCCATAATTGTCAAAAAATAAGAGGCCCCGCATATAGAACGAGTCGTATATGGTCCCCACAAATCACAATGCACTAATTCAAAAATCCTACTAGCTCTACTATCACTAATCGGGAAACTTTCCCGTGGTTGTTTAGCCCGGAAACATGCATCATAACCATCTTTATTCAGAAAACTAGAAGCACTCACACTGGGAAGTTGTTTCAACACTTTTTCTGAGGGATGTCCCAAACGCTTGTGCCATAGATCCATGGATTCTGTTCCACTGATTGCCATAACCTTGACGTGTGGTACTCCACAGAAAAAGAAAAGTCCGTCTTCATGCTCACCCACGCCAATCAACCTTCTCGTCATTCGGTCCTGCATAACACATAATGTAGACGTAAAATGAATCTGACAATTAAATGAATCTAGCAACTGAGTCACCGATAATAAATTGCATGCTAAATGAAGCACATAAAGAACATGTTCGAGTTTCAAACCCCCGGGCAAAATACTATTTCCTTCATGTGTGGCGTGAGAGGTTCGACCATCGGGGAGGCCTACAGGACATATTTCAATCGTCCGTACGTCCAGTAAATTATTTATCTCTCCAGTCACATGATGGGTAGCCCCAGTATCTATGATCCATGAATACTCATCTATCAAGCGATCTTTCGGTTTGGCGAGGTTCAAAACATCAAGGATTCCTTGCCACTGAGCCGGTGTTAAATTAGGAAGTCCGGCTGCTCATTGTTGAAGGAATTTTTGGGCCGGTGAGTTTGAACCTAATGGTGACATTGGCATTGTTCACACGAAGTGAGGCCGATTCGGTCCGGCCCGAAGCAACATTAATTGACGTCCCCCTTCCTGCTGAGTTTCCCGTCCGAACTCCTCCACGACTTCAACGACCTGAGCCACGTCGACCCCGTGGCCCATCCCCCCACCACTCGGGATAGCCATGTATCTCAAAGCAAGTTTGTTGATCATGTCCTTTGCGTCTACAATGATTACAGAAATTTTCAGTGTTTACTGCTTTAATTTTTGTTCGATTTTTGGCCTGAATTCTAAGGCCCATCATTGTATCACGTTCATCTTGCTGCTGAATGTAAAAGCCTGCACGAAGTCCTTCTTCTTGAATCAAATTTTGGTAATCAGGATTATCATTAGTATTGAGTAAATGTGGATCCATCTTACGCTCTGTTCTTCTTCCTTCGGCCATGCTTGATGAGCTTGCCGACTATAATTTCAGCATATTGGAGTTTCTGCTTTGCGTATTCTTTTTTCTTCTTTTTTTTCTTCACATCTGAAGAATTGCGCCGATACCATGACAAATTTTAGTAAACGATCATAATTTTTTTGATTTCATTCATCCAAACATCAATTATTTATACACCATAGGGTGATACCGTAAAACCATAAAATACCAACTATGTCCTTCTCCTATGTAAATTATAGTCATTATTATTTTAAATATATTATAATCCACAATATGTTACTACCTCTTTTTAGGCTGTTACTACTTCTTTTTAGGATGTTATTACCTGTTTTTAGGCTGTTACTACTTTTCATGGGATGTTACGACATTTTTATGGGATGTTACAACCTGTTTCTTGGTTGTTGCGACATTTTTTAGACTGTTACTACTTGTTTTTAGGCTGTTACTTCTTTTTCATTGGGTGTTACGACATTTTTCGAGGCTGTTACTACTTGTTTTTAAGCTGTTACTATTTTTCATTGGATGTTACGACATTTTATGGGTTGTTACTACTTGTTCTTTGGCTGTTACTATTCAGAGTAGGGTTTTGTAATTACCATTAAAATTATAAAGGGGCATTTTTGTCACTATATTAGCAATTTGTCCTTACTAATCTCTGATTTTGAAATTTGTCCTTCCAGACCCATTTGTAGCTTTCTTTGTCCTTACAGACCCTTCTCCCTAAAATTTTAATTTCGATTGAATTCGTGTATCGATTTTAAAACATGGAAGTTTGATTACAAATACATTGTTTATGGCTTAAAACCCGAAACCCAACCCCAACCCAAAACCATACTGAACCAAACCATTGAGTTTTATAATAATTTGGTTTGGTTTGGGTTAGTAGTACACATTTTGCTAGTTTATAAGGGCTGAGTTTGGGTTGGGTTGGGTTCGTAAGAAAATGTGTATTAAAAATTGTAAATAGATTTATCAAGAGTATTCGATTTCGTCTGTGATCAAATACGGTCGTCAATAACCTATTAACAATCTATTCAAGACCAAAAACCCTAGAAAGACAAAACGTGGGTGGTGTTTGAGTGTTTCTGACTGAGCCTGAAATTATGAATTCCAAGTTGCATACGTATCATGTAATTGTTCAGAAATCAAGTCTCTCGTACTTCCTTGAGATTGTTTATTATATAGGGGAGGTATCATCCATGGCATGCATATGCCATGTCCTTCAAGGACTCTATTTTGTATCCTTCAAGGATTATCTCATGTCAATCCCCTATGATTTAGGAGATAATCATGGTGGTTTAAATAATATGATCATAGTATTAATGACTCCATATTTATCTTGTATTTAAACACATGTGCGTAATATCGGATAAGGAAGTCTTCAACCGACCTGCGTCGAGCTCCCTAGACCATCGTATTCTGAGTTGCGTTCACCCGACGTCCGCTACGACCGAACCGACGTGCGGTGGTCTAAGTAAGAGATCACGTCAGACCTCCCTCTAGGGGTGTAAGTCTGTCTGTAAGTATAAAGTGGGGCACTTGGCCGTAAACATCGTATTTCCTCTACCTATATTTAAAGTTTAGCCATTTATGAGATGACAAGTGATAAGATCTAACCTGACCTCCGTCATAAGCGCCCCAGATCTGGTCGGTCGTCTTGGCCTGGTCAGATCTGTCACTGTAGAAGCTCGGCCTCTGTCATCTGGACTTATAGTTAACGATGACCCATTTTTCCAGCTGGCAGAGTTCCGTTATGACGCTGTCATAACTTCCCTTGGAATCGAGCCAATTATTCCCACGTCTTTTGAAGTGGGACGGTTTTTTTAGAACGTGTCTAGGAGTTTATAAACCTCGTCGTATGAACTGTCCACTCCATTTCAAACGTCTCATTGCTGCTTTAAATCAGAAGACTGGGTTTGCTGATTTCTCTCCTTCTCTTCTCCAATCTTCAATTCACTACAAGTAAGCTCTTGCTCTCCTTTCATATTTTTATTTCATTTCCTTTTTGTTGATGAGGGCATCAACCCCATCTAATTCTTCTATAGAAGAATTGTTCGCATCTGAGTTTGAAACCGAGGTAGAGAGACCCAGAACTAGGCGGTTTGAATTATGCCGTAAAAGATTTTCCACCAGACTAAATGTCTGTTTTGATCTCTACATTGTTTTATTTTATTTTTTTAAATATGTCTATTATTCGATCATATTTCATGAGTTATGATACAACAAATGTTTGTTTTTTGTTTTTTTTGGTCAGAATTAGAACCGTAAATAGTGACAATTTATTTTTTAGTGGATAAATAGTGATATTATGCATTAATTTTTTTTTTTTTTTTTTTTTGATAGAGCAATTAAAAATTGAAACAGATGATATTGAATTGAAAATGGAAGTGTTAAAAAAATGAAAGGAAAAACAATATATATATACTAGCCTTTTACCCGTGCGATGCACGGCGTAAGAGATTAAATATACGTGGATCTATAATATAGATTTACAATATTACACACATGAAAAGATGATAATTTTTTTATGAATTTTGTTAATAGTGAATTATAAAAAAAAAAACTTCAATGTAAATACGTGTGTTCCATTGTAATCAATAAAAGAAAATAAGATATCAATGAAAGGTTAAGTTTCTCATAAGTATAAAGTTGAGGTTATATAACATTGGTCATACATTTTTACATAACTAATATAAAAGAAAAAATGTGTGTGACAATAATGAAATAAGATGCAATGTTATTTTCTTGGCTGCAACTACCAAGCCATCCACACGCAAAATTTGTTGAAGAATTGTTAGTAAATAAAAAGATATAACGATATGAAAACAATAAAAATACATATTATTAAACTTATATATATTAAAATAAAATATTATCATAATCAAATACGGCTTAGTGATAGTCATTGCAATTCTTGCTGACAACCAGGGTTCGATTCTCATCACGTCGGCCCCAAATAATCATCATTTCCCCGTGCAATGCCGGAATTTGAATAAATTTTTGCATTGATTAGCTGAACATGATATTCTTTTTGATTTACAGATCATTTTTTATTTACAAATCATTCTTTTTGAAGATCTTTGAAATTCTCAAATTAGTTGTTAGCAATAAACCCGTGCATGCACGGGCGATGTGAATTAAATAAAACATACATACTAATAAAACCAAATATTCAAAATCATACATCAATCCCAATTCATAATCTAATTACTTTTTTCACTCTATTAAAAATATGATTTTCTTCAGGACATTGATGTCAACAATAAAAATCAACCAAACACAAAAATCAATGAGACGGGCAACATAAATGGGATGAAGTCAAACCAATGTACATTAGGGAATGAGTGAATACCATCAAAATATATGAGATAGGAAAGAGAAAAATATCAACCCTCACACAAAATATCAACTCCCATCAAAGAACCTCTCACACCAATAATAAATAAAATGTAAAGAATTCATGTCCTCATGATCGATCCAAACATTGTACATAAAATAAAGATAGCAAGAAATATCAATCAACGTATTTATTCCAACATCTCATCTCATCCGATTTAAAGTATCGACCTCCCACTTCAAACAAATATCGAATGCCCGACAAAGAATACTAATAGGTGAAAGATTTCGTTTGAATAAGATCATCAACGTATTTTGTAAGCGATTCACGACACAAAAATCCAAATGAAATATGAGATGCACATCTTCTCCTGGCATGACACTTGATTTTATCTTTGCAATCCTTCAAAGCGTGGGCTTCTCCAATTCAAAAGTGACATGAAAGTAGACAATTTTCGCAAAAGAAACGTCTTAACAAAACAATGTTGTATCAAGTATATATTTTCATAGAGACAAACATAATTGTAATATCTTTCAAACATCCAAATGAGCAACTGCCAAATCAAATCTCAATCCCAATTATAATTGGTCTTGGTCAAGAAAAAGCACGTTCTCATGAGTGAAATATAGCAATCTAACGCAAATCCGAAATAAGTAGGTAATCGACCTTGGCTCTGATTTCTTTCATTAATTCATAATAAATCTATCATTTTGATTCAAGAAGGGGCTCCCTCTTTCCTTAAAAGCACCATCTTTGCAAATAGACAACATGTAATATGCTGGAACAGACTTGGAACAACCGCCTCAATTGTCCTCTGAAACCACCAAATACTAAACAACATATGATTAGTTTAATTTTTCATTAATCCTAATGAAGTTGACAAACACAATATCCTTTTTCATAATCTTGGATTTTAACCCAAAAAAGGCATCATGCATCACCACATTTGTACTCCCACATCCCCTCAACAATCAAGAATTAGAAAACATTCAGATTTTGCACGGATAAAATGGAATGAAATATCATCATGACCTTATTTGTAGAATAACCCCAAAGGACACCACCGCCACAATTATGTTCATAATAAATAATATGAGAAAGTCCGAGTTTGCACGGAGAAAACGAAAAGAAAAAAAGAAAGGTTAGTCCATCAACTAAAATCTAACCGGGAAATTTAAGCCTCCAAGGCATATAAAGGAAACCGGATTACCTGTGAGAACTAAACCATGAACTCGCAATACATCACCTGTGTTAATCGACAATTCTCAATCCATCACCTATGTGTTAATCGGCAACCACCAAGCCACTATTTGCCATAACCTGACCTCCATTTCAAAAAGTTCTTGCAAGAATAAGCAGTCATCCGGGAAATATGAAGAATAAGAGAAAAGGCTAACCTTCTTGTATTCACCCACCATGTAAACAATAACTGTGTATTTTAAACCTTTTAACGCTTAAAAAATAAAGGGACCAAACCCCCAAATCGCATTATATCAACTAATTGTTAATTGTAAACCACTCCATCTGCAAGAATCAGACATTTATGAAGAGATAATTGAAAAAAGTGAAGAACTTCGAGCATATATTTTATATTTTACCCATGTTCTTTATGCAAATTTTGGCCTCCGTGGTTGTCCTTCTCATGCCTTCTTCCTAACTCATGCAACCACCACAATAAACTCTGCAAAACACTTTATTATTATAATAATAATAATAATAATAATAATATAAAAAAATTAAGCTTTAAGAAACATCAAGCCATACGCTTTAAAAATAAATAGCTGTATTGTGGGGGTGGTTGTCGATAAAGTTTGTTGCAGATTCAACTTAATTGCAGACTACAATTGAGGTGGTTGAACAAAATTGATCTTTCATTTATGTCGAATAGACTTTCATAGGAAAAAAATCAACCGCTTTGAATTGGGGGTAGTTTCATGAATCGAATTCCATGAACGTAGGGATTTGATGCGATCTTTTTCCGAAACAAAAAAGCTAAATTTTTATCTAAAAAGAGAAATCCGTTACATGAATGTAGGGATTTGAACGTAGGTTTTTTTTCTATAGATTTTTGGCTAAAAGGACATCTTATCAACTAAATAGGGATGAAAGGATATTGAGATTTAATTAGGACAAATTGCTTGGTTTTTTCCTAAATTACCCTTATTTTACTTCCTTATAGCCAATTGTAATACTTAATATAATAATAATAATAAAAAAAAGAACGGTCCTTGTTTAAAGGAAGCAATTAATATTGTAATTGTCTATCCATTTTCCATAATTGTAGGGAAACATTATCACTACATATTTTTGAATTTAAGAGATAAAAATACCCAATTAATCTAAAATTGTGACAAACGAATTAATCCATTGACTGCACATACGATTTTATTCTCGTTAAAAAATTTATTTATTGTAACTCCCAATTTTTTTCCCCATGATTTCCCCAAGAAAAAAAACAAATTCCATGATTTTAAACATTCACTATCACTACACAATTTTTATTTTAATGGGAAAGAAAATATTCACTTCATTTACATTTTTGACGCAAAAATTACTCCAATCTTCTACGCCAAAATTACTCCACCTCTATGCACTTCATTTACATTTATATCAGTGTTACTACATTTTTTGCCGTAAATATAACTATCTTATTGGTTGTTATTACTTCTTTTTCGGTGTTACTATGTTTTTTCTGTAACTACATCTATTTTATTGGCCGTTACTTTTTCTTTTTCAAGTGTTACTACAATTGTTTTTTCTGTAACTACATGTATTTCATTGATTGTTAATATTTCTTATCATGTGTTATTACCTTTCATAGCTACAACTGCATCTGTTTTATCAGTGTTACTACAATTTTCTACCGTAACTATATATATTTTATTGATTTGTTATTATTTATTTTTAATGTTACTATATTATTATTTTAATTGTTTTTTTTTCTTTCCATTTTACGTTTTCAATAAGGAGTAACCAATTCATTTATTTTAGTTTCTTTTTTCTTCCTTTTTTCCTATTTTATGTTTTCAATAAGGAGTCAATTAATTAGTCAAGCGTCATTAATTAGTGGAACAGAAATTATGGCGGATTTTATGATTTTTTGTTTTTTCAAATTCTTCATTAAATCCGATTCCAGACTTCCGTATTTTTTGGCAACAGGTTACTCCAATTTTTACATGGCAGTTACTCCATTTTGAAAAAGAAAAACAAAAACAAAAAAACAAAACATCATAGGTATTTTGGTCCATCTATTATTAATTTGTCCTTTTTAACCACCCAAAATGATAGATGTCCTTGGATCCCTATTTTTGACATTTTTTGTCCTTTAGGCCCCTTCCCCCTTTTTTCTATGAGGATAAGCGTGTATTATTATGGTAGCCTTTGAGCGGGTAGTTAAGATATGAAGGAGTAAATCGATTTTTGTTAAGCCGTTGATTTTTTTTTTTTTGGGAAAAATCGTAGATTATCAATAGTAGATATTTTTTTGACAATTTGGGTGTTTTGTTTTTTTGTGTGTTTTTTTGTGGAGGCGGGTATAAACTCGGGTTATTTTACGGGTTTGGGTTAAAATTATGGGTAATTGGGTTAAATCACCCTTTCAAATATATATAGATATAGATATACTAGTAGGAAACCCGTGCGATGCACGAAGGAACGTAAACACTGAAAATAAATAGTAAATAAAAAAGATAATCGCCTCGGAATTTCAAATCAGTTTATTTTTTTAATACATGTGTAGGTAATGCATGGAAAAATATGTGATACATTAAGTATTGAGTAATGATAGTGCCACAACATTATGCATAACAAACTTTGAGACAATTGATTATGATGCATAAAACTATAGCATGAAAATTGTCCGGAGACGTGACATTCAACGGCGGATTCCAAGCATTGAAACTCCATCTGGAGTCTTAAATCCCCACAAAGCACAAAACCTTCCTTTCGAAACTTGTTTATAGATCTCTACCACTTTGGAAGCGCCTTTGTTAGATTTTAATGAAATATGATTATATGAAGTGTAATATGTTATAATGACATATTTTTACTTTCTTTCACAATAATAATATGAGAATAGAATGCATGTCAATTAGTATAAGATATACTTATAACAATCGTAGGATAAGAAAGTTTACGGGGTATAAGTGGGTGTCAATTTGATCATCACAATTTAAAGTATGAATTAGAAGGTCCGTGATTTCACCATTAACGGATTGTTTAGAGTACAGTCCATGATAACATTTGTTTGTCTATTTCTTACAAATGCCAAAAAAATACGTGCTAAGCACGGGAAAATCAAATGCTAAAAAGAATATACGTAAATTTACATAACGCACGGTATGATCCACCTTAAATGATTTGCTACACTTTCCTTCTACATAACTCTCGGCTTTCCAAATCGGCTCCCCAACCTCGCTTGTGTGATAATAATTCACTTGTCACCATTCCTTACGTGATTTTCGTAGCTTCATAGCCAACAACATTTTGCCTTCTTTTAGAATGCTTTCCAATTCACCTAAAATTTGGATGAGAGGGGAAGAGAGCAACCCCAAGAACGAACTTCATCTTCTTGAAAACAATACATTGTCCTTCAAAAAGAAAACAAAACATTGAACAAGCGCAGCTAGTGATAGAAACCCAAGCATAGATTAGAAACATTGAACAATCAAAGAAAACAAAGGAATCCAAGCATCAATTCTTAGAAAAAATTTAATGTTAAAAAAATAAGCTAGATTAAATGTATATTGAAGATCTATCGACATCACGGGATTAAGTTAAATTTTTATCCGACATAAGAACCCAACGAAAATACATAGACAATGTATAACACTTCCTGCTAATGTAAACATGTATTTCTAAATAAATGTCATGCTAAAGAAAAGCAGAGAGAAATCAAATAATGATTAAATAAAATAAAATTTAAAAAAAAAGCATGATGAGGAAAACAAATACCTTAAATGATAAGCAGAGGGTAGACAATGTTGAGGTTGCTTATAAGTGGAAGTATATAGACAATGTTGAGGTTGCTTATAAGTGGAAGTATATAGTAATCAACCTATGCTTTTTTTCAGTCGATTCTGGAAAAATAGTATTTTTAGTCAATTAGCATCACCATTAAAGTTGAAAAAATAGAATCTAAGAAAAAACATGTTGCTTGGGGCTAAGAAAAAAGATAAAAATTCAAAATTCTGAACCACATGGCGCTTGATCAAACCAAAAAAAACAACAAAATAGCTATATATTATGGTGTCCATAAAGCAACACGCACATACAACTATCTCATTCACAAAGCTTAGAGAGCTTTTAATTATTTGTAGTCCTTGAACAGCCAACTTCAAAATGTAGGATAAGGAGTTCATTTCTAACGTTGAACCACCTAATTCATTATATGAAAATCAAATATTGATTACTCCATCTAGAAGCAATCATAAAAATTATAAATAAAATAGAAAACAACTTTACCATGCAAAACTATAAATGAACATAGAGAGAAAAAAAAATCCTTATATCTCACGGTTACCCACATTAATTCATAGCAAATGGAGCAACAAAAGCTTAAAAAAAATACAGCTAAAGAGCAGACCAAGTTGTTGCTTCTGATAGTATACGTGATGATGGTGGCGCTACAAATTTAAAAAAAAAAAGTTTAGATATATTACCACCATTCACCAAACAAAAGAAAAGATGTTTATTTCCATCCAAAAAAGGGTGGTATTTTGCAAGCATCAACCAAGTAAGATTTTTTTTTTTCCAGCGAGAAACTTGATTAGGGAAAATAGACCTCTCAAGAGAGAAACTTGTTGAGCGAAAATAGACATTGTATTGTAACTAAGCAATTACTATCCGATTTTCGCTGAGGCATGATTAGCACAATGATTATGCAGTCTGATCGTTCTTCTGGATGAGCTTCGCACGACCTATCAATCAAAATCTTAATTCCAATACAAAGTACTTAAAAGTAATATGAAAAAAATAATATATTGCATAAAAATATCATACCGGAAAAATAACTACCGGAACAAATGTAGATATAAAGTAATCAAAAATAATATAAAAGATCGATAAGAGGTGTACCGCCTAGCTCAACGGCTCAAAGACGCATGTAGACACGTGAGAACTATCAATTTCTTAAAGAGCACGCATTTTGCCTATTGCGAACTTTCGAGTCATCCGGCGATGTTAAGATAATTAGCAATATCGATTCATCAAGACCCCTAAGTAAAAAAATTGCAATTCATCGAAAACCCCAAAGTAATAACATAAAAAATGATCTATAATAGAAGAAATTTGCGTATTGACCAAAATGAAAAGAAAGTAATATCATACCGGCAATAAGGTGTGAGCGATGACGGGCGGATTTGGGTGGTAAGATCCACTTAACATGGCTAATGCGACCCACTGAAATGCTAACATCATTCCAAAAGGGATAAAATAAAAAGACTAATTAAATAAAGAAAAGAGACCGACAACATCGGAAGAGAACAGATCAAAAACCATAACCAACCTCACCTTTCCGTTTTGATGGGTCTTGAAATTATGGACATAAAATTGGAATGGAGTAGATGAGCGAGAATGGTTAGTTTGTTTGCTGATTTAATTTTGAGATGATAATAAATTTTGTATTTGAATTTTGAGTTGATAATGAAGCGGAAGCACGTTAGTTTGAAGGCATGTGATAGAATTCAAATCAAGAAAGTTTGACTCCATTAAGGCAGCTAGTTCGGAGTGAAATCAGGCGAGTAAGAAGAGGTGGTTTGAAACTGAAATCAACTTTCCGTAAAATGCGAAGAAAAAAAAACAATAAAAAGAAGAAAAAAAAAAAAAGGATTAGAAAGTGAAAATGGGTCGGGTCATTTGCATTGGCGGGTCAATAACGGATAATTGGGTTAAATCATCCTTTCTAATATATATAGATATAGATATATATATATATATATATATATATATATATATATATATATATATATATATAAAATCCTAAAACTACTAGCTAGGGTTCTTTACATTTCCTTCTCTTTGCCGCCTGCGTCTGCCCAGTTAATTAAGGAGCAACGAATTTCCTCCTTAGAATTAAGGTAATGTTCTATCAATGTCAAATTCTTATTTTCCTGATGATATAGTGATTCTTATCCTTGTTAGATTGCCACTAAAATCTATTTCCCGATTTAAGAGCGTATCGAAATCGTGGAGTGCTTTGATTTCAAGCCCAGAATTCGCCAAGTTGTATGTGAAACTAAACATATTAGTTTATGGTGATATTTACCGCGATCCAATACACGCGTTAGATTTTTCAATCACTGGGAAGAACTTAGAATTAAGTTGCAAAATTCAGCAGCTCCGCCACCCTTTTGAAAACCATCCTATGAAATGGACAGCCCCGCGGTTCAATATCGTAGGTTGTTGCCATGGTTTACTTTGTCTAATTCGTCTTAGGGATCATTATGGAAATGAATATGCTATTTCTTTGTGCAATCCACTTACAAATTTATCTTGGGATATACCTTTATATGGGTATGATGATCCTCAAATGAAGAGGGGAAGAATTTCCTTTTATGGTTTCGGATATGATGATATTCATGACGACTACAAGGTTATGATAGCAACCGAGCATGATGATTCCTATAATGAGTATGTGTATGAAGTTTACAGTCTGAGATCCAAATCATGGAGTAGAGAAAAATCATTAATTCAAAATTGTTGTAGTTACATTCACCCTGCAGGAGTATGTGGCTACGATGGGTCTTAGTTAATTGTGCTTTACATTGGGCCATTCGTTCTATGAGTATGATAAGTCTTACATTCTAGCTTTCGATCTCAGAACGGATAAACATAGGTATATACCATTACCTCGTATCGTAGAGAAATATTATGGGTTGAGATTGGGTGCTTTGAATGATGGCGTTTTGGTTTTAAGCCATGGAACCTACGATCATATCGACATTTGGGTCATGAAGGATTACGGTTTGAATGATTCGTGGATTCATATAGCTATACCAAATATTTCATATGGCGAGCACTTAGCACCCATGGCTATTTTCGAGGGTAATGATGAAAGAAAAATTATCTTTCACGTTTGCGGAGAAGGGAAAGTTTTATTGTATGATTTAGTTACCCATCGAGTTATGAAGTTCATAACTATTCCGGGACATGGTGGCTCTCACTTTTACTTTCCATTCGTCGGCAGTCTTTATAGAAGAGTACATGAAGAAA
The DNA here is from genome assembly GCA_026214975.1 of Gentiana macrophylla. NCBI lineage: Eukaryota > Viridiplantae > Streptophyta > Magnoliopsida > Gentianales > Gentianaceae > Gentiana > Gentiana macrophylla. Next base: position 341,790 of record CM047817.1, read on the forward strand.
ATACTTCACCCCTATTGGAAGACTGAGGCCAGTATTTTTAAATTTTCAGTGTTGCGGCTTCCATTGGATTGTTGGTAAGAATAAAGCTCTTAATTACCAATGTTGCGGCTTCCATTGGATTCTTTGGTAAGAATAAAGCTTTTAATTACCATCACTTGGAAGGTAGGATTGGTTAATTAGTTGGGGCAAGTCCAATGTTGGAGGTGTAATTAGTTGTGCTAGCCGAAGTGTATCTGCACCTTAAAGCTAGTAGACAAGAGTCACGTATAGGAAAATACAAGGACATGAATATGTTAAGAAAGTGAGAAAATAGTTAATATAACTAAACATGTATGTGCAAGATAAACGGATATAGTAAAATAGGCATGTTTTTCTTATGCATTGATTATGTACTACAAAGTGGTTTTCTCCTTATGTCAAAAGCATGGTTCTAAATTGTTTGTGAAATTGGATAAAGTAGATTCATGTCATGTCTTCCGACTTATGACAACCATGAATCTCACTTTTGATCTTCTTTCTCCTTTCTAAGCTTATGCATGAGCTTACTCCTCTTTTGGAATAAGAAGATATGCAGGTTGGTGATGATTCTGAGAAAGAGTTCGAAGATCATGCTTAGGATTGGAGCTTATGGAGTTTATGTTCTAGTTTATTGTTTTAGTAGTTTTGAATAAGACATTGTTGTCAGTGGTTACATTTGTTCCTTTCTTTTTAGTCATGGATGTTAATTTTGGATTCTAGAAATTGTTTGATTGTTTATGACATAGTTTGTTTGTGATGAAATTTACGGATGAGTGGTATGTCGTAAGACCATGAGGGTCTAGTTCCCGAGTCTTTGGTTTGTTTTCTTCCGCATTTATTGTTATTTACTCTGATGACGTAAGGCTTACGTGAGGTTTAGGGTTTTCTCTATGTCACGTGTCGTATGTTCCATTTTCCGGATAAGGACTCGTTGTATGGGTGATGAAAGAATATGGTGGAGAGATTCCATTTGTTTACAGATGTTGAAGATGAGAACTTTGAGTGCATAAGATGTGTTCGATCATTTGCATCAATGGTCTTTTCTTTTATTTCATGTATGTCTCTTCCAGACTTTCAGTAAAATGACTAGTTATCTAGTCACGTAGGTGTCGATGACACATGATGTGAACATAGGGGATACATGCTCTGTATGATAGATACAGTTAGATCATTCTAATAAATGAATGGATCATTGAATAAACACTAAAGATTTTTCTTAAGTATCTTTGGAGAACAAGAATTTAAAAGCTTGTCTAATTAGATTTTGACCAAAATAGAGACGGATACACTAATTTTGGTTTCTAATCAAATAAAGATTATCGAAAATCGTTTTTTTTAGATTCGTGTATATTCTTGAAGGGGAATTCATTCTTTCAAGTATGAATTCGGAACAACTTATGAAGTAGTTCCCATCAACATAATCCTTTCAAAATGTTTGATAGACATTAACATTAAATGTGACGGTGGACTTGACCCATTTGTTTTAGAGCAAGTGGGAGATTGTTGAGGAATATGGAGTGCTCTAAAATCAATCCATATTTCCTTTACGGGCAAGTGGGAGATTGTTAGACATGCTGCCTAAAAAGAAACCTTGTATTGTTTTTAATTAAATAAAATGACATTTGTTATTAATCCTTTTATTTGTATATTTGTATATATCTAAATATACATCACAGAAAATCCCAAAGGGTTCCATTATGTGGCCATAATGCTCAGTGCATAAGTGTTATGTATAAGAGGATTGAGTTTATGGTGATACTCTTTAAATGTTAAGTTAATTAAAGTTCGGAATCTTTCAATTAAAACACCACTAGTGCCCCAGAACACTTCATGTGTGACCGCATGATCCGGGTCGTCGATGTTGGACATCTTAGTGACAGCACTTATATATGATTTGATCATGTAGGACTTGGACCGATTTAATATGACGATCTCATGATAATTCGGTAGTGAGAGAATCTAATTAAATCACAAGATGACCACTTATGGGAAAAAGAGATGAAGAATTGCCCTCGAGCTAATTAAATAGCCCTGGAAATACCGTGAGCCCTTTCAAATATTGATTGCACAAGGCACAAAGTAGGAATATGATTGATCGATAGCATCAAAATAAAAAAAATTATAAAAAAAAAAAACCAATAAAAAAAGTAAAAGCTTCAATTGTTTTTATAGTTATTTGTTTATCAGGATTGGTTTTGAGACTTAATTGACACTTAGGACACACTTAAAAGATCATTGGTTATAAGGACACATTTCATTTATGTTTCCAATTTTGCCGTTTAGTGCATTTACTGTCTCATATACCCGGATAAGCATTTACTCCTGATCCCGATTCTTCGCTATTGCATTTACGGCTGATTCATATGCATTTACGTCTCATTTACGCCGATTCCTCGTCGGATTCTATTCACGATTGATCTATGTGTGTGTGTTGTGTTCGTGATTCATCAATGTTCGCCGGATTCATTGTTCAGAGGTTCGTAAATCATCCAGCTTCATATTTCGTTCTCGTATTTCATCTTCGGTTTAATTTTTCTTGTAATTTTCGAGATTTGGTTATTAATTTAGTTTAATTATGCATATTTGTGCATCTGGATGCTTGTTATTGTAATTTACTCATTGCAGTATGCATGATTTGTTCGTGAATTCTTAATTCAATTATTTTCAGTGACATATGAGTTTGAATGATTGTCATTCTTGTTTTGAATAAGTGTTTCTGTGTATCTGTTTTCATGCAGTGACTATGCATTGTTGTTTTCTTGATTTGCATTGAATTATCTTTGTTTATAATGCAGTGGGTATGCAGTGACTCCATGTTGAAGTCAGTGAGATTGCAGTGTTATATTAGTTGTTTTATTTGCAATTGAGCTAATTTATTGACATACGATCGTCACGTTTGAATGATTATTGCAATGTATGAAGTGTAATTTGAGTTGAAATTAGTATATGTGTTAGTTTTATGTTAATTTGATGTTTCTGTTTGTAATTTTGTGAATGTAGTATACATGAATTGTGATTGAAATCTAAACAGAGTCATTTGAGTTTGAATGCAGTGACATGTCATATTCTTTTGCATTTAGTGTTTGTTTGGAGATTCTGTTATATTTTTCTGCAAAGATATATTATCTGATTTATTCAGTATTGAGGATATACAGTGATATATGACAATGTTGTTGAATGAATCTTGTAATAAATGTAGTGGAATTTCATTTTGAATGACTATTTAGTTGGTTTAGTGCATGCAGTGACAAGCATCTGTTATGCAGTGAGATTATGTGATATGCATTGACATATACTATTTTTTTGGGAACTGTGTTATTTTTCAATGATATATGAGGTGATTTATTCACAATTGAGCTAATGTATTTGAATGATTTAGGATCTTAGATCTAAACGAGTTAGATCTATGCGCAACGGATGGATCACGATTTATATATCACAATACATAAATAAAGGATTTAAACTACTACAAGGGGGTTAAGATTATATTACCAAAAGTGGGAAGAGAAGCCTTGATCTTCCAATGTGTTCTCCAAACGGTGGTTGGTGGACACCCTTCTTGATAAAAGCACCTCCTTGATATGCAACACCAAGAAAAACTTGGAGTTTTTCTTCTTCTAAAAACCCTAGACAAGAAAAAACAATTTTTTTCTCTTTTTAATGAGTGGGAGAAAATTGCAATGCCAGTACACTTGGAATAACTCTCCTTTTATAGGAGAGTAAATCCTTGGTCTCCAAGTTTTAATTAATTAAATAAATAATTAATTAAACAAAATAAAAGAATATTTTCCTTAATGACTAATTGTGACAGGTATTGACCAATAGAAAATCAAATAACAAGTGATCCAACCAATCATATAACAAGAATATCTTTTATTTTTCATAACACAAGAAAATTAATTCTTGTGCTAAAAGAGATCAATAATGGCGCCACATTAGGGTTTATTAGCCCACATAAAATGTCTTTTATGTGTATTATATTATTTAGCCCAACTAAATAATATCCATGCGTATCAATTAATTAGCCCAGCCAATTAATTATCACTGAGGCCCAAATAACAAGAATATCAGCCCGAATTATAGAAGCCACATTGGGGACCATGGACCTATAACCAGGTAGCTCAATAATTAATTATTCATCGAGCGAGAATAAGAACATTAATTATTAATTCCGGGATTACGCCACCATAAACCCAAATCGAACTCTACCGATTATAGATGTATACTTATACTCAACCATGTAGAGTGAATAAGCGTCCATTGATATAATCACTAAATATGGATTAACCCTCCATAGATTTGTCCATTTACGAGTAGGAAGTCTCCGTGAACCCGACTCGAGAATATCTTATCCTTATTTACCATTAACCCCTAATGATCAATTAGTTCACATATCGACTAGTGATCAATTAGTCTAATATGAACTTGGCGATCGATCACTTTCTTAGGGCTAACAAATAAGGGACCGTCTCTCTACTTCCACGAGAAAGGAATGGATTCCATGTCCGTGAAAATCGAACTACTCACTCATCGGAGATAGTGCCAATGAGAAGTGGCTTGGAACACATATTTAAGTGAACCGTAACTAACACATCAAACACTACCCGAGACAAGCAAAGCACCATGTGATCACCTCAGATTAAGGTTGATCCATATATGATCATATAATGATTTAATAAGATTCCTCGATTACGGAATTATATCGAGAAATTCAGATTAAATCGGTCGATCTATATGAATGCCATCATATATAAATGCCCCACGTAGGTACCTCTCACCGATAGTCCGGATAAGACTATCACACCCTAAGGTGTTCTGGGCGCATTATTGATGTTTTAATCAAGAGACCCTAAACTCTGATTAAGTTCACCACGGACTTACATTTTAAGTATATCACCACTAACTCAATCCTCACGTGCATGCCATACACTGAGTTAAGCGGTTACATACTGATATACTTAGGGTTTGCAGTAGTGTATTACTTACAAGCACAAAGCAAGTAATAAGGTGAGATAAATTCTGTTATAAAAAACAATTACACAAATTGTCTTTCGGGCACTACACCTAACCATCTCCCACTTGCACGAAATGACAAGTAATAATTGTTTTAGAGCACACCCATTCTCATCTTATTCACAACACTCTCCGACTTGCTCTAAAAGCAGATGAGATATATCCCTCAATGCCGTACCCTCCAAGCACTCGACTTGGTACACTGATCAGTTAGGTTTTCGGTTCGAGAAGATCTTTAGGATCGAAACGTTGCCGGTCCATCTAATCAGGCGGTACTCTCTCTCAATATGCTTTTGACCTCTAGTGACTGAGAAGATCCTTCTAAGCTATCTCTTCACTGTTTTCACAATGAAGTGATATCGGCTCACTAGACCTGGAATTACTCCCAGACCAAAAAGGAAATTCTAAGCACTATGTGTAAACACTGAGCCCGAGATCAACTTAACGATCATCCTTAATCTGACTACAAGTCGGAATTAATGTAGTCAACCATATTCAAGTTTGCACCCGAATATACAAGCACATTATTCCTCGTTCTCTAAAGATACTTGAGGACGTACTAAAAAGCTATTCAAAGCTCAAATCCGAGATTCGACTACTACTGACTTGCCGTTATCCAAGAGAGACTCTATCCCATTTTCTCTTTATCCGAAGATTTAGAGAATCATTCCTTAGAGGTAGGGTAGGACTACTCTCGATGAATGTTGCATACGTATATGCATGATCATCTTATTCAATAAGATAGGTGGGATAGCCAATGACTCATTCTCGTGAATTTGACCGAATCAGATTCTTAGAATATAGTCCAATTCTCTGATCCAGATAATCTTGGAGTGTCAGTTTCTGACTTCAGATAACACACTCATGCTGTTTCCAACTGTTTCAGTGGTATCATTCATGAACACTAATACTACTACTATACCATTATTGATATCCAGTCTACGAAAGACTTACCAATATTCTTGTCAAGTACACATATTCTAAAACATGTGACTTTAAATGACCGAGAGGTTCTCTTAAATCCATAAAGGATATAAGCCCAGAAAGATCATCCCGCCATTTGTTCTAACAAGACCCTTCTTTTCCGAATGAATCAGGACTCCGTTTTTGGCAAGAAAGTCTCGAGGAATCACCCCTATTTTACGCTTTCTAATGAAATCTAGCAAGGATCGAGTGGTGAGAGAGTTCAAGGTGCAGTTAACTCTCTACTTGTCGAGGGAATCACCCCTTCACTCGACTTTTTGTTTGAAAGTTTAAACTTTCCTATTCATTCGACTCTTTTCCGTGTAGACCCAATTGCTCCCACTAGGCCTGAGACACTCAGGTGGTTCTACAAGAGGCTGAACCGAACTGGAGTACCAAAACTCCATTCACAGGGTTAAGGCTTTCAAACCAACCTCTATGATCAGAATCCTATACAGCCCACTGAGAGCCATAGGTTATCAATCACCCCAGCAGACTGTAATGTCCACATAACCACAATGGGTCAACGGTTAAACCATACTCCCAGTGCATTTTGGGTGGATTGACATTCTGATCTAATAGTATTTATCAGTATGATCACCAACAACCGATGTTGGACGTGGTCTAATTAAATCAGATAGTAACTACCTTTGGGTAACCGTACTCCAAGGTTTAAGGCTGTTACTTATAGATTCTATCAGAAGCCTTATGACAGTTCAACTGCCACTTTCTGATCTCAAGAATCTTATAACCAACCTTCACTCGTCACATTAAGATATTTCACGAACAGTTACAATCTGAACGTATGCGCAAAATCTCCCGTCCTGCCTTCAAGCATTAAATGCTAAATGCCTACATTTACGGAAGTTGTGTGAACCGAATTCACTCCTTATCCATAAATTCACTAGCATCTTCTAGGTAGATGATGGGAGTCAACTTTACGTGACTCCGGTGCATTATTTATCCCCGATTATCATATTTTCAGCACATTTTTGGGTGACTTAGACCATTTTCGGGGTGATAACGTGAGCTCATGGCACGGGGAATGAATCCGTTACCTTGTTGGATTGTTACCCCTTTTTAGTTGATATTGATCCCATTCCCGAGCACTTTTACCCTCCGAAATTGTTTGTATGTTTTTGGTCATGTGTGATGTTATAGGGTATCAGTGTCTCGAGGACCCGGAAGGCGATGATTTATGGTAAAAAGCATAACCGAGGCAAGAGAAGAGATCAAAGGAGGAAAAAGTGGAGTTTTGGGGCAACAGGAGTCCAAACGCACGTTTGAACCCTTCAAACGTGCGTTCAACGAGGCAAAAGTTGATACAGAGTCGAACCCCTCCAAACGCACGTTCAAAACCAGCCTGAACGTGCGTTCAAATTCCACCAAACGCACGTTCAACCCATCCTAAACGTGCGTTCAAGATGAAGAACATTCAAGTCCACGCGCCGAAATGAAATGAGCGTAACGCACGCGTTCGAGATCCATCAAGCGTGCGCTTGAAGAAGCCAAACGCCAGTTCCAGCCTCTAAACGTGCGTTTGGACCGTTTTTTCTACAGATTTTTCTCCCACCTATAAATACCCCTCTTAGACTATTTTTTGAGATATCTAGTTTCTTTAGCAAAACTCTACCCATTTCTTGCTCGATTTTTGTAATAGCTTAGAATACTTTCTTTTAGCTTACATCAACATAACATTAGCTTAATCTTTCCATTTCTTAGCTTAGATTTCCATTCCAAACACTAAGAGACCACCTTTTAATTACTTCTTTATTTTGTACTTTTTGGATCTCAACTCGAATTTCTGCAAATTAATGGTATATTTCTCTTCTATTTTACTTGTTATGGGTTTTATTTACTGTCTTGTGTATGTTTTAACTAGTATAATGAGTAGCTAAATCCTTTTCATAGTCGAATCATGTGAAATTTAGTGAAATCACCCCTTTGGGTGATGAAATTGGGAGTGGGCAGTGCTTGTTGTTGTTGTTTCTTGCATGTTTCGCGTCTTAGAACTTGTTATAATAGATTTGGGCTAGATTGATCACCTAGGTCAAGATCAAACACATCACTCTTGAGAGTTGTTCAGATGGAGGGGTGTGGGAAAAGGGTTCTAAGATCATTTCATATAATGAGGTCACTCGTTTTAACGTTTAAGCGGCTCTAGTGCATAACATTGTCTTGTGAATGAATCTTCCTTAGGGAAGGTTAGTTGACTTGGCATAAGGTGTTGGGGAAGAGTTGTTCAGACCTTAGCACCGGGATTAGGAGTACGTACCCGTGAAATTGAATATAAGAGTTCGTTCGTTTATTGCACACTCCCGGTTTTGTCATTCCTTGGGGTGAAACTAGCTATTTTGATCATGGTTCGGCTATGTCCCTTTATCTATCTTTAAAACCTAGTACTTTAATCTTCTTTCTTTCTATCTTATCTGCAAACTTGTTAGTATAGATCACTTTAGTGTCGTTGTAGTTACAAATACTTTAAAATCATTGATCACCTAGACTAAGCATTACGTTCACTTTGGTACTTGCAAACACGATTCCTTTGGGTTCGACCTCGTACTCCTGTAGCTATTCTAGCAATCGACCCGGTACACTGCCGGTTAGAGAGTTAGTTTACCCACGGTTTCGAGTCTTTATAAATTGTTTTGAAGGGTGGATTTTAGCTCAATCAAAATGGCGCCGTTGCCGGGGAATTGTGTGCTATTTGTGATATCTTGCAAGTGAACCGAAAGCTTAGGCCTAGGTTGTTTTCTTTTTCATTTTTTTTTTCTTCTTGATGATGGCTTTTTGTTGAAAAGTCACACCACCTATTGCGGTGGTGGTGGTGACTAGATACCGTGATTGTGTTCTTGTTGTTTTCTGAGATCTTGCAGCTTGAGCTTAAATGGATGGATTTTTCAATCGATACTACTCACCTGGACAACAATACCCCTACCAACCTCAGGCACCTGAAAAATGTTATCAATAACAGTTCATGCCTCAGCCTCAGTATCAACAGCAGAGTAACCAAGGTTCATGGGCTTATCAGTGCCCTAGTGCATACCAAAGTCAAAATTATGGTTATTCAAGTTATGAGCCACAACATTATGAGGGTTGTCCGAACCCTAGTGCTTATATCAGATTACGGTGTTCATACTCAACGTGTTGATAGCTTCACCCCATTCAGCCACTTGATCAGAGTTTGGCATGGCAAGAGGCCTACTACTCACCTCCAATGAATCAAAGTCAGTATGATCAGTTTCCCCCCATTCCACAAGAAGACTTCACCGACATTCAAATAGAGCGGATTAATTTTTTATTGAACGAGAGTTTGATTCAAATGAAGAAGGATATGCAAGAGTTCGATAGAAGATTTGACTCCGACGTAAGAAATCTTGAAGACCGGATGGGGCAATTGATTGAAAAGAGGAGGCATGAGAAAGAGGAAGAGACATGTGCAATAAGCGGTGGTCGGGATGATGATGTTATCACTGAAAAAGTTCAGGTTGAGAGTGAGGTTGATGATTCAGTTTGCCATGATGAGATTTCTGAGCCAGATAGTGAGTTGGGATTGCTCATAGTGCCACCTCCTATTGCGATATTTGATTATAGCAAGTTTCACGTTCTACCTATTGCACCTTCACCCCTTGAGATGAAAATTGATGATACCTTGATGGAATGTGTGGTGGAACCGACCATTGTTATGACTAAGCAAGAATTTTTTGGTGATGAAGATAGCTCGTTTTGGGATGAAGAGGAGTTGCAAGACTTGGAAATGGAGGAGGTGCAACTTATATCTATTACACTCTCTCCCGATGAAATACGAAATGATGACTTGGAGGGGTGTACGATAGATTTGAGCACACTGTTTGATGAGACACAATTAGAGTCGGAAGAGAAACTGGGATCGCCCATTTCACCCTCACTCCCAATTGAAGTAAATGAGGATGTCGTTATGAAGAGTGTGGTGAAATCGTATGAGACTGAAGAGCCATTTATGGTAGAGCTACTGGGAGAAGTGGAGATTATTAGCATGCCGGTCCCGGATTATTACACTCTTCCACTTTGTGTTGATGAGTATTATCCGATTGATTTTGCGTACTTACCGGTAGATGGAGCTCATAGAATTTGTAAAAGGGGACAACTACCATGGAATGGCAATTTCAAGAAGAAGGTGATGAGAGATTTTGACCAAAAGAGGATTCCAGAGTTGGGAAGAGGTAGCATCGAGGGCCATGAGAGGTAAGTTTCTAGCGAACTCGGTTTCCGTGATGCTTGCTATTTTTAGTCTTCTTGAGTTGTTGATCTTTTTGAGCTCAGATTTTGGTTGATGGTTTTGGTGATACTTGTTTGAAATAAAATATTTGAATTGTTGTTTTGAGTCTTTTGAGGTATGAGTCCGTTTAGTGCCACTACGTCGATGCTAACGACGTTAAACAAAGCACTTCTACCTTTTCTCTTGTCGAGCCAACGACGTAAAACAAAGGCGCTTGGGGGAGGCAACCCACCTTTTTGGTAGTAATAATGTGTTTGGAGTGGTCTTTGGGTGCAAGGGGGGAGAGTTTAGCTTAAAAGAGAGGTTGGGGTGATAATTTCTTTTGGTTCCAGCTCTTGTACGTAGACGGGGATGTTTTTATGTGAGCCTCTGTGGCTTTATTTTATGCGTGGATGCTCTGTGTTTCTTTTGATTATCTTTACATCTAGTATTATTCCCGTCTAGTATTGTTGATATGCTTTGATACTTTGTTTGTGGCATGGCTTCTATTTTTATATATCTCGTATCTATCACCATCTTTTGGCACGTGGATTTTTCCCGTGCATGTGTTTTGCCTTGGTTTTTGTTTCTATGGTTTTAGATACTCAAGATGGAGCTTACTAGAAGATGTCACGTGGGCTACGAGTGCGCCTTTCTCCCGGGTTTTTGGTCAAACAGCTAAGTCTTTTACTTCTTTTTATCTTTTACACACTGAGGACAGTGTTTCGTTTAAGTGTGGGGTGGGAGACTTAGCCGTTTTCTTGCTTTAGTTGTTATTTGTGCTAAATGTGTGGTATGCTTAGCCTATGACCGGGCTCGAGTCGATTTTTGGGTAATATTTTTAAAAATTTTCAAGGTTTTCAACACCATGTTTTTTTTGTGTTATTTTCACATTCGAGTGGTAATCACCTTAGTAGGACCCCGAACATGTACACTGTGGTTTGATATTATCTTGAGAATGGAGTTTATTAATTTCACGCAAGCTACACTTTGTGCACAATTTGATTACTACCACTTCTTATACCACTAGTCTCGAGACAAAATAGAGAGGTTCACCTAAGTAGGGCACGGGATGACGGTCCTGGCGTCTCTTTCACCCTACTAAAGCCAAATAAGCCTAATCCCGAGCATTAGACCTTCGTAACCCCTCTCAGCCTTGATAGAATGGTCTGACCACCATTTGCCTTATAGCCGTTTTGTTACTTAGTCAGAAACCTACCTTGAGCCTTAATTATGGTCACATTTCCTTCATTTATACCCTACGAGTGGACTTAGTCTTTTGTTAGGCCACACTTTCTAAGGCAAGTGTGGGGTGGGGGAAATGATGTTTTGTGGGTTGGTGTTTTCTTGGTTTTGAGCTATAAGGAGAAGAGGAGCTCATTTGGGCCTAGTGTTTGGGTTTGGCCCAAAAAGAAAAGAAAAATCTGTATTCCTTTCTTTCTTTCAAAAAAAAAAAAAAAGTTCAAAATAAATTGAGAAGTTCTCAATGAATAAAAGTTTGGAGTTTATAGAAATAAAAGGTTGGAATCAAAGTAATGAGCTCATAAGTGTTGTATATGATGTTGGAGTCAGGATAGTGAGATAGGTGCTAATGTATTCGACCTCGCCTCATGAAACTTGAAACATAGTTGAATTAGGCAATGAGTTCGGGTACGTTAGCATTCTATGGTTCCCAAAGTGTTAAAAATAATCAAAAAGGAGTTTGGGTGGTTTGTATGGTAGAGATAAGGTGGTACACTTGTTGATTAGGTTCACTCGTACTTCTTTTTCTCCAGTTTCCAAATTATCCTTTTCGATTAACGAATTACCCTAGCCTAACGTTATAACCTTTCAAGTCCTACCCGATTGTGTCCAAACTTAGTGACCTTGATTAGTGGAGAGAGTGGTTGGTATGAGACGGTTGGTAGGCTTTTGGTCAGGATTCAAGCCCCGACAATCATTTTGAACACTTGGATGTAGCTCTGCACCACACACACTCCATTTTCTTGATAATGTCATACCGGTGTGTATATGTTCGTATGCCTTACTTTGTGGTTACCTTGAGAGTGTGATTAGTAGCACCTACATCACAAAGTTGAATACCTTGGTTGGTTTTAAAACGCCTAATTTACTCAAGGGCGAGCAAAGGCTAAGTGTGGGGCGGTTGATGGGAGTCAACTTTACGTGACTCCGGTGCATTATTTATCCCCGATTATCACATTTTCAGCACATTTTTGGGTGACTTAGACCATTTTCGGGGTGATATCGTGAGCTCATGGCACGGGGAATGAATCCGTTACCTTGTTGGATTGTTACCCCTTTTTAGTTGATATTGATCCCATTCCCGAGCACTTTTACCCTCCGGAATTGTTTGTATGTTTTTGGTCATGTGTGATGTTATAGGTTATCAGTGTCTCGAGGACCCGGAAGGTGATGATTTGTGGTAAAAAGCATAACCGAGGCAAGAGAAGAGATCAAAGGAGGAAAAAGTGGAGTTTTGGGGCAACAGAGTCCAGCGCGCACGTTTGAACCCTTCAAACGCGCGTTCAACGAGGCAAAAGTTGATCTGAGTTGAACCCCTCCAAACGCTTGCGTTCAAACCCGGCTGAGCGTGCGTTCAAAGTCCACCAAACGCACGTTCAACCCATCCTAAACGTGCGTTCAAGATGAAGAACATTCAAGTCCCTGCCCAGAAATGAAGCAGAACGCACGTTCAGACCCATCCAAACGTGCGTTTGAAGAAGCCAAACGCCAGTTCCAGCCTCCAAACGTGCGTTTGGACCGTTTTTTCTGCAGATTTTTCTCCCACCTATAAATACCCCTCGTAGACTATTGTTTGAGATATCTAGTTTCTTTAGCAAAACTCTACCCATTTCTTGCTCGATTTTTGTAATAGCTTAGAATAATTTCTTTTAGCTTACATCAACATAACATTAGCTTAATCTTTCCATTTCTTAGCATAGATTTCCATTCCAAACACTAAGAGACCACCTTTTAATTACTTCTTTATTTTGTACTTTTTGGATCTCAACTCGAATTTCTGCAAATTAATGGTATATTTCTCTTCTCTTTTACTTGTTATGGGTTTTATTTACTGTCTTGTGTATGTTTTAACTAGTATAATGAGTAGCTAAATCCTTTTCATAGTCGAATCATGTGAAATTTAGTGAAATCACCCCTTTGGGTGATGAAATTGGGAGTGGGCAGTGCTTGTTATTGTTGTTTCTTGAATGTTTCGCGTCTTAGAACTTGTTATAACAGATTTGGGCTAGATTGATCACCTAGGTCAAGATCACACACATCACTGTTGAGAGTTGTTCAGATGGAGGGGTGTGGGAAAAGGGTTCTAAGATCATTTCATATAATGAGGTCACTCGTTTTAACGTTAAGCGGCTCTAGTGCATAATATTGTCTTGTGAATGAATCTCCCTTAGGGAAGGTTAGTTGACTTGGCATAAGGTGTTGGGGAAGAGTTGTTCAGACCTTAGCACCGGGATTAGGAGTACGTACCCGTGAAATTGAATGTAAGAGTTCGTTCGTTTATTGCACACTCCCGGTTTTGTCATTCCTTGGGGTGAAACTAGCTATTTTGATCATGGTTCGGCTATGTCCCTTTATCTATCTTTAAAACCTAGTATTTTAATCTTCTTTCTTTCTATCTTATCTGCGAACTTGTTAGTATAGATCACTTTAGTGTCGTTGTAGTTACAAATACTTTAAAATCATTGATCACCTAGACTAAGCATTACGTTCACTTTGGTACTTGCAAACACGATTCCTTTGGGTTCGACCTCGTACTCCTGTAGCTATTCTAGCAATCGACCCGATACACTGCCGGTTAGAGAGTTAGTTTACCCACGGTTTCGAGTCTTTATAAATTGTTTTGAATGGTGAATTTTAGCTCAATCAGTAGACTTCTTGGTTTACATTATAATGTTAACCGTTATTTTGCAACCAATTATCTTAATCGAGTTCAGCAGTGTATTATAGCACATCAACAACTATATAGGGCAAGTCTATGGTTTCTTCCTCAGTGAGAAACATTCCACTAGGAGGTAGGCCGAGCATCAGTCCCAAGACTATGTGATAGCCAATTTCTGAGCATGGAATACTATATTCTCTGCTAAAATCAGAGACTCCTTCTCGTATTCTTTAGATAAACAAAATCGTGTTTCGAGTAGTTATCAGACAAAATGTCACCACTCAAAAGCTCCCATTAGCTTGTATCTTTCACTAGACCCCGAAGGTCATTGTGAACAAGCTACGTTACTTCTTCAGATCTATTACCCTTTCCTAATAGAAAGGAAGCTTAGTCATTGTTCCTTTGAGACAGCGTTCCGAGACTGGGAGATAGGAATCACTCTTAGCCAGTCGTTAGGTCTTATCTCTAGGATATATGCACTAATTAATAGATTTTGAAGAATCGTTTATCTTAATATAGAAACCGTTTGCCTAAAATTGTTTAAGACGTGTTACATATACCTTTTCAGCATTTCTTAGTGGTTCTAACTTTATCAAACAAAAGTCCGAGTCTCGGATCGTACTACAAATGTCATATTCACTTTCTATGAGGCAACAATATATCGAGTTGAAAGTGAATCCATTTGTTTCAACGACCAGAAGCGAGAAAAATAAATTTTTCGTGATATTCAAGGATAGAATCCGAAATTCATTTCCTTATATCACTCCCACCATTCTAGCTGAAATTACTGCCTGTTGCTACTCTATTAATTGTTAATGCACAGCTTGTTCTCCCAAAGAACTAAGCTACCGAGTCAAGTTACTCGGTTAAGAAAGTCGCTAAGGACTCATTGGTTAGTGATCTGAAATCACTTTCCTTATCCTATACTTTCTTTAATTAATGTTTCGGTTTAGCCTCAAAACTTTAGTTAAGATGGTTAACAATTATAGACATTCTTTCCCATTCTTAACTTTACTTAAAAGGAAATAGTCTTGAACTAGCAGTTCGTTTGAGTAGACACTACTCGTGAACTGTGGGATGTCTAATGAAAGCGTTACCCAGTGGGACTAATTTTCTAATAAATCAGAAAAACATAAGATAAAAGCTCTCACTAGTTTATCGGTTCCAAATACCGTCTAACTAGCGACACTTTAATTTATGATTCTCCAATTTTTCTATTAGAAAATTTCTCGTGTAGTCACTACACTATTAAAAATTCACTAAAAGAATTTTACCGTCCTAATCATCTTTCTAACTGACTACAATCGTCTCTCGTTCAACACGATTGACAACAGTGACATCCTTATTTATGTCACATAAGTTCTGAACGCTCAAAATATCTCTTCCGAAAAATTAATGAACGATTAATAAGTACAACGTTCTAGTTACTTACCACTTTTTAACGAAGTCATTACTAGTCAATTTTACACTAGCAGTCTAGCACCTTAGAGAGATATGTATAACATTTGTAAATAAAATTGACAGAAAATAAATCCAAATCATACACTACTAATAAATTTTAGGAACTATAAACTAAGTACTTATAGTCTATCCTACCGTTCCAAGGATTTAATCTAATACCTCAGTGCCGCCTTAGGGTAGGTCAAAGAGGTTTCGATTAATATTGAAGATCAGATTGAGAATCGAACATCTCACTTGTGATCGTCAATCACCTTTCCTTTTTCAGCCAAGGTATTACCAAAATACCCTTTATGAGTGTGACCTACTGTTTCAGATTTTTAGGTAGACCCCGAGTATGCCGCCTTAAGGTTGGTCAGTGACCCGGCGAGTACCCAAAATCCTATCCTTTCGGAGACCAAGCCTTGAATTTTGATAGCGGTGAAGGCCTTCCTTAGGGGGCCGAAATCAAAGCCGGCACGAGGCGTCACCATTCTCTCACGGTGCTTGAGTCAACAGTAGAGGCTGTGGGGTCGGCTGTCGCCTCTCCCGCTCCCACTCAATATTTTGAAAAAGTGGTGGGTTTACTGATCACGTTTTTGGACTTGATGTTACATTAAGGAACAATAAATCATAGGCCCGAATGGTGTCGGTTGTGTGGGCTAGCCCACCCGACCTATTCATTGGAACATATGTGGCCGTCGGACGGTCAAGACTAGGGGAGCTCCGTTGAGCCGTAGTGGCTCGTCGGATGGCTTAGCCTTTCCGGATCCCCGTGCAAACGCCACACGTAGAGGGTGAAGTCGATCGAGCCGTAGCTTCTATTGACCACCCAACCATGGTTAAACCATTTTCGAACTATGTTTGCCAGTGATTATCCAATCCTCAAACACCAAACTTTCACGTAGACACTACGGAACAAAAAACGTAATCTCGTCTAGGTAAGGTGGAATTCACCGAGAATCCAACACCTTTACCACGAGGTTTCGGGATTTTACTCCCTATACTTTCGCAGAGTGGGATTCACCGAGAATCCATCACCCAACCTCGACGATTGAAAAAACCCGTGATCCTCGGTTTTTACCCTAATTAGTTTCTAATTAATATCAAACAATTAATTAAAACTAATCGCGTGTGTTGTATACATGCCTAACTAATTCCTCGAATTAATTTCTACATGTATGCATATGGAGTGGAATTCATGATATGATGCATGTCATGGCAATTTTCCGGTTCTACACATACAATCTAAACATGTATTCTAGTGCGGAAAATAAACACCGAGATGGACCGTTGGCACCCCCGTATCTAACCTATTAGAAAATAAATAACCAAACCCTAACTAGGGTTTACTACTTTCTAACAAAATCTGCAGCTGTTCAAATTCTTCGATGATCGGAAAATAAAACGAACTCGGATCGCGACAAAACTTTCTAGATCTTTTCTTCACTCCTCGGGATTCAATATGGACGGTTAGATCGGAGCTTTGACTTGTCAATTTTCTCCAGTGAGCCGCCTAACTTGCTGCTGAATCTGTCTCTTACAGCAGCGCATCAGTGACTTCCCGAGGCTGATCGGGAATCGAGATGAAACCCGATCGACCTGAAATTTTTATGCCACTTAAATGACTCCATATTTATTAATCTGACCGGTCGGATTAGAGTTTCAACGGTCCAAACTCTTCCAGAAATTCGAGGAAGTCACAGGTAGGGTTTCTGTGAATCTTGCGTTTTTCTATTACAGTAGCCTCTTTGCAGCAACGAACGGATATGGATACGGATTCCGATCGATGCCAAATTTTGTGGACTTGTTCTCCATCTTCCAATCTTGATTCTGACCGGAGGGATCGTCGTTTCAACGGCTTGATCAACGGGAAAAACGGAGAAACTAAACAGCTACTAAACAGATCTATTTTCTGGAAATTAAAATTGCAATAACAAATAAATTACATAATTTCCTATACTCATATGAACGAATTTTCATCGTTTATATGAGTTTACAATAGATCTAACGGGTAAACAGTGCCAACCCCCAATCCATCTCTTCAACCACAACAACTAATCATTATCAATGCATAAAACAATAAATAAAATTTATCTACATGCAATTCCACTCCTTTAAATCGTTTAATTATGATTAAGACTATATAAATTGTGGAACCTGTCTCTGATACCACATGAATGATGTAGGATCTTAGATCTAAACGAGTTAGATCTACGCGCAGCGGATGGATCACGATTTATATATCACAATACATAAATAAAGGATTTAAACTACTACAAGGGGGTTAAGATTATATTACCAATAGTGGGAAGAGAAGCCTTGATCTTCCAATGTGTTCTCCAAACGGTGGTTGGTGGACACCTTTCTTGATAAAAGCACCTCCTTGATATGCAACACCAAGAAAAACTTGGAGTTTTTCTTCTTCTAAAAACCCTAGACAAGAAAAAACAATTTTTCTCTCTTTTTAATGAGTGGGGCGAAAATTGCAATGCCAATACACTTGGAATAACTCTCCTTTTATAGGAGAGTAAATCCTTGGTCTCCAAGTTTTAATTAATTAAATAAATAAATAATTAAACAAAATAAAAGAATATTTTCCTTAATGACTAATTGTGACATGTATTGACCAATAGGAGATCAAATAACAAGTCATCCAACCAATCATATAACAAGAATATCTTTTATTTTCCATAACACAAGAAAATTAATTCTTGTGCTAAAAGAGATCAATAATGGCGCCACATTAGGGTTTATTAGCCCACATAAAATGTCTTTTATGTGTATTATATTATTTAGCCCAACTAAATAATATCAATGCATATCAATTAATTAGCCCAGCCAATTAATTATCATTGAGGCCCAAATAACAAGAATATCGGCCGAATTATAGCTCTACATTGGGGACCATGGACCTATAACGGTAGCTCCAATAATTAATTATTCATCGAATGTAATAAGTACATTAATTATTAATTCCGGGATTACGCCACCATAAACCCGAAACTGAACTCTACAGATTATAGATGTATACTTATACTCAACCCATAGAGTGAATAAGCGTCCATTGATATAATCACTACATACGGATTAACCCTCCATAGACTATCCATTCTGAGTAGGAAGTCTCCGTGAACCCGACTCAGAATATCTTATCCTTATTTACCATTAACCCCCTAATGATCAATTAGTTCACATATCTGACTAGTGATCAATTAGTCTAATATGAACTCGGCCGATCGATCACTTTCTTAGGGCTAACAAATAAGGGGACCGTCTCTCTACTTCCCGCAGGAAGGAATGGATTCCTTGTCTGTGATAATCAGAACTACTCACTCATCAGGAGATAGTGCCAATGAGAAGTGGCTTGGAACACATATTTAAGTGAACCGTAACTAACACATCAAACACTACCCCGAGACAAGCAGCCCCTGTGATCACCTCAGGATTAGGTTGATCTATATATGATCATCTAATGATTTAATAAGATTCCTCGATTACGAAATTATATCGAGAAATTCAGATTAAATCGGTCCAGTCCTATATGAATGCCATCATATATAAATGCCCCACGTAGGTATCCTCTACCGATAGTCCGGATAAGACTATCACACCTTAAGGTGTTCTGGGCGCATTATTGGTGTTTTAATCAAGAGACCCTAAACTCTGATTAAGTTCACCACGGACTTCTGATTTAAGTATATCACCACTAACTCAATCCTCACGTGCATGCCATACAATCGAGTTAAGCGGTTACATCTTGATATACTTAGGGTTTTGATAGTGTATTACTTACAAGCACAAAGCAAGTAATATGGTGAGATAAATTCTGTTATCAAAAACAATTACACAAATTGTCTTTCGGGCACTACACCTAACAGTATTGATATATGAAAATGATATTAAATAATTATTGGAATGAATGAAGTTTGATTTGAGTTGGAATGCGTATTCAAGTGATATAGTCAATGCAGTGACATTCTTCTCCCATGCAGTGACATGTTTTTTCTTTTTTCTGCAGGCTTATATTGTCTTTACAATGTTGATGTTATTTGCACCTATAACGAAGAGACATGTGTTGTCACTGTGACAGCTGATACTACCTTAAAGTCTATCCATGATAGAGTTTCAAATCGGTGGACGGATCTGAAGGATATGTGTATCAGTCTTTATTATGTGTTGCCAGATAATCCCAAGTGGTTGTTATGCTCTGATGATGTGCAGGACATGATTTCTGTTGTTGAATCTTACAGTGCTAAGCGTGTTAAAGTGGAGGTCGTAGGCAATGGTGTTGTTGGGTCTTCATCTTCTTACAACGGTGGTAGTTGTGTTGCAGCAAAGTATATTATTGAGGATAAAGTTTCTTTGTTATCGTCTTTTTCATCTTCGAATGATAGAAATCCATTGAATTTTGGTTGGGATAAAATACTAATCAAGGAAGGTCAACGGCTTGTTGGTAATGCAGATGATTTTAGAGAGTGCTTGCAAAAACTGTCGATACAAACTGGCTTTAAGTATGTGTACACGAAGAATGATAGTAACATGATTTATGATGTTTGTGCTAAGATGAACGAAGCAAAATGTGGTTGGCATGTGCGTGCTTCGAAACATAATTCAAGTGGATTCTTTTATGTAACTGAATTGTGCAATGTTCATACTTATGGTACGTCTTCGAGATCTTTCGGCCGAGATCGTCGTATGACTTCTGATCTTCTTGAGAAGGTGGTTGTTCGTAAGGTTAACGATGACTCAAGTTTTTTTGCAACACATTTACGACGTTTCGCAGTCACTGATTATCGGCATCCGGTTTCTTATGATGTTGTGTGGTCTTCTGTTAAAAAAGCTAGGGATTCGATATATGGTGATGTTAAAACGTCATTCAAAAGTTTTCCAGGTTATGTTAATAGTGGGCGTGAAAGCGAATCACAGTTACATTGCGATCTTAAAGGTGCATCTGAATCTCGACTTTCAACGGGTGTTTATTGCCTTTGATGCTTGTATTCGTGGGTTCATGCATTGTCGACCAATGCTCTTTCTTGATGGGCTCGTTTGAAGTTTGATACGAATGGCCATTTGTTGGCTGCAACGTTGAGAATGGTATGTCTTATTTGCATTGATAGCTTTGTTAGTAATATCATCCGCAGCGGAAGCGATTTTAGGATCTAGATCTATAAAATACACGTAATAAAATAACTAGATCTATATCTACAAGGGGGTTGTAGACCATACCTCTTGGATCTCAAAATCCAAGTTGAAGAACCGCAATAGGAAGATTGCAAGTAGATGTGAAGAGCACCACGATCTTCCGTACGTGTGATCCAAGCAACTCCCGGTGGAAGGAAATCCTCGTCTCGAATCCTTCCGATATGCTACCCGGAAAAACCTCCAAGATTTTTCCCTTATTCCCCTTGGCCAAAAATTTTCACCTTCTCCTCTCTAAGAGGTGTGGGTCGAAAAAATGTTGTTGTGTGTTAAGGCTTGGAAGAACTCTCTTTATATAGAAGAGTAAAACTTAGCCTCCAAGGATTTAATAATTAATACAAAATCAATTATAATAATCCCATTAAATAAAAGATAATCCCATAATATTCTAGAACAAATCTAGAATAATATTTATCTTTATTTCTTTCCATAAATATTTATCCAATAAATATTTTATGCACATGTCTTATTAATTCACAAGAAAATAATTTCTTGTTCCAAAAATAAGGCTATGGGGCGAAAATACACTTATTGACCTAGTCAATATTAATTTTGCCATTACACAATAATTGGGCCAAGATTATGGAAAATATCTTTTCCACATATTTAATTATTTAGCCCAACTAATTTAATAGTCCACTAAACAATTAATTCACATATCGTTTTAATAAAGTCCAACAAGAACTAAATTAATATTATTAGGATTCGACGTCCGAGAATAGCTATGCTATATTAGGAGGCACGTCGGGGACCATGGACTAATAATCAGCGGCTCCGATAAATCAAATAAATAATTATCTTATGAAGAGAGTTTGAGAATGTGATAAACACAAGAGTAAACTTCAACTTAGTTTATTCATTGATATGAGAGGTGTATAAATAGATACAATTGAGAGAGACTAGCACTAGCTTGGGCGGCCACTTGAGTATGTAGATGTGGGCGGCAAGCATGCAAAAGTAAAAGTAAAAGTAAAAGCTATGTCTATGACATAAAGTAAACTAGAGTTTGACATATTAATTGTTTATATGTATCACAATTAATATGTCTTTTATAATTAAATAAAGTGTACAAAAATATTATGCACGGATTCTAAGGCTCGGGAATCTGCTGAGCACCTCTTTGAAGCCTCAAGAGGTGAGTCTTGAGTAATATTTCCACACCCCCTCAAACGGGTCAGATATGTTGATGCACCAAGTTTGCTACTTAGTCTCTTTGAACATAAGAGGTGGAATAGCCTTGGTAAGAATATCAAGATTACGATCTGCTTGAGGAACATCTTTGGAGTTGAATAATCTTGGCATCAATCTTCTCCTTCGAAAGTGTCATCAATGTCCACATGCTTGGTTTTATCATGATGGGTGGATCTTCGCCATGCATAAGGCTGAATTATTATCACAACAGAGTGTGATAGGTTGCTGATACGGTTGTTGAAGTTCAGTCAGTACCCTTTTTAGCCATAGGGCTTCACAAATGCCAAGTACAAGTGCCCTTAGTTAAACTTTTCAAAGATCGCTTGGACACGATGAGGTTGTTTCTTGCTCCTCCAAGTAACCAGGTTCCCCCATATATATGAGCAATAGCCTGTGGTAGACCTTCTGTCAATGTGACATCCAGCCCAATCAGCATCAGTGTAGACCTTGATTGATCTATCAGGAGACTTGGTGAAGTGCAGGCCTTGGCCAGGAGTGGATTTTAAATACCTCGATATCTATTCACTTTGCATCCCAATGTTGCTCAAGAGGGCAATGCATGAATTGAGTGACAGATCGACCCCATATGCAATATCAGGTCTTGTGTGAGAAAGGTATATGAGTTTGCCTACAAGCCTTTGATATTGTTCTTTCTCGACAAACAATGTCACCATGCAAGAGGGTATGACTTGGGGTCTACTGGAGATCTGACGAGTTTGCATCCCAAACATGCCGATTTCCTTGATGAGTCCGGGACATACTTCCTTTGGGAGACTCGAAATGCCATTGGTGTTTCTAGCTACTTCCATACCAAGAAAGTACTTGAGGTAGCCCGGATCTTTAACTTGGAACACCTTTGCCGGTAGGGTCTTCAAGTTACGGATTTCGATGAGAGTCTTCCCGATGAAGGATGATATCATCCACATATACAATTAGAATGGACCTCCTGCGGTTGGTTGTCTTGACAAACATGGTGTGATCGAGTTGCATTGATGATATCCAGCAGACTTTAACCACAGTAGTGAGTTTTCCAAACCAGGCTCTTGGGGATTGCTTTGGACCATATAGAGATTTCTGAGTTTGCATACCTTGCCCACGAGTGTGGGGATTGACAAAACCAGGAGGTACATTCATATAGACTTCCTCAGTGAGATCACCATTGAGAAAAGCATTTTTGATATCCAATTGGTGTAGAG
This sequence comes from Gentiana macrophylla, assembly GCA_026214975.1. Taxonomy (NCBI): domain Eukaryota; kingdom Viridiplantae; phylum Streptophyta; class Magnoliopsida; order Gentianales; family Gentianaceae; genus Gentiana; species Gentiana macrophylla. The sequence goes on from CM047817.1 coordinate 364,948, forward strand.
GCCAGTCCAGTTGGACAGACTAGAGAAAGCGAGAACCCGGCAGTGTTGAGTTTTGCCCTTTGGTGCAAAAGTTTCCTTATAGTCAATACCATAAGTTTGAGTGAATCCCCTTGCTACCAATCTGGCTTTGTACTTGTCAATTGTACCATCAGCATTGTATTTAATAGTGAATAACCATCTGCAGCTAACTGTCTTCTTGCCTTTGGGAAGAGTTGTGAGGTCCCAAGTATGATTATCCAGAGAGCGATCATCTCGGTTTTAACAATGACCTTCCACTTATCATTTTGAAGGGCCTCCCGAATATTTCTAGGGATAGAGTGAGAATCAGTCTGTGTAAACATGGCAAAGACAGAGACAACTGATCATAAGATAAATAAGTATGAATAGAATGATCGGTGCATGATCTTTTCCTTTCCTTAGAGCAATAGTGCATCATCAATGTCGATGAATCTGCCGAGGATCTGCAGATTCTTTGAGTGTCGGCTGGCTCGAGGGTCGCAGGCTCTCGAGTCAGTTGGTTCTTTGGGGATCGATGAGGTTTCTTTGTGAGTCGAGTAGAGTCTTGGGGTTCGATCTGTGAGGATCGACAAGTTCTTTGAGGTTAAGAGTCTCTTTGAAGGAAGGGGTTTAGGTCAATTTCTATCGAGGTTTCCATCGCTGATCGCCTCAGTGGACTTGTTTGTAGTAGGGAGTCCTTTTAAAAAAATTTTACATCCATAGAATTGTAAAATCTTTTTTGTAGGAGAGAGTAGCACTTGTAACCTTTCTGTCCTTTGCATATCCTAGGAATATGCACTTGTGAGCTTTGGGATCAAGTTTGCTTCGTGTTGGGCATGGATATAGACAAACACAGTACAACCAAAGATTTTTGGAGGTAATCGGGAAATAAGATGGGGCGAGGAGTGTGTCCAGTAGGGTTTTGATAGGAGTTTTGAAGTCTAGTACCTCTTTGGGAAGTCATTGATTAAGTATGTGGAAGTCAATATGGCTTCACCCCACATATATTTTGGAACATTTGTGGTAAACATAATAGACCTAGCCATTTCAAGCGGATACTGTTCTTTCTCTCAAGCAACCCATTTTCTTTGAGGGGTTTCAACACAACTACCGATATGGACAATCCCTTTATCCATCAAGAAATTGCGAGATGAGACTCATAATATTCAAGAGCATTGTCGGTCTTCAAGATTTTGATCTTAGTGTCAAAGCGAGTGGAGACCATGTTGTAAAATTCTTGAAAGATGGGTCCAACTTGGACTTATCCTTCATTAAAAATAACCAAGTGGTTACGGTGTGGTCATCTATGAAGGTAACAAACCACCTCTTTCTGTTATGCTTTTTACTCTTGAGGGTCCCCATACGTCACTTTGTGAATTAAGGTGAATGGTGTGGATGGTAAGTAAGGTAATTTTGCATACACAGATTTGGTGAGTTTAGCAAACCGACAAATATCACATTGAAGATCATTCAAATTACAACCTTTAAACAATTCAGGATCTATAGACTTTAAATAACTAAAAGCCGGGATGTCCTAGTCTATAATGCCATAACATGATATTGTCTAGGTTTTGAGTGTGTCTTGAGGCGATTCGGTCTTGATCTTACATGTCTTTGAGGTTGACCACAAGCAGACTGAGCAAGGTTTAGCAATCCCAATCAACGCCTTTGAGGAATGATCTGGAATGTGCACTCGATTCTCATTAAAAACAACAATCCAGTTCAAATCTTTAGTAAGTTTATTGTGAGATATGAGATTGCAATCTAATTTTGGAACAAATAGGACATTCTGCTGAGCATATCTTATTAGTAAGTGACCGACCAAAACCTTTTGCACTAGAGATAGATCCATCGCCAGATCTTAATATTGTGAATTTGGGGACATGGCTTAAGTTGAGTAATGAGATTTTTATTACAGTCATATGGGAAGAGGCCCCAGAGTCAACAATCCAGGTTTCATTACTAATAGATGAGTAGAATTTACATCTTGGCATGAGAGGCTATGTCAGAGAGTGACTACCTCCCTTTTGTTGAGTTAGAAAGGCTTTGAATGCGACAAAAGTGAGCATTCAACCTGTTGTCATCTTCTTCCTCACTTATGTATGCGCTCGACTTTCCTTGGCGTGTCCGGAGGTCTTGGAGGAGTTAGGCTTGCCATGTAGCTTCCAGTAAGTGTCCTTGGTGTGATTAGTGCGTTTGCAAAGTGGTCACGAACAGCTTCCCGATTTTAATGGCGAAGCTTCTGTAAGCCTCAGTAGCCTCGGCGAGGTTCCTGACGATCGGCAGGTGGCACTTTCGGTAGGGTTGTCGGCACAGGGGTTCGGCGACATCACTTTCCTCCTCTGCTTTCCTCATGTTTGACCTCAAGCAAACATGGATTTGAGATTTGGAAGAGGTTTAGTAGCAAGAATTCTACCTCGACATCATCAAGAGTAGGATTCGATCCGAAGAAGGAATTTGAATACTCTCTTCTTCTCGATGATGTCTTTAAAGAGTGCAAGCATCTTTAACATCATTCCAGGGTGAGTTTCCAACATATCTAGGTGTTGCCATGCCTTAGATAGTTGATTAAAGTATTGAGTTCTGAGACATATCCCCTTGTCGCAATTTTGAATCTGAGCCGAGTTCATAGACTTGAGATGTATTGTCCTTTTTGAGTAAAGGTCTCGGCATTGTCCAGCATTTCCTTAGCGATGTCATACATCATGAAGTTCTCATCGATCTCTTTTGTCATAGACCTCGTGAGGATGGTCATGACTTGGTTATTTTCTGTGTCCCATGCTTCAAACTTGGGGTCGATTTTGGTGGCGGAGTTTGGAAACTGCACAGATATCCCATCTTGCCCTGGCCGGAGATATACATTTTCATAGACCTTGACCATAGCAAGTAATTGTTACCATCAAGTTTATGATTTGTAAAGAAGAGTGTTCGATTATCCCGGTCACGAGGCGTTTGTGAGTCTTGAAGAAGATGAAACATCAGATAATGTTGACATTTTTCTGAAAAAAAAAGCCGAGTTTTGCAAATGGATTTTTAGAACTCAAGAAGGCTCGATACCATGAAGAGAGTTTGAGAATGTGATAAACACAAGAGTAAACTTCAACTTAGTTTATTCATTGATATGAGAGGTGTATAAATAGATACAATTGAGAGAGACTAGCACTAGCTTGGCGGCCACTTGAGTATGTAGATGTGGGCGGCAAGCATGCAAAAGTAAAAGTAAAAGTAAAAGCTATGTCTATGACATAAAGTAAACTAGAGTTTGACATATTAATTGTTTATATGTATCACAATTAATATGTCTTTTATAATTAAATAAAGTGTACAAAAATATTATGCACGGATTCCTAAGGCTCAGGAATCTGCTGAGCACCCTGCTGAAGCCTCAGCAGGCTGAGTCTGCTGAGTAATATTTCCACATCTTATGAATAGAATAATTATATTCGATAAATCAATCACAGGAATATGCCACCATAATCCTGTGACTGCACTCCTCCGATTATAAGATTATATTTATCTCCTCACGAGAATAATAATAAGCGTCCATTGATATAATCATTACATATGGATTAATCCTCCATAGACTGTTCATTCTAAATCGGGAAGTTACCGTGAACCCTTTTTAGAACCTCTTATCCTTATTTACCATTAACCCCCTAGTGATCAATTAATTCATACAACTCACTGGTAGCTAATCAGTGTAATATGAACTCCACAGATCGATCGTTTCTAGGATTAACAAATAAAGGAGGCGTATTCATCTACTTCCATAAATGGAAGGAATGGATTCCGTATCTGTGATAACACAGACTACTCACTCAATCCAAGACAATGCCAAGATGGGGTAATTCGGACCACGGACTCGGTGTAATCCTTAACCGTCAAGTCAAACTTCATACTCGATTCAAGCGGTTGGTGTGATCACCTCAGATTAAGATATATCCATAAATATGATCATCCATTGATTCGATAAGACTTTCGATTACGGAATTATATCATGAACTCTAATCAAATCGGTCCAAATTTCTATATGATATATCTATCATATACAAATGCCCCACTAGGTTCTCTTAACCGAAAGTCCGGATAAGACAATCACACCAATTGTGTTTCAGGCGCATTAATAGCACGTTAAAGGAGAGACCCGATACTCTCGATTAACTTCACTACGGGCTAATTGTATTTTAAGTACATCTTCACTAACTCAATCCTCCCGTGTATATCCCATACACCGAGTTAAGTGATTACATAAACGATATACTCGTGGGTTTTCTGTAGTGTAAATACTATTGTCACATCGGTGATTATGAGAATAATAAATATGAATAATAATATCATTTCATTTATTAAATAAAACAATTACAAGATTGTCTTTCGGGCATTACACCTAACAATCTCCCACTTGCACGAAAGCATGTGATTAATTGTTTTAGAGCACACCCTATTATTTAAAATACAACAAACTACATCTCCCACTTGCTCTAAAGCAATGGAGACTCATCCCGTATGCTAGTACCCACTAAGCATATCATAACCATTTCAGATTCCAAAGTACACTCCGAGTATGCCGTCGTAGGATAGGTTAGTGACTCGAGGAGTACCTACATCTAAATGTCATGGGTCTTAATGATTAGTCAGGTTGTCGGCTCGAGACGATCCGTAGAATCGAAACGTTACCGGTCCATCTAATCATGTGGTACTTTCCCAATATGCTTTTGACCTCTAGTGATTTCGAAAATCCTTTATAAGCTACCCCTTCATCATGTGCACAATGATGTGGTATCGGCTTCCATAACTAGAATCACTCCAGATATGAAAAGGAAATCCTTAATCTATATCGCCTCTATAGCTACTACAAAAGCCGCTAATCACCCAACTAGTTAAAGTCGAGTTGGCGTTGCTGGATTCCTCCAAGCAATAGCTTTAACACAAGAGTAAACACTGAGCCCGAGATCGACTTAACGATCATCCTCAATCGACTTAAAGTCAAAATCGATTGTATCACACATATCCAAGCTCACACATGAATATGTCCGCATATTATTCCTCGTTCTCTTCAAGATACTAAAGGAAATACTAAAGTTGCTTTGTTAACCGCCGAATCTAAGATTCGATCAAAATTGACGTTCAATAACCTGACCATCTCTTACTAGAAAAGAGAATCTATCCCATTTCTCTTGATCCAAAGATTTAGAGAGTCATTCCTGAGGCATAGGGTAGAACTTCCTCGTTGAATGTTACATACACAGATGCATCATCTTAACCAATAAGATGGATGGGAAACCAGTGACTGATTCTAAAGAATTCGACCGAATCAAACTCTTAAGAATGTTGTCCAAATATACATTGCGAGAGAATTGTGGCATTGTCGATTTCGACTTGAGATAACACACCCATGTTGATTCCAAGCTAGTGCAGTTTATCCTTCACAAACACTAATATATGTATATATTCACTACTATACTAAAATTGATATCCGATCTACAAAAGAGCGTATCAATATCTTGGTCAAAACCACATATTGTAGAAATATATGACTTCCAATGACCGAGAGGTTTGCTCTTTATCCACAAAGGACATAAGCCTTGGACAGTCATCCTGTCATAAGTTCATAAGGCAATACCATACTGTTCGAATGAATCCAGGACTCCGTTTGTTTGGCAAGAAAGTCTTAGGGAATCACCCCTATTTTTACGCTTTTGAACGAAATCATGCAATACTAAGTGGTAAGAGAGTTCAAGGTCCGATTAACTCTCTACTTCTTGGGAATTACCCCTAGACCACTCAATCTTTGCTCGAAGATAAACTTTCCTATTCATTCTACTCTTTTCCGTGTAGATCCAATTACTCCCACTTTGGGCTGAGGCGCTCAAGTGGTTCTACAAGAGCATGAACAGAACTGGAGTACCGAACTCCATTCACAGGGTTATGGCTATTAAACCAACCTCTATTATCAGAATCCTATACTGCTCACAAAAGAGCCATAGGTCATCAATCGATCCTCAGACTACAAAGTCCGCAGAAACCGTAATGGGTAATGGATAAACCATACTCCCAATACTTACTGGGTGGATCGAAAGTCTGATCTAGTTTAGTAGTATTTAGTGTTATCACCAACAACCGATGTTGGATGTGGTCTGATTTTAATCAGTTAGTAACAACCTTGAGTAAACGTACTTCAAGGTTCAAGGTTTTGCTGTTCATGGACTCTATCAGAAAGGATGCAACAGTATAACTATCCCTTCCCGATTTCAAGAATCCTATGTCTAACCTTTATACTCAATAGGTTAAAAGATATATCACGAATGGTCATTGACCGAACGTATGCGTGAAATTCCCAGTCTTACCTTCAAGCACCGTGTGCTAAATGCTTATATTTATGGAAGTGGGGTGAACCGAATCCACACCTTATCCGTAAATTCCAAAGCATATTCTAGGTAGACTTCTCGGCCTTACATTTCAATGTAAACCGTTATTTCGCTTCCAATATCTTTATTGAGTTAAGCAGTGTATTGTAGCACATCTAAAAAAACTATGTAAAGCAATTCAACGGTTTCTTCCTTAGTGAAAGAATTTCACTATGAGGCAGGCCGAGCATCAGTCCCTAGGACTATGTGAAGGCCCATATATGAGTATAGAATACTCCATCTCTGTTGAAAACAGAGAAACCTCAAAATATTTTGGATAAACTTTCCGGAGTGTTTGAATAGTTATCAGACAAGAAGTCACTACTCTGAAGCTCCTACTAGCTCGTATCTTTCATCAGACCCCGAAGGTCGTCATAAACAAGCTATGTTACTTCTTTATAACCATTATCCTTTCCCGATTGAAAGGAAACTTAGTCATTGAACCTTTGAGACAATATAAACCAGATCGAGAAAGGAATCACCCCTGAGCCGGTCTTGAGTCTTGTCTTTTAGGGACTATGCACTAATTATGGAATATGAAGAAGCGTTTATCTAAATATGGAAACCAATTGCTTTTAATAGTTCTTAAGATGTGTTTTATATACATATTTCAGCAATTGTAAGTGGTTTTGACTTTATCAAACAAAAGTCCGAGTCTTGATTAAGTACTTCAAATGGTATATTCACTTTCTATCGACAAACAAATTATCGAATAGAAGGTAAATCCATTTGTTCCAACGAATCTTAAGCAGAAAATAATTTTTTCCGCGATATCCAAGGATTGAATCGAGATTCATTTCTTATATCACTCCCACTATTCTAGCTAAAATTAACTGCCCGTTGTTTACTCTTTTAATCGTTAAATGCACTGCTACCTTGTTCTTCCAAAGTACTTAGCACGAGAAAATCACCAAGGATTCATAGGTTGGTGATCCAAAATCACTGTCCTTATCCTATGATTTTCAGTTAATTAATTTCCGGTTCAGCCTTAAAGTTTTCTCAGTTTAGATGATAAACACTTTTAGACATATTCTCCCATTCTTGACTTTCCGTGAATGGAAACAGTCTTGAACCAGCGGTTTATTTGAGTAGACACTACTCTTGAACCGTGGGATGTCTATTTCGAGTGTTACTCGTCGGGACTTCTCGGATTTTCTAATATACCAGAAAAAACAATAAATCATAACATTAAAGCTCCAACTAGTTTATCGGTTCCAAATACCGTCTAACGAGCAATGCTTTATTTTTATGATTTTCCGATTTTTTCGATTAGAAAATCTTTCGTACATAGTTCCAATGTTTTCAGAAAAACAACAAAACATAGAACTCCCACTAGTTCATCGATTCCAAATATCGTCCAACTAGCGACAGTTCATGACTTTCCGGTTTTTCAATTAGAACGGTTACGTGTGTAGTTAGTTACACTTTTTCTAATGTTCTAGAAAAACAACAAATCATAAAGCTCCCACTAGTTCATCGATTCCAAATATCGTCCAACTAGTAACACTTCATGATTTTCCGATTTTTCAATTAGAAAATTACTCTTGTAATTACTACAAACTCAAAATTCACTAGAAGAATTTCAAAGTCCGAAATCACCTTTGATCAAACTAAGTTTGTCTTCCGTTTGACACGAATGACACCAGTGACATACCTGTATGTCACTCTGGTTTTTTAAAAGGCTTAAGAGAAAATATCTCTTTCGAAAAATAATTTGCATTATCGATTAACTAGTTCAACGTCCTAGTTACTTTCCACTTTTTAACGAAGTCAATACTAGTCAATTATTAATTTTCAAGCAATTTAGTAAGGGATAATGCTGTAAATAAAATGACATATATAAATTCAAGTTTAACACTACTATATTTATTTTAGGAATTGTAAACTAAAATTAAGTCTACTCTACCATTCCAAGGTTTTAACCTCGCATCTCAGTGCCGCCGTAGGGTAGGTCAAAGAGATGACGGTTAAATCGAGACAATCTCATCAATGAATAACTTGTGAGAATCAAACATCCCACGAGAATCGAACATCCCTTTATTCATTGACTACCTTCCTTTTTTAGCCTAGATATTACCAAAAATATCCTTTATGAGTGTGACTGCTATATCGGATCTCTTAGTACGCCCGAGTGTGCCGTCGTAGGATAGGTCGGTGACCCGACGAGTACCCAGAAATCCTATCCTTTCGGAGACCAAGCCATGAATGTTGATAGGGTGAACACCATCCGTAGAGGGGGGACGAAATCAAAGCGCCACGAGGCGTCACCCTTCTCTCACTTACTTGTATCTATAGTAGAGGCCGTGGGGTTGTTTGTCGCCTCCCCGCTCCCACTCAATAATTTGGAAGTGGTGGTGGGTTAACTAACCACGTCTTTTGATGTTAACATAAAGAACATCAAATCAAGGATTCCAAATGGTGTCGGTAACGTAGGCAAGCCTACCCGTCCTATTCGTTAGAACATATGTGATGATCGGACGAAATCGGGTCAAGACAACCCTATTGAGATAAGAAGGAATCACCCTCCGTTCTCCGGTGTAGCTTAGTCTTGCCGGACCCCGTGCATACATCACACTAGGAGGGTTAAGTCGGTCGAGCTAAGCTCGAGTTGACCACCCAACCTATAAAGCGAACCGCTTTTATCCAAGATTTATTGTTCTTTTACCATCATTCAATCTCGTAGACACTACGAATCGAAAGCGTGATCTCGTTTGGGCTTTAAGGCGGTTCACCAAGAACACACACCTAAAGGCTTAACGATTTCATAACCCGTCCTCGTATCTTTAATTAGTTACTAAATTAATTAATTACCACGTATTAATTAAATTTCAACTAATTACACGAGTTTGTATACATGCCTATTTTAATTACCAAAATTAAAATTCTACATGTATGCAAGGAGTGGATTTATGATATGATGCATGTCATGGCAATTCCGATTTTATATCTATTTTATGATCAAACACATAAAAAATAAATTGCGGAAAATTTAAACACCGAGATGGATTGTTGGTACCCCCGTGTCTAATCTATTCAAGGAAAAATAAATTACAATCTTGTTGTCTTCGAGTCTTGATCTTCGAATCTTGAACTCGAACCGCCGGATCACGAACCACGAACACCCGAGAGGAGAAAAAAGGACATTTTTAATTAAATAAATCCAATTTATTATAATTAACCATATAATTTTTTTATTCTTATGCGGCTGTTACCATAAAAAAAAATTCCAAATTTTTTATTTTTTTTTGTTACAATGCGGCTGTTGCATAAATTATTTTCCAATTTTTTTTTTTTTTTTCCTTTTCTGCCAAACGGCAGTATTTTAATGAAATTAAAAATAAAAAAAAATTAGGTTAACTAAATAAGTTACATGCTGCCGCAATATTTTAAAACCCTAGCCGCATGCAATTTCATAAACAGGACTTATAGCGACGCTTTTCAGCGTGGCAGAAAGTCCTGTAGCAGTTTTTTTTAAAAAAATTTATCCGTTTCTCCTCGTTCATACCTTGGGTTTCGCCTTGATCTTCAATTTTTCAGCAAGATCTTCATCTTTTCCAGCCCGGATATTCAAAATTACAATAAAAGATACTACTTTTACATATAAATTTCGAAAATTGACATAAATAAAATACAATTCCTATGCTCAATTGTTACTAAAACAAGGAGCTACAATAGATCTAACGAGTAAACATGATCAACCCCAATCCATCTCTTCAACCAAGACATTCATAACATAAAAAATAAAAAAAAAAAATTTCGGCCCCTTTTTAAAAAAAAAAATTTGGGACCAAAAAATCTACATGTTTTCCACTCCTAGATCTAATATTTTATACGTATAAATATAGATCACCATGGCGACTGATACCACTGTTAGTAATATCATCCGCAGCGGAAGCGATTTTAGGATCTAGATCTATAAAATACACGTAATAAAATAACTAGATCTATATCTACAAGGGGGTTGTAGACCATACCTCTTGGATCTCAAAATCCAAGTTGAAGAACCGCAATAGGAAGATTGCAAGTAGATGTGAAGAGCACCACGATCTTCTGTACGTGTGATCCAAGCAACTCCTGGTGGAAGGAAATCCTCGTCTCGAATCCTTCCGATATGCTACCCGGAAAAACCTCCAAGATTTTTCCCTTATTCCCCTTGGCCGAAAATTTTCACCTTCTCCTCTCTAAGAGGTGTGGGTCGAAAAAATGTTGTTGTGTGTTAAGGCTTGGAAGAACTCTCTTTATATAGAAGAGTAAAACTTAGCCTCCAAGGATTTAATAATTAATACAAAATCAATTATAATAATCCCATTAAATAAAAGATAATCCCATAATATTCTAGAACAAATCTAGAATAATATTTATCTTTATTTCTTTCCATAAATATTTATCCAATAAATATTTTATGCACATGTCTTATTAATTCACAAGAAAATAATTTCTTGTTCCAAAAATAAGGCTATGGGGCTTAAAATACACTTATTGACCTAGTCAATATTAATTTTGCCATTACACAATAATTGAAGCCAAGATTATGGAAAATATCTTTTCCACATATTTAATTATTTAGCCCAACTAATTTAATAGTCCACTAAACAATTAATTCACATATAGTTTTAATAAAGTCCAACAAGAACTAAATTAATATTATTAGGATTCGACGTCCGAGAATAGCTATGCTATATTAGGATAAGCGTCGGGGACCATGGACTAATAATCGTGGCTCCGATAAATCAAATAAATAATTATCTTATGAATAGAATAATTATATTCGATAAATCAATCACGAGGAATATGCCACCATAATCCTGTGGATCGCACTCCTCCGATTATAAGATTATATTTATCTCCTCACGAGAATAATAATAAGCGTCCATTGATATAATCATTACATATGGATTAATCCTCCATAGATTATTCATTCTAAATCGGGAAGTTACCGTGAACCCTTTTAGAACCTCTTATCCTTATTTACCATTAACCCCTAGTGATCAATTAATTCATACAACTCCTTTGGTAGCTAATCGATTGTAATATGAACTCCACAGATCGATCGGTTTCTAGGATTAACAAATAAGTGGAAGCGTCTATCTACTTCCATAAATGGAAGGAATGGATTCGTATCTGTGATAACACGGACTACTCACTCAATCCGAAGACAATGCCAAGATGGGGTAATTCGGACCACGGACTCGGGTGTAATCCTTAACCGTCAAGTCAAACTTCATAATCGATTCAAAGCGGTTTGGCGTGATCACCTCGAGATTAAGATATATCCATAAATATGATCATCCATTGATTCGATAAGACTTCTCGATTACGGAATTATATCGTGAACTCTAATCAAATCGGTCCGATCTATCTATATGATATATCTATCATATACAAATGCCCACTAGGTTCTCTTAACCGAAAGTCCGGATAAGACAATCACACCAATTGTGTTAGGCGCATTAATAGCACGTTAAAGGAGAGACCCGATACTCTCGATTAACTTCACTACGGGCTAATTGTATTTTAAGTACATCTTCACTAACTCAATCCTCCCGTGTATATCCCATACACTGAGTTAAGTGATTACATAAACGATATACTCAGGGTTTTCTGTAGTGTAAATACTATTGTCACATCGGTGATTATGAGAATAATAAATATGAATAATAATATCATTTCATTTATTAAATAAAACAATTACAAAATTGTCTTTCGGGCATTACACCTAACAAGCTTATCTTTTATACAGTGACACTTGAGTTTATGCATTGATAGCTTATCGTTTTTTTTACGGCAATTTATCAACTTTCCCATACAAACAAAAAAACACCTTAAGAAAACATGGTTAGACTTCTTTTTGTGCCCAGTATATCGTCAGTAAACACGTATGTATGTCGCCGAGTGGGTACATAATCAAGGAAATAGGTAAATCGTAACGTAATTCACAACAAAACACACTAATCTTCGATTGACACTAAATAGTTCGACAAATTTTCTAACCAGAAAGCAGTGTTGAAGTAATCTGATCCGGAAAAAAAAGTTGTAGCCCACGCACATATCTGGCCATAAAATAAAAGATACACCTAATTATATTAATTAACACTTATATATACACAAATTTCTAATGAATTTGGCAAGACGTAAATAGATTCGTAAAGATGGAACTTTAGGAATCAAGATCTGGTAGGATCGGGTACCTGATGGAGGTGCAACAGTGATAGAGATGGATGAGGAGGTGTAATTGCCGCGGTGGAGTGTTTGAGAATGAGTTCGAAAAGTTTATACAGCTAAAGAAACCATGGAGTGTTTATATATAGCTCATAACATCCAAGAATGGTTTCTCTTTTAACACACACAAATACACATTATTTTTATGGAAAATTAAGGATAAGGACACAATCTGGAATATTTTTAAGTAACAGGACAGCTACATATTTTTTATAGGGAGAAGGACAACTGCATAATTTTTATAGCGAGAAGGACAAACAGTGAATCCGAAAATCGGTGAATCTCCTCGGTGAATCCCGAAATCGGTGAATTTCGATGATGAATCGAAAATTAGTGAATTTCGACAATGAATTTTGAAAATTAGTGAATTTCGATAGTGAATTTAATTTGTGAATTTAAATAAGTGAATTTCGAACACAAGTGAATTTATGATGATGAATAAATAGTTTTGTCGCTTTATGCAAAAGTTTCAAAAGTCTTTCTTCTACTCAATTGATGAAATATTTTCATCATTCTTCCTAATTCCCCCTTAGTTTTAACACTTTCAGAACACCTTAGAATACTTTAAAAGTTTTTAATAAACTAGCAATTCAAAGAATATTAACTTTAGGTCATTGATTGTGATGAAAAAATTTAAATGCTTTGAGAACACATTAGAATACTTTATAACATTTTAATAAAATAGCCATTCACAAAATATTAACTTTATCAAAAAAAAAAAAAAAACAAAATATTAACTTTATGACGACAATGATTATGATGAAATTATATCTCAAATTTATTATAGTTTTACATCAAATATCTAAATCACCGCTAAAAAAATTGCTAAATTAACATTATAATGTCACTTTCCTCAAAAAAAAAAAAAAAAAAAAGAACATTATAATGTCACACATAAGTCAATGTGTTGATTTTGAATGTATACACCATATAACTTATGTTGATTTTGAATGTATACACCATATAGACACTCGAGGTAAACCTACCATCAATTTTGAATCTCAATCAATAAATCTACTTCTTAATTACAATTGTATGTTTTCTAAAATAAAATAAAAATTGTAATGTTTTGTGTCGATTATCATGATCATTGCAGTTAAAAATATGCACTCTAATTAAAACTAAAATTATGAGTCGAAAAAAAGAAAAAAAACCAAAATTAATTGTCGATGAGGTCTAACTCAATTGGCTAGAGAGGAGGTCCCGAGACCTCAAATCTCTATGGAGACAATGATTTGAGGAGAGCGGCTACGGTCCAGTTTTCTAATTGTCCAGATTTTAATCTCTACCGTTGAAAAAATATATAAATAATTACGTACGTTGGATCATTTTTTTTGTATATCATAATTAATGTGTACAATAGCACATATAATCAATATTTAACCTCCTAAACCGGTAACAATTTGCCAAAAGGAAAAGAAAAAAAGATAACTACACCCGGTAATGCTGCAATTTGCCTAAAAAAGGTTCAGATCACACTTCACACTCAGCTTTCCATCAAAGAACTATAACAAATTTGCAATGTCGTCTTCCCCATTATGTCCCTTTCTTCCCTGCTATACTCAGCCATTTCCATCATCTTCACAGGCGCCAAACTGCCCAACTTGATAATTTACGATATTCATCGGTCTTGGAAATCGGAATGCAAGATTGAGCTGCTAGCATAACATTCTGGCTGTTAAGTTAATGTTCTTGACTTCTGGTTCAGGCATGTAGGCTTATTTTCTTCAAATGGGTCAGTATTGAATCACTCGGAAAGAAACCAGGTACACCGGCCGTTTCCGTTTCTGGAAATTTATCTCACTGATTATAAGCAAGCTCGAGCGATTGCTCCTTTAGAGTCATCCAAGCATGTGTGAATTTGTGAGTCAAATGTTTGATGGAATTACTGCTTGAAGCCATTAAAATATGAAATCCGATCATGGCCGTTCCCGTTCCGATGCATTTCGATCAGCAATTTAACACCAGGCTGGTGGTGTGACTTGGAGTGGGTGTGGTGGTGAAGAAAGATAGTGATGGAAATTTGAAGAGAAAGGAAATCGCGGCTGGAATGAAAGATGTGGTGGAGGTGAAGAACTCTGGACCGAATCGACACCATTACCATTATCATTATCATTAATAGTATACGATTAGCCAAAAATCATGGACTCGGCAAACTTTACAACAACACTGACAACCTATATTACTTTGTGGATTAAAACGGAAACAATCCGTAAACTAAAAATAATTTGGACAATAATGTAATCACATTAACACCCAAAAAACTTGTGTATTTTGAAATAACACATTCAATCTTGGAGAAAAAAATTGATAATGCCTGGGAGAAAATCTTGGAGTTGAAAGGGCCGACAAGGAGTAATTATTTATTGTGGACAATTGCTCACAATGCTTTGCCGACTGCGAAACACTTTATGCCAGGCACATAGTGGATGACCCATATGCAAGATTTGTGAAGAAGATAATGAAACGGTGCTCCATGCGATTAGAGACTGTAGTTGGACAAGAGATAGTTGGAATTTGTGTGTTCCGGAGGAGAGCAACAACCGATTCTTTCAAATGAGCTCACCGCTTGATTGGGTGAGGTGGAATCTAACGATGGATTGAAGTTCAACCTGGAAATATATGTGGAGGGAAGCAGTGGCGGACCTACATACAACCAAGGGTGGCAAGATCCGAAAAAAATACACTAATATTTGTACGATGTATATGGTTTGCCCCCTCTTTAAATTTTTATTTGTCTTTAAAATTTTTACTGCCTCCCATACCCGAGATCCTGCGTCTGCCCCTGGAGGGAAGTAATATATGACATCTGGATGTGGCAAAATAAGATTTTACATGGTCAAGACGATGAACGTCCTCCTGCTTTTGCTTTTCTCACAACAGAAGTGGAAAGGGCAAGAAACCTAAGACTAGCTTAAAACGTAGATTAGTCGTGTTGGATTTTTTGTTTTTACATAACTACTTTGAATGTAATCTCTTTGTGAAGTCTTTTGTTTTGACCTCCTGGTGAGTCCCTCAAACAAAAAAATCCAAAAAACAAAAAAAAAGGAAAAAAAAAAAAAAAAACCTCCTGATGAGGTTAGTTAATAAAATACTTCCCTTTAAAAAAAAGAAAAAATTATATATATTGCGTAAACCCTACTAGGACTAGGGTTTTGTTTATCGCAATGCAATATAATACTACCATCGAAAATAGCTGCGATTAGAACAAGAAAATTTCTCCCTTGAATTAAAAAACAAAAAAGGATTGCCAGAGATGCGGAAATATTCTTTTCTACCTGAGGATCTACTTCTCCTTATCCTGGTAAGATTGCCAATAAAATCCCTACTTCGTTTTTTGAGCGTATCAAAATCATGGAACGTTTTGATTTCGAGCCCGGGATTCGCTAAGTAGCATCTGCATTTGTCTTCAAGCAACAATAAAATACCAAACAAATTATGTTATATATATGTTTATGACAGGACAGAAGGATTGCACTTCCGTTACATACAGATGGCAGAATTTTCGATCACCCCCGGCACCGCCACCGGGTATAACATGCAAGTAGGCTGCGAATTTCAACAGCTTTACCATCCTTTTGAAAGCATTATGTGATCGATTTAAAGATTGTAGGCTCTTGCAATGGTTTACTTTGTCAAATTCTATATCATAATTGTGTGGATGGTGATATATATGGTGAATATGACATATCTTTGTGGAATCCGCTGACAAAATCATCTTGGGATTTGCCCAAACGGACACAATTCCGTAATGATGAACGTGTAGCTATTTACGGTTTCGGATATGATGATGTTCATGATGACTACAAGGTTACGATAACATGTACTACTTCAAAATGCCGCCGTGTATATGAATGTGAAGTTTACAGTCTGAGATCCAATACATGGAGCATAGTAAGATCAGATCTAGACTTTGGTGGTCTAAAGAATAAAGATGGGGTTTTAGCCAATTGTGCTTTACATTGGATGACGAGGGACACTTATCCAGCTCATAGTGTTGATAAGAAATATTACAATATAGCATTTGATCTTAGAACGGATAAACATAAGATTTTGCCGTTACCCAAGGTTTTAGAGAAATCTAAACCTAATTTGGAATTGAGTGTGTTGAATGGTTGCCTACTTGTATACACATCTGTATTTGTTGAGCCAGATGCTACTTTTAATTTATGGGTGTTGAAGGATTACGGCTTTAAAGATTCATGGACGAAGATAGTTCTACTTAATACGTCAAACAAATTGTGCACATTAACACCCGTGGCTCTTTTAGAGGATGGTTATAAAAGAAAACTCGTATATTTCAGGTATGGCGGTCTGTGGGTCAAGGATTATATTGTATGATACAAGGAGTCATCAAGTTTTCGAGTTCCCGGTATATGGTGGTTGGTACATAACGGAACGGCTCGAGTTTGTCGGCAGTCTTGTTCAGCCTCATCCACCGTTCATTGGGACAGTGAAGAGTGCATTTGGAGAAAGTCCCAACAAGAAGAAGAAGGTATAAAGTCTTGTGCAAGATATTGCTTATTGTCTTACGGAAATTATTTTATTTTTATTTTTGAAGAAAGTATAGTATATTTGAATTATTTTCTAGAATTATGTGTTGCCATGTTGATGTTTTGCTGAATACGCTACTTTGTTTAAACTTTGTTATAGGATGGGATTATCTCTCTAGCCACTCTTTCGGTGGCATATTATAATATTTATATTATGCAAGTGTCGAGTCTCTTAATTTGTAGGCTCTATTGTGTCCGTTATATATGCCTTTACACGTATGTGTTGGCCTGGACTAGTGTATTGTATGGACTAGTGTATTGAAGTAGCCCACTGTTTCTCGCTCAAGCACAGAGGCCGAATATAGATCTATGGCATCCACAACAACTAAGATAACATGGTTAAGCCACCTCTTACGTGATCTCGGGATACCTTTAATCTCAGCCTCCTCAACTCGTGTGTGACAATCTCGGTGCCATTTACCTCACTGTCAATCCAACGTTGCATTCACGGTCAAAACATTTTGCCTTCGACTAACATTTTGTCAGAGATAAGGTAGCTATGAAGCCGCTCGTAACTAAAGCGCGCATGTCCCAACTACGTTTCAACTTGCAGACGTATTTACTAAACCTTTACCTAAAGGCCGGTTTCAATTCATCCGAAGAAGCTATCTTCGTGTCCAGCAAGCCTCCCACGTTATTGAATCACGTGAAGACGTGTTTGAACATAGTTCAAACTCTGCAGTTGATAAATATGAAGGGGAAAAGCTGAGGAAAAGGATTAAGTGAGCTCCAAATTTCCTCATTAAATATGAATAAAACATAATTAATTCATGTTTTCAAACATGTCTCAAAAAAAAAAATGTTTAAATATGTCTCTAAATATCACATTGTTGGAACCATATCGAATCGAATCTACGTTCATGGCACCGCATTGATATTCGATCTCTGAAAAGTCGAATATATAGTCAACATTCAACTTTGCAGAGACTGAATAACCATATTCGATCTTTGTAAAATCAAAACCTAACCCAAAGTGTTGTGCCCGATAGATTCATTACGGTGCCAATCACAGTGTCCATTTATTATATATGAATTCAGTATAATTAGAGATGTTCAATTTCACATGGCCTCATCTTTCCCTTCTGGTGGTTGTTGTTATCAAAGGACTATCTGCAGCTGCTATTTTCTGCCGTAGATAGAATTTCTCAGCAATTAATGGCCGTACATCTTCAACTCCAACTAAACTTTCCAAAAATGGAAGTAAACAAAGCAACTCTTTATCATATTTATCATCATACCAGCTTTCAATTGGTATCCCATTATCAACCTGGAATCCAAATACCTGAAAAATGGCAATAGATACATTTTTAGTCTATTAAGAAAACATTCGACCTCTGAAAATTCGAACCCTCTGAAAAAAAATGAAAAGAATTTTACCTGAGGCTGAGGAGAGTTATCGATAATGACGACACGAGCTAAATCACGTCCAAGAACAGTGAGATCTTTCAGATAATTCCCATTGACAAAAACACAGGATTCACGGTAGACACGGTGTCTAAACACTTTCCTCTTAGGATCAAGAACATTCAAAAGCTGTCCAGCATAAATACTCTGGCTAGCTGTGAAAATGACAACCTCAAAAATCCCGGATATTCTATCCATGAATTCTCGGAGATGAGGACGACAACGAACATAAATAGTGTGTTTTTGCATGTTGAAATCAACGGAGGAAACCTGGATCTTCACAAGGTTCCATGGTGGAATGTACCAACGTCTCTGTCATTTTTAATACAATTTAGGGAGAATGAGGGAGAAGGACAGAAGTATTTCATCAATTGAGTAGAAGTACAGTCTTTTGAAACTTTTGCATAAAGGACAAAACTATTTATCCATTGTCGAAATTCACTTGTGTGTCGAAATTCTTTGTTTAAATTCCTTTGCCGAGATTCACTGTCGAAATTCACTAATTTTCAAAATTCATTGTCGAAATTCACTGATTTTCGAGATTCACTATCGAATTCACTGTCGAAATTCACTGATTTCAGGATTCACTGGGGAGATTCACTGATTTTCGGGATTCACTGTTTGTCCTTCTCGCTATAAAAATTATGCAGTTGTCTTTCTCCCTATAAAAAATATGTAGCTGTCCTGTTACTTAAAAATATTTCAGATTGTGTCCTCATCCTTAATTTCCCATACAATTTAAGCACATATATATAGAGGTTTTCACATAATTTAGAAACGGGATAAGCACTTTTAGTCCCTTTTCTTTCGTGATTCTTGCACTTTTATCTCCCAATGTTTCATCTATATATGCCCTTTTTTTTTTTTAATACATTTTTAGTCTAGAATGCTACATGTCCAACAATCATCAATGAAGGGTACAATAAACTCCAACCAATAAAAACTTGACATGTCACGAAAACCGACTGAAAATGTCAGAAAAAAATGCTAACTACTAAAAGCAAAAGACGAGAACACTAGAGAAGATCTTACCGTCCAAGTCAAGAACAAGAGTGGTAGAAGGCATCTCCGTGTCCGTTTTGGTAAAAGCACGGGCCTATGTGTTGGTACCACAGAGGACAAATCCGGCAAGTTCTTTATGAAGAAATAAGGATTAAATTCAAGTTCTTCTTCAGTTTCCTCTTCATCAATACATATGTCAGCAGACACATGTTCTTGATCACATTCAGCCCCTAAGTCTGCAAAAAAAAAAGTAGCACATAGGCGTTATAAATATAATAACTAGAGCACCGGTTTGCAGATTGACACAGTGTCAATATGGTTGTGACAGTAACATTTGTCTTATAAAACAGTAGGCATATATTTCACGATGTTACCTGACCAAGCAAGGCTATTATCATCATTAAAGCTCTTCTTTTGCATAATGTTCACATCAAGAATGTCTACCTCCAATGTATCGTTCCCATTATCGTGACAAAGTCTGTTTCCATGATGGAAATACTTGAGGAAATCTAGTCAACATAAATGTTAATCTCGAGTCATGAAACTATTATGAACATCAGATGAAAATAGAATAACCGGCTTGTTGAAACACAGACGAGAAAACTTGCACTTGAAGAAAGATAAAACAGATGCAATCTAACAATAAATAAGGCGGAAATTGATAAAACACAGAAACAAAGAGAACACGGTGATTTAACGTGGTTTCCGGTGTTGTGCCGACTACTCCACGGACAGAAAAGGAGATATTTTATTATGCACAGAATTACAAGGTTTTCACAAGTGTGTGAATAACACTCTTGAAAGGCACACTTTTCATTGATTACAATAGATGGTATTTATAGGCACAAATCCCTAACCCTAACCGCCTTAAGATCTTAGTCAGAATTGTCATAAATACCCCAGATGTAGACCCCAGCTCCAGCTGTTATCCATCAGACGAAACTCAGCTCAAAACTGACTTTCTCAGAAAACTCACTTGTAATCAACAAACTCAGATGTAGAACTCAGCAAACTCAGTTTCCACCCTAAAACTCAGTTTCTCAGCTTTTCCCAAAACTCAGTTTCACTTCACAAAACTCAGTTTCAGCTTTCAGATTAGTTCCACCAATTTTAGAGATCAAGTCACAAAACTAACAAATCTCCACCTTGACTTGAACTCTTATTCAACGTCACCAGATTGCATAATTCAGATGTACTTGTACTAGATGCATTCGTCAATGCCAGGATGTACTTGTACCAGACTTCTCCACAGAATCCACTCAGTTGACCTGCCCTCAACTGAGTTTCCAGAAAACTGATTATAAGCTTTGAATGTTAAGCAAGTCCAAGCACAACTGAAACTTGCTTTGTTGAACTGGCTTAGTAAGCATATCAGCAGGATTTTTCTTGGTGCTGATCTTCTTCACTACAACCCTCTTCATTTCTCAGAAAATGATATCTCACATCAATATGCTTGGTTCTCTCATGATGAACCTGATCCTTAGCTAGACAAATTGCACTCAAACTGTCACAATAAATCTCAGCTTGATCCTGATGTAGCCCCAAATCATTGACTAGACCCTTCAACCAGATTGCTTCATTGGCTGCTTCAGCAAGAGCCATATACTCTGCCTCAGTAGTTGATAAAGCTACTGTTGCTTGCAAAGTTGCTTTCCAGCTGACAACTGAATTTCCCAATGTGATAACATAACCAGTCATTGATTTTCTACTGTCCACATCACCTGTATAATCAGCATCACAGTATCCTGTGACCAAACTCTGAGTATCACCTCCATAAATGAGACCAACATGGTGTTGTACTCTAAGGTACACGAACATTCTTTTCACGACTTTCCGGTGTTCCTTTCCAGGTTGAGCCATAAACCTGCGACAACAATAATACCGCTAGCGGATCAGGCCTAGTACAAACCATGGCATACATCAGACTGCCAACTGCACTAGCATAGGGAACTTTTGACATATATTCCATCTCCGGCTGACTGTGAAGCATAAACTGACAAATGAACATTTGATGCTAAAGGAGTATCTATTGGCTTTGCAGCTGACATACCATACTTGGCCAAAATCTTCTGTATATAGCCCTGCTGAGATGAAAACAGTTTCTTTTGACTTCTATCTCTCCAGATCTTCATCCCCAAGATTTTCTTGGCTGCACCCAAATCTTTCATTTCAAATTCAGCACTAAGAAGGCCTTTCAGATTCTGAATATCAGACTTCTTCCTTGCATCTATCAGCATATCATCCACATACAGAACAAGATAGATGTATGATCCATCTTCTAGCTGACTATTGTAGACACAACAATCATAAGGACTTCTGCTATAACTCAGCTGGATCATGTAACTGTCAAACCTTTTATACCATTGTCTAAGAGCCTGCTTCAGTCCATACAACGACTTCCTCAACTTACAAACAAATGCTTCTTTACCCGGAACTTGAAATCCCTCTGGCTGAGTCATATATATCCCTTTATCTACCTCACCATGTAGAAAAGCTGTCTTCACATCTAACTACTCAAGTTCAAGATCTAGCTGTGCCACCATTGCTAGTAACACTCTGATTGAAGTATGTCTGACTACTAGTGAGAATATCTCATCAAAGTCCACCCCTTCTTTCTGACTGAACCCTCTAGCAACCAAACGTGCCTTATACCTGACTCCTTCTGCCTCAGTCATTCATTCTTTTTTCTTGAAGATCCATTTGCATATAACAACTCTCCTATTAGTTGGATGTTTAACAAGATCCCAAGTCTGATTCTTCAGTAATGACTCCATTTCATCTCCCATGGCAGTAAGCCATTGAGATGACTCAGAACATATCACTGCTTCCCTATAAGTAGAAGGTTCAAAACCATCCACCTCTACTGCAACTTGAAGTGCATATCCAGCCAAATCTTCAAACCCATACCTTATGGGAGGTATCCCAACATTGGATCTTCTAGCTCACGACAAACTATACTTTCTTCGACCAATATCGCTTTGACTTTCGGTGACCCTGCTCGATTGGTCGCTTGATTCGATTCGTTCAATAACGATCGATGAAAATCGACTTAGATCAGTTGATTGTTGCATTTCAACTGACTCCACCTGAAGCTTCACCTTCATCGTCGATTTTTCGGCCAAGATCGATGATTTGATTCGATGAGTCCTCTCTTTGATGAATCGAGCATAGAATTTTCATCAAAATCGTATCTCTCTTTGAGAATAACTCTCATTTTTGCCGATGACCAAATTTCAGTAACCCTTAACTCCATCACCATACCCCACAAACACTCCTTTCTTGGCCCTTGGTTCCAGTTTCCCTTCACTGACATGATAGTAAACTGTGCTTCCAAATACCCTTAGAACTGAGTAATCAGCAGGCTTTCCTGACCACATTTCAACTGGTGTCTTGAAACTGATCCTTGTGTGAGGACTCATGTTGATTAAGTAACAAGCTATGCTTACAGCTTCAGCCCAAAATCTTCTTGACAAACGAGCATTCGAGAGCATACATCTTGCCCTCTCCATAAGAGTTTGATTCATTCTCTCAGCCACACCATTTTGCTGAGATGTATTCCTAACTGTCTGATGTCTGGAAATACCCTTAGTTTTGCAGAATGTATCAAACTCAGTCCAGCAGAATTCCAGACCATTATCTGTACGAAGCCTCTTGATCTTCTTTCCCAACTGATTTTCAACTAGAGCTTTCCACATCTTGAAGTTATTAAATGCTTCACTTTTGTGTTTCATCAGCACCACCCAAGTCATCCTTGAATAGTCATCTATGAATGACACAAAATATATGTGACCACCCAATGACTCCACCTTTGAAGGCCCCCAACAATCAGAATGAATGTAATCAAGTGACGACTTTGTGCTGTGTATCCCTTTTGAGAACTTGCCCCTATGAAGCTTCCCATACACACAATGCTCATAAAAGTCCAGATTCTTGACCTTACATCCCCTAAGAAGATCTTTTTGAGAAAGAATCTGCATCCCCTTTTCACCCATGTGACCCAGTCTCCTGTGCCACAGTTTTGTCAGCTGTGACTGATGAATTTCAGCAGATGCTACACAGAAGAGACCAGCATACAACCGATCCTTGCAAAAAAAAATACAAGGTTCCCCTTTGACTCCACGAGGCTGGCGAGTTTTGTAGACACTCGCTTTTCCACCTTCACCTTAAAACCGAACCCCCTTGCTGTCTAAAATACTGAGAGATACCAAGTTCTTGGTCATCTATGGAACATGTCTAACTTCACTCAACGTATAGAATTTACCATCCTCTGTCCTCAACTGAACTGAGCCAATCCCAACTATCTTGCAGACCTTGCTGTTTGATATAGCTATATGACCACCATCTATTTGTTGATAACTTGAGAACCACTCTCTGTGTGGACAAATATGATAAGAAGCTCGAGTCCGAATCCACACATTAGCATGATGTGTCTTTGATTCTCCAACTACTAGAACCATGTCCTCCTCTCGAATAAACTCATTTGCAATAAAGAAATTGCTCCAAACTGTTCTCCTCTTTGTTTCTTTTTCTTTGGACAGTTGGACTTCCAATGTCCTCGCTTACAAAGAATTGCAAACATTTGTGGATTTGGACCTTTGGACCATGTCTTCTTGGATTTCTTCTTTTTCCTGCATCTGCTTTCCCATGCCCTTTTCCACCACTGCTGCTCACTACTAGTCCAATGACTGTTTATCGCCCCACCGCCTTATGTCTCAAACTTTCCGGCATGTAAAGCTGACCTTACATCTTCCAATAAAAATGTATCCTTCCCAACTATGAAGGACTGCACAAAGTTCTCATATGAAGCTGGTAGTGATACCAACAAAATCAGAGCTGCATCTTCATCCGCAATCTTCACATCAATATTCCTGAGGTCAAGTAATATTGTGTTCAACTGATCAAGACGATCTCTCAGCCTAGCCCCCTCATGCATCCTCAAGCTAAACAGCCTCTGCTTTAGCAGCAACTTGTTGGTCAATGGCTTATTCATATACAGTGCTCCAAGCTTTGACCATAACTTAGCAGCGGTGTCTTCCTCAGTAAATTCTGTGATAACATCATTAGATAAGCACAACATGATGGTAGAATGTGCTTTCTCCTCCAGACTGGCGTAATCTGCTGCACTGGCATCTCCTTTACCAGATAAAGGAGTCCACAATCCTTGTTGTTTTAACAAGGCCCGCATCTTCATTTGCCACAGACTGAAATTGTTCCTCCCTGTAAATTTATCAATCTTTACGTTAAATGCTGACATCCTTCTTGCTAAAGAACAGACCTTTGATCACAAAATCCTAGCACCGGTCACCGGTCTTGGTGAATATCAACTCCGTTCAACCTGCAAATCTCTCTGAATCTTGAACCTTACTCTCTGATACCAGTTTGTTGAAACATAAACGAGAAACTTGCACTTGAATAAAGATAAAACAGATGCAATCTAACAATAAATAAGGCGGAAATTGATAAAACACAGAAATAAAGAGAACACGGTGATTTAACGTGGTTTCCAGCGTTGTGCCGACTACTCCACGGACAGAAAAGGAGATATTTTATTATGCACAGAATTACAAGGTTTTCACAAGTGTGTGAATAACACTCTTGAAAGGCACACTTTTCATTGATTACAATAGATGATATTTATAGGCACAAATCCCTAACCCTAACCTCCATAAGATCTTAGTCGGAATTGTCATAAATACCCCAGATGTGGACCCCAGCTCCAGCTGTTATCGACCAGACGAAACTTAGCTCAAAACTGACTTTCTCAGAAAACTCACTTGTAATCAACAAACTCAGATGTAGAACTCAGCAAACTCAGTTTCCACCAAAACTCAGTTTTCCCTAAAACTCAGTTTCTCAGCTTTTCCCAAAACTCAGTTTCACTTCACAAAACTCAGTTTCAGCTTTCAGATTAGTTCCACCCATTTTAGAGATCAAGTCACAAAACTAACACGGCTAAAATATCTTACCTCTATTTGCAATTTCTCCTCCAAGAGGTCTTGAGCTTTGAAAGGTCGGCGAAAATAGAGTTTCATGGACTGGATTATCATCAGACCCCTGAAAAAATCTCAAGAAACAGTCAATGTTGATATCCCAAAACTCATAATCACAGCGTAACAGATGTATCCAGTTTAGGATTATAGAGAGATTTTTGGGTTATAGATACAACTGAATGCACAAAAGATATATATATTCAAATAGTACCTTGATTTGAACTGTATCAGTAATTCAGTATAGCATTCAATGCTGGTCTCATCACGGTCAATACATGCAACAGATGTATCATCCTTGTCCAACCCAAAAGTAGCATTAGAATTGGTTGAAACACATCTGTTGTTCGGACTACTTCTGGCTAAAATTGTATAGCAAAATACCCGTGTAAATCAATGAACATAAGTGGACATAACAAACAATAAAACATACAAACATCTGAGAAAAAGTTTATAGTAAAAGTAAATATACTAAGTATGAACTTCTACCACGTCTCAAGTACAGGAATTAACGGTCTAGCATCGTTCTTTTCCCACCAATGCATATGACTTTAGTAAATCTTAGTTACCCCGCACTGAAGTTGATCTCTAGTGGTGAAGAGAATACGGTAACCCCCCTACCCCCGGCCAACCCACTTAACAACCCACAAAATGAAGTCCATTGCCAAGAGGGAATGTAGACAACAATGAACATAACCACATAACCACAACTAATGCCGTAATAAATTGCTACGCAAAATGCAAACCAACACCAATGCAGATTGTGTCACCCCACCCTGAGTCATGCATTTCGATATAAAGTCTGTCCCATTATATAGATTCTTAACCAAATATCCTGTAGTAGACTTGTAAGAATCAACATCTCCAACCATATCAGAATCAGTGAAACCAACCAACACTGGTTTTTCACCACCAAAAGTAAGACATAAATCTGTAGTACCCTTGAGATATCTCATAATCCATTTCACAACATTCCAATGCTCTCTACCAGGATTAGAAAGAAAACGACTAACCTTACCAACTGCATAAGCTATGTCTGGTATAGTACATACCATGACATACATCAAACTACCCACTGCTGAAGCATACGGGACCTTCTGCATCTTTTCCTTTTCATCATCGCTAGAAGGACACTGTTTGATACTCAACTTGAAATGAGATGCAAGTGGATTGGACGCTGCTTTAGCATCACTCATGCTAAATCTCTGAAGCACCTTCTTTATGTACTTCTCTTGTGACAAATAAATTTTCCCGGCCTCTTTGTCACGAGTAATCTGCATCCCTAAAATATGCTTTGCATGGCCCAAGTCTTTCATGGTAAAAGACTTGCTGAACTGCTGCTTCAACCTGTCAATCCTTGAAGCATTCGTGTCAACAATCAAAATATCATCAACATAAAGTAAAAGAATAATAAAATCATCCTCTGGGAATATGCTAATAAATACGCAATGATTTGAAGTAGTCTTCCGGTAACCCTACTCCTTCATAACAGACTCAAATTTCTTATACCACTGTCTAGGCGCTTGCTTCAACCCATAAAGACTCTTCTTCAACTTGCACAGTAGATCCTCCTTTCCTTTCACCTGAAAACCCTCTGGCTGCTCCATGTAGATGTCTTCTTCCAAATCACCATGAAGAAAAGTTGTTTTAACATCCATCTGCTCAACCTCCAAATCAAGACTAGCTGCCAAGCCAAGAACAGTCCGGATAGAAGACATTTTCACAACAGGAGAGAAAATCTCACCAAAATCAATGCCCTTTCTCTGACCAAAACCTTTGACTACTAATCTTGCTTTATACCGAGGTGTAGAATTACCGTCTTCGTTCTTAATTCTGAAGACCCACTTATTCTTCAAAGCTTTCTTCCTCTTAGGCAATTTCACCAACTCATATGTGTGATTGTCATGCAAAGACTCCATCTCGTCTTTCATAGCATCAAGCCATTTATCTTTATGTTCATCATCCATGGCCTCCTCAAAACATTCAGGCTCTCCACTATCTGAGAGCAAAACATACTCAGTCACTGGATATATAGTAGAAGGGTGTCTCTCTCTAGTAGATCAATAACTGGTGGAGCATCATCTGGTACTGGTTCCTCAATCATATCATCGTCATTGTTCTGATCAATATCAACTGCATCATCCTGCTGATTACCCTGGTCATCAACTGCACCATGCTCCTCTATGGGTGTAGGAGAAATTATCTCCAAGTAAGCTGAACCATCACTAGCCTGAGGTATTGATTTCTTATTTTTATCAACATCCTGCAAAGTCTCATTCTCTGCAAACACAACATCTCGGCTTCTAATCACCTTCTTGTGAACAGGATCATAAAATTTGTACCCAAACTCATCTTGACCATAACCCAGAAAAATACATTGTCTAGTCTTAGCATCAAGCTTAGACCTCTCATCTTTAGGAATGTGAACATAAGCTTTACAACCAAAAACTCATAAATAATGGTAAGATACATCATTACCTGACCATACCTTCTGAGGAACATCATTCTGCAAAAGAACACATGGAGACAGATTTAATACATGAACCATTGTACTCATAGCTTCACCCCAAAAGGATTTAGGCAATCCGGCTTGTGAAAGCAAACATCTGACTCTCTCCACTAATGTTCTGTTCATCCTCTCCTCCAAGCCATTCAACTACGGAGTCTTTGGGGGAGTTCTCTCATGTCTGATACCCTGTTGCTTACAGTAATAATGAAATGGACCTTTGTATTCACCTCTATTGTCAGTTTGAATACACTTCAACTTCTTTCCAGTTTCCCTTTCAACTGAAACTTGAAACTGCTTGAACACGTCTAACACTTGATCTTTTCTCTTCAAAGTGTAGACCCAAAGTTTTCTTAAGTGATCATCAATAAAAGTCATAAAAAAAAATGGGAACCACCAAGCGTCCTTGTCTTCATAGGATCACAAACATCAGAATGAACAAGCTCAAGTACTTCTGACTTTCTTCAAGGTGGATTTGATTTAAAAGAAACTCTAGATTGCTTTCCTACAAGACAATGAGCACACTTTCCAAATGCAAACTGTTAGAACAAGACAATAATTTTTTCTTAGATAAGACAGTCATTTCTTTCAAGCTCACATGACATAACCTCTTTTCCCACAACTCGGTCTCATCACGTGACTCCACTGAATGAGCCTCATCAACAATAACTTTGGCTTGGGTCAAGAAAAGTGTAGGTGTCTTTGTACCTCTAGCCACAACCGAAGACCCCTTTGTGAGCTTCCATTTATCACAAGAAAAAGAGCTATTATAACCATCATCACACAGTCTGCCAACAGAAATCAAATTCAACTGGATCCCTGGAACATGCTTAACCCGTCTAAGAATCAGTTTGGTACCATTAAACGTCTCCAAACTAATATCTCCAACACCTGCACACTTTAAGATAGAATCTTGATCCGTTCTCACATCACCAAAGTCACCTGGAGTGTATGATGTGAAAAACTCTCTTCTTGAAATAGCATGGACCGAAGCACTACTATCAACAACCCAACTAGTCATATCATCAGCAAGAATAGCATCATCAACCTCTTGAAACATAAGGAAATCATCAGAAGAAGTTGTATTAACTTTATCTTCCTTCTTCTCATCATCTTTCTTGTCACTATTTTCCTTTTTCTCCCTTTCAATTTAAAGCAAAATTTCTTGATGTGTCCCTTCTTGCCACAATGATTGCATTCATAATTTTTGTACTTGCCCTTGGATTTACTTCTACTTCGATCTCTATCTTTAGAAGCTCTACTTTGACTTCTCCCTCGTGACTCAGTAACCAAGATATCCGACTGTGAGGAAACACCATATGCCTTCCTCCTTGTCCTTTCTTCCAACACACTAGTCTTAGCAAGATCAATGGTCATAGCACCATCTGGGGTAGAATTAGATAGAGAACTTCGAAAATTTTCCCATGATTCCTGTAAGGATCCAAGAAGCATCCATCCCTGCACTTCATCGTCAAACTTAATACCATAGCATTAAGTTGGTTCATAATACCCAAGAAATTATTCAAATGATCAGCCATAGGAGTTCCATCATGATATCTTAAATTCATCAATTTATACATCAAAAGCATCTTATTGTTTCCAGTTTTCCGGGCATACAAGTCTTCAAGTTTTTTCCACAAAGACCTAGCGTGTTTCTCCTCACTAATGTGATTTAAAACATTATCATTACCCCATTGTCTAATATAACCACAAACTTGCCTATGCAACAAATTCCACTCTTCATCTGTTTTATCATCAGGTTTTTCCGCACTGAAAACCGGCAAGAAATAATTCTTCACATACAAAAGATCCTCCATTTTATTTTTCCATATGGCATAATTAGACCCATTCAAAGTGATCATCCTATTTAAGTTGGCTTCTGTTTCACCAATTAAAAAAAGTTCACCAAAAACATTTCAAAACCAAATCAACTAACCTCGCTCCGATGTCACTTGTTGGGAAAAAAACAACCGCAATACCACACGTATCACAAATACCCACAAAGTCTTTCCAATGACACGTAACACAATTAAACGAGGAAGCCCCAACGAAATCAAATCACAAATAAAGCGAAACAAAACACAAGAAAATCAACACCACAATTTTAAAGTGAAAAACCCCTCTCGATGTGAGAGAGTAAAATCCACGAGGCCGAGGCCGAAAAAACTCCACCAATCAGAAAAAGTTGATACAAAAGTGTTTTAAACACATCAACCAACTCAACTACACGAAAGCATCAACTAAGAATGCAAAATACAAGAGTTGTTGAAAAATATCACCGAAAACACAGCAGTCAGGTCGTCGGAAGATTTCCGGAAATTGAAATGTTGAAACGCAAATTGCATCATTCAGATTGAAGAAGAATGAGAGACGAACAAGCCCTCAAAATTTCGTGCCGATCGGAGTCTGTTTCGATACCCGATCGTCGCCGTAAAGTTTCTGCTGCAACACCAAAAACTGCAGCGAATTTTGCCTCTTTTTTGTTGTAAAAGATTGTGAAGATTAGGGAAAAATTAACCTAATTTGTTCCCTTAAATACTACTTGACATATTATTATTTTTACAATTATTTAGTGGACTTGGGCTCTATAAAGGAGTGATCGACCCAACAGTGCTATAAGAGATTTTGTAGGTTCTTGCAATGGTTTACTTTGTCTAACTCTCTGGCGTGATTATCGTAGATTATGTGTCTCTTTTGGTGGATGTGACTTCTGTTTAGGGTGATTTTATGTGATTTATAATGTTATATTTCGTAATAATTTCCTCCATATTTATATAATTTGCATAGAAATTGAGTGTTTAATTGGTTTATTGAGCAAGTGAGGTTTTAAATGATTTATTCGCAAAGTTGGTTGAATTATGTGTTTTATTGATGATTTTCTATTTATTTGAATGTTATTACACTTTGCAATGTTTTTATTATCTTGTAGATACACGAAATTGGTTCAAAAGAGGATGAAAAGATGTTAAGGATCGGATTTATATGAAGAAAAAGAGATAAAGATGAAGTCGGTTGAAGATAGGGATGAAAATCGGATTTGAAGTCATTACAACGAAGCGTTGAACTAGCGTCCATGCGGACGGGCTGCTCAAGAGTGGACGGTCGTCGAGGCAGAAATATTGGATTCAGAGTTTTGACAAATTTGCTGGACGAGCGTCTGATTTAACAAAGGACGGGCGTCTGACATGACTCGGCCCGACTCGAAGATTTTTTATGAGGACTGGACGGGCGTTCAAGACCCTGGACGGGCGTCCGAGCGCCGACTTAGCAGAACCGACTCTGAAACCTATAAATATGCGTGCGGATTTCAACCCTAGAGACACACATTCAGACCCTAATTCATCTTGGCGGCCACATATACCCTAATTTGAATGTTATTACACTTTGCAATGTTTTTATTATCTTGTAGATACACGAAATTGGTTCAAAAGAGGATGAAAAGATGTTAAGGATCGGATTTATATGAAGAAAAGGAGATAAAGATGAAGTCGGTTGAAGATAGAGATGAAAATCGGATTTGAAGTCATTCTGAACGAGCGTTCGAACTAGCGTCCATGCGGACGGGCGTCTGAAGAGTGGACGGGCGTCCGGGCTGAAATATTGGATTCAGAGTTTTGACAAATTTGCTGGACGAGCGTCTGATTTAACAAAGGACGGGCGTCTGACATGACTCGGCCCGACTCAAAGATTTTTTATGAGGACTGGACGGGCGTTCAAGACCCTGGACGGGCGTCCGAGCGCCGACTTAGCAGAACCGACTCTGACACCTATAAATATGCGTGCGGATTTCAACCCTAGAGACACACATTCAGACCCTAATTCATCTTGGCGGCCACATATACCCTAAGGGGCGGCTTAGCTGCGTTTTATACTTATTTTAGATCAAACTTTATGTTTTTCAATCTATAGATTAAATCTTTCAATTTATGTACTTTATTCAAGCACATTCAAGCTTTCAAGTGATGTTTAGAGGCTAAAGGTTTTTGGAACAAGCATTGTGAAGCCATCCTATCAACAATTCTGTTTCGTTTCTTGATTATCTTGTGAGTTTTTCTTATCAAAGTTGTACCTTTATTATCGTTTTGTTCGTTTTTATGCAATTACATCGAGAGATCGTTGCATGTTTGATTGTTTGATTTTGATGAGAATCATGTTAAACCTTAGATCACCATGATAAAGGTTAGATCTTTAACCCAAAAAATAACGAGAGTTGATTAGGTTGAATTTCTAGGTTGCTAGATTGAGAAATCTTACACCTTTGATTTGAAAGCATTAATCTTTAGGATCGAAAGATAAAAGATTGATAGGCGAACTTTTCTAAGAGATTAGGAGTTCGTACCTTCGTTAGGTGAACTACAACTTGGTTAAAAATCACGAGATAATCTAGATAGAAATTGATTGTTGTAGGATTGGTGGATCAATAGCTTGTTCGTTTGTTAAATTATTGACTAAAATCACTTGTGCTAGAATTGCCTAGTAAAGCTATAGTTTTTATTGCGTATTAGGGTTAGAATAAACTTAGTTTAGTTATCTTGTTCGTAATCATATCTTCCTGGCTTTAGGTTTCGATCTTTTGTCCAGTTTACTTCCGTTATTATCGTTTTTAGCTTTGTTACTTGTTAGTTGTTTTATTTTGTTATAATCTTCTTAGTATTAGTAATTGTGACACCCTTAGGTTAATCAAATAAAAACTAGAATAAACAACCCCGATTCCCTGTGAGATCGACCCGGTATTAGTTGCTATACTACGATCCCTGCACTTGGGGTATACCGGATTTATAATTTATTACTTGTTTATTTTGCTTAGATAAAATCCGAGACAAGTTTTTGGCGCCGTTGCCGGGGAACCGGACGGTTGTCTAGTTTTTATTTTCTTGTTTTATTTTACTTTTATTTCTCTTGTTATTTTTTTATTTTATTTTATCTATTATTATTAGGTAATTTATAGTTTATGTTATTAGGTTTTTCGTCGTTAGGTTTCGTAGTTATTATTTTTCTAGTTTATCTTTTCTTTTCCTTTTTTCTGTTTTCCGTTTTTTCTAAAATCAGACGAGCGTCCAGTTAATCCGGACGCCCGTCTAGTTCTTCAGGCAGACGCCCGTCTAGTAATCCGGACGCCCGTCTGACCTCTTTTCTTTAAAATCTTTTCTTGGTTTTAACCTTTGATTGAAAGGTTAAACCACTTGATTTTGGTTTCGGTTTATGCAAACTCGAAGTCAACAAGGGCCACTACTCTATACCCCTGACCTCGAGCGGACCATAGTCCGACCAAACAGGCGGAGAATCCGTTCTGCGGTTCCTTCTGACAGGGCCGATCAAGACCTTGAAGATCGCTTAGCTGAAGAGATCGAATATTTCATCATTATGGCTGCCAAGAAGATAGGCGTCATTTGGCACTACGCCATGCCTGGCGAAGTCGGGCGTCAACCCGGCTATCGCCCTACCAACCATAAATGCCTGACACCTTGAAATCAAGCCTGGGCTCATTCAAATGATGCAACATGCATCCATCTTCCACGGGTTTCAATCGAAAATCTCATACGCACGCGTACACATTTACGGAGATATGTGGTACGACTCGTATCAAGGAGTCGGTGAGGATGCGATTAAAGCTGAAACTATTTCCGTTTTCCTTGAAGGGGAGGCAAAAGAGTGGTACAACTCTCTCCTCTTTGAATCCATTACCACACAACTTTGGACTAGAAAAAGAATTCTTAAGTCAATATTTCCCGCCATCCAAGATGACCCAATGCTTAAGTGACATCTTCACTTTCTGCCAAAAGGAAAACGAATCGTTCTTTGATGCATGGAAGAGGTTCAAGTCTCTTCTTCGTAAATGTCCCCATCATGGCTTGGACTTGCAGAGGCAAGTCAATACATTTTTCAGTGGATTGACCGAGCTCACTAAGGGCATGGTCAATAGTTCTTCTGGTGGGGCATTCTTGAGAAAGACACCTGAAGAGGGATGGGCACTATTTGAGGATATTGCCAAGTATAATTACGCTCCCTCCTCTCAAGCTATCCAAGCATCTCCTCCTCCTCCCAGGATCGAGGAGGTGAATATGCAAAATCGATCGCCATCTTTGCAAGCGGATGGCGACTTCTCAAATGTCTTAATCCAATTAACTGGACTCCATCATTCCCACGTAACTCTCAAGTTCGTGACAGAATTTATTCTTTGTCGACCGCCATATGGTTGGCCAGTGTCAATTCATTTCCCCTTCTAGTCATCAAGTTAATGATGTTCATGATTATGGACAGTACAATCAAGTCACATATCAGAACTGTGACAATATGGGGCATACATCTCATTTCTGTCCTATGAATGGACAGAATGCTGAAGTAAACGCTTTCTTTGGCCAGCAAAACCAGAGATTTAATAATCAATTCTCTGGCCAAAGTAATCTTCAAAACCAGGGTTTCAATCATGATCAAAATTTCAAACAAAATTCAAATTTTAACCAAAGTCAGAATTTCAATAGAAACCCTAATTTCAATCAGAACCAGAATACTAATTTTTCCAATCAGAATCAAAGGTTCAATCAGAATTGGCCTAACAATTCTAATCATGCATTGCAGAGTCGGTCTAGCCAGCCTTTTCCCCAGAAATTCCAAAATTCTCAAGGCCCCTCGCACTCTAATGATATCAAAGCTCAGTGGGACTCCTTTCGGGAGGAGGAAAATAGAACAATGAAGAATCTTGAGAGGCAAATCGGGCAATTGGCCGAGCAGTTAGCTTCCAGACCCTCAGGGCAGTTGCCTAGCTTTACGGAGAAGAACCCTAAGGGCGGTCAGGTAGCTCAGACCGATTTAAATCATAACCAATGCACTGACCTGGTACCTTCAATTCTGTATGGTAAAGAAGAGGACAGTGCAATGAATCTGAGATCTGGTACTCAACTAAGTGGTCCCCCGAACCAGGGAAACCACTAACCCCTCTGTCGCTGATAAGCGCGGGGGGAAGTCAGCACCTACGTTCCTTTTACGCAGAGAGTACTCAGGTGGCTGATCCCCTGAAAAGTAAAGAGTTTGAAGGACCTCAGGTGGCTGATCCCCTGAGAAATGAAGAATCAAGTGAAAGTCAGAAGGCTGATCCCCTGACTAGTAAGAAAAGTGAGAAAGCGGTGAGGTGGAAAGATTTGGAAGATAAAGCTGTCAGTTCATCCTCGAAGAAAGTCTTTTCTGAGAATGATTTGAAGAAACTTCCATTTCCACCTAGAAAAAGCAACATTCCCTTGCATGAGGACAAGAAATACGAAAAAGTGCTAAATCTTCTGAAAAATACTCAGGTTAATCTTCCACTATCTGATGTTTTGGTTGAGATGCCTAAGTATACCAAGTTCATCAAGGATGTTGTTTCTTCTAAGAAGAAGTTAGAAGACATGGATCGGTTGATTGGTGAGGATTTCTCTATGGTAACTTATGATGATCTACCAATCAAGAGAGGTGACCTGGAAATTTGTGCTCACATTGTTTGATGGGAGGCTTAGTCTTCCCAAATTCTTTATGTGACACAGGGTGCATCCATAAGTCTCGATGCCATTCTGCATGCGCAAGCGGCTTGGATTGAATGATCTTCTAGAACCCACAACCATGAACCTTCAATTGCCGATAGATCTTCCAAGAAAGTCATGCGGGAATATTAAAGGAAGTATTAGTTCAAATTGATGATTTACCTTTCCGGTTGGTAGTACGCCCTAGACATAGAAGGATGAGAATGTCCCTTGATACTTGGAAGACCCTTTCTTTCTCTGGCTAGGGCCCTCATTGATTGTGATGGTGGGCAAGTGACTATACGAGTCGGTGATCGTGAGGTGAGGTACTGAGTGTCTCCAAAGCTATTCAGAGACCCTCACGATTACCCCACCGGCTTCTCCATTGAGGATATGTCGGATGATTTCAATGATTACATGGAAAAGCAAGTCATGGCCAATTTGTTGCAATCGAATACGAGCGATTAGTTGAGAATCTAAATAATCATGGTGTGGTGAATCTAGAAAGCAGGTTAGAAGTCGAGTTTGATAAAGGATTATTGAAAGGAGAGGCTTTGGCAGTGGGACCACTAAATAAACTCGGTGATGATGAGTTGAAAAGTGGAGATCTTAAATCAAGTTTAGAAGATCCCCTGCAGATCTGATGCATCAAGCCGTTACTAAGCATCCAAATATGTGTTCTTAAGAGAAGGTGACAAGCTTCCGTTGATTATTTCTGCCAAGCTATCTCGATTGGAAGAGATGAAATTGTTAAACGTCTTGAGAAAGAACGAGAAAGCCTTTGGTTGGCAAGTTGGAGACATCAGAGGATATCACCTGACGTTTGTATGCATAAAATCAAGACTCAAGAGGGTGCAAAGTGTGTTAGACAGCCCAGAGGAGGCTCAACCCTTATATGCAAGAAGTGGTCAAAAAGGATATTATCAAGCTTTTAGACATGGGTATCATTTACGCAATTGCTGACAGTGAATGGGTATCCCCTACTCAGGTAGTTCCCAAGAAAGGAGGAATTACTATTGAGAAGAATGAGAAGGGAGAAGAAATAGCATTGAGGCTCGTTACTGGTTATAGAGTTTGTATCGACTATAGAAAGCTCAATGAGGTTACAATGAAAGATCACTTCCCCCTTCCATTCATTGACCAGATGCTAGAGCGCGCTGGCGGGACCGCGCGTTATCTTGTTTCTGGATGGATACTCGGGATATTTCCAGATACCCATCGATCCGGTTGACCAAGAAAAGACCACTTTCACACTGCTTTTTATGGTACATTCGCCATGGCGAATGCCATTTGGTCTTTGCAATGCCCCAACTACATTCCAAAGATGTATGCTAGCCATCTTTGATGGGTTAGTTGAATAGTGTATGGAATTTTTATGGATGATTTTTGGTCTTTGGTCAATCCTTTGATGATTGTCTCGATAATCTTGACCAGGTGTTATCCCGATGTGTGGAAAGAACTTAGTCCTAAATTGGGAAAAGTGCCATTTCATGGTAGATGAAGGAATAGTTCTTGGCCACAAAATCTCAGCCAAAGGTGTTGAAGTAGACAGGGCAAAAGTTGAAGCTATCGAGAAGCTGAACTATCCTAGAAATGTGCGCGAAGTTAGAGGTTTTCTTGGACACGTCGGTTTTTATAGGAGATTCATTAAAGACTTTTCCAAGATAGCCAAGCCCCTATCTACTTTGCTCAAAGAAGACGTTGTTTTTAATTTCGATGATAGTTGCAAGCAAGCGTTTGAAGAGCTTAAAAGTCGATTAATTTTTGCACCGATTCTTATCTCGCCTGACTGGAATCTACCCTTCGAGCTTATGTGCGATGCATCAAACTATCTTTGTTAGTGCGATCTTAGGACAACGGATTAAGGGAAAATTCCACCTATCTATTACGCCGCCACACATCGAATCCTACCCAAGTAAACTACACGACGATCGAAAGGAATTACTAGCCGTAGTCTTCGCTATGGACAAATTTCGTAGTTACTTGTTGGGTGCTCAAGTGATTGTGTGGACTGATCACGCTGCTTTGCGATATCTCATGACAAAGAAGGAGGCTAAACCGCGCTTACTACGTTGGATACTGATCCTACAAGAGTTTGATGTCCAGATTAAAGACAAAAAGGGTAGCGAAAACGTAGTGGCTGATCATGTTTCGAGTTGAATGAGGAAAAGGAAGACCCTGACGATATAGATCTTTACTTTCCTCTTGAGAATTTCATGCTGATAGACGATTGTGCTCCAGATGTTCCATGGTATTCTTCCATCGTCAACTACCTTCATTCCCAATATCTTAATCCGGAATTTTCGTATCAAGAGAAGAAGAAATTCTTCTCTGATTTGAAAACATTTGTATGGGATGAACCTTACCTCTTCAAGATTTGTAAGGATGGATTGCTAAGGAGATGTGTACCTGAATCTGAGCAACGTGACATTATTGAACAATGCCACAGTGGACCTCACTGGTGGTCACTTTGGTCCTGGAAAACCGTTGCCAAGATCTTTCAATCTGGTTTCTATTGGCCCACGATCTTCAAAGATCGTAGCTTTACGTAAAGCTTGTGATAGGTGCCAATGAACCGGAGCTCTAACAAGGCGTTTTGACATGCCATTGAAGCCCATTCTTGAATGTGAAGTCTTCGATGTATGGGGGATTGATTTTATGGGCCTGTTCCCATCTTCCAGTGGAAATAAATACATCTTAGTCTGTGTCGATTATGTATCGAAATGGATGGAGGCTCAAGCCACTTCTCGCAATGATCACAAAACGGTCATGAATTTTCTTAAGAAAAACATCTTCGTGAGATTTGGGTGTCCACGTGCCTTGATAAGTGATGAAGGGACATACTTCTGCAACCGACCACTAGAGAAAGTACTTGAGAAATACGGTGTTCGGCACAAAACTGGCACACCATATCATCCTATGACTAGTGGTCAGGTTGAACGAAGCAATCAGAGCTTGAAGAAGATCCTGGAAAAAGTTGTGAACAGTCATAGAAAGGACTGGAGTCTTAAATTGGATGATGTACTATGGGCATACCGAACTGCCTATAAAACCCCCATGGGTACATCACCCTATCAGATGGTATATGGAAAGCCATGCCACCTGCCAGTTGAGTTAGAGCATAGAGCGTATTGGGCCATTAAGTTCTTAAACTTTGATGCCAAATCATGTGGTGAACACCGACTGTAGCAGTTGCATGAGTTAGATGAGTTTAGACTCCAAGCCTACGAGAGTGCCAGGATAAGTAAGGACAAGATGAAACTCCTTCATGAGGCAAAAATCAAGAAGCGAGAATTTCAAGTTGGGGAGCAAGTTTTATTGTACAATTCCAGGTTACATCTATTTCCTGGAAAGTTGAGGACACGTTGGTCCGGCCCCTTTGAAATTCTACAAATCATTCCTGGAGGTGTTTTAGAACTACGAGGTCATGGTGACCAGCCGTTCAGAGTAAATGGTCAAAGGTGCAAGCATTATATCGGTCAAACCAAGGAAAAACCTTTGATTGTTCATTTCTTCGACATCCTCGGGTGTGGTACTCCTGAAGTCAATGAGTTTGACGAGTTTTTGCCCGATTTGTTTTCTGAGGACGACGGCAGCGGTCCATTAGAGGAAGTTTTGGCTGGTAGTTGGGATATGGAAGAGCTTAAAAGGGAGCGACAGTTGAAGAAAAGACAGAGAAAGAAGAAGTCTACAATGGGGAGG
The DNA here is from genome assembly GCA_026214975.1 of Gentiana macrophylla. Taxonomy (NCBI): domain Eukaryota; kingdom Viridiplantae; phylum Streptophyta; class Magnoliopsida; order Gentianales; family Gentianaceae; genus Gentiana; species Gentiana macrophylla. The sequence goes on from CM047817.1 coordinate 404,218, forward strand.
ATTAAAAGCGTTTGGAAAGCGATCAGAAACTTGACCCCATGTGTTAGATGCTGTTTTTGCAGCCACACTACTGATCAGAGCTTACACGATGTAGTGGCGGGGAGAAAGGTTAAGTGGCCTGATCCAGGCTGAATTAAGAGATTGTCGAGCTAACAACATAAACCAAAGCGCCACTAGGAGGCATCCTAGATATCCTTTTCTATTTTAGTTACTTTCGTTTTTGTTCTTTTCTTTGATTCATTTGTTTTAAGCCTAATTAGGTTTTTGTTTGAATATGCCTCAGTTTAGCTTTGTTTTTAATGGATTACGGAGTTCTGCCGCACGAGTTCCCATACATTAGTAGGATTCCACTTATCACTTTAGATGACGGACCTGGAGGGACGATCATTCTGGATGTAGATTATGACATTAGCACCCGCATCAGGACCGTTGCCTATGTTATCATTGTACCCCAAGCTATGGGAGGTGGAGAGTTTAGTGCAGAGGACCTGCAGCGCGCTTTAGGACGACCGTACACAATCCTTAATGACCCGATGCTGACTGACTTGATGCTAGTGCTGCGTCTTTGACACTTTGTGAGGAGTGGATGTCATTTAGAGGACTAGGCTTTACAAGATGAGTACGATTTTCCTCCCGTGATTGATATGCTCCGTCGTCTGATCCGGATTGTGGATTGGGCGGAGATTTATGAGGACTAGCTTCATTAGGGTTTTCGTCGAGCAAACGACGTTGAACAAAAGTGCTCGGTGGGAGGCAACCCACTATTTTCTATTTGTTTTTATTCATTTTTTTTGAGTTTTTTGAGTTTTTGTATTGTTTTATGTTGAAATAAAAGGTTAAAATTGGAATTAATGAAAAATTTTAAGTTTTTTGCTGAATTCTGCCTTGGACGTGCGTCCATGCCTTGAGACGGCCGTCTGATCTGTGTTTTCCTTGGACGAGCGTCCACTTTAACTGAACGCCCGTCTGCACATCTCCCTCCAACTCTGTATTCGTTTTGAAAAGTGGACGAGCGTCTATTTAAATGGACGCCCGTCCAGTTCATTAGTTCTCCAGCTGAACGCTCGTCCGGTTTCCTGGACGCCCATTCGGACCTGCATCTATAAATACCCCTGCTTCCCAATTTTTATTCGCATCAGAAATTTCAAATAGCAAACCCGACTTTTCGACCCCTTTTGCCCTAAAATCCTTGATTCTACACCGAATTGAGCGATTCAAAGCTCCACAAACACCTTTCAAACCCCTCTTTTCAATTCTTCAAACCAAATCCTCCAACAAACAACGGTTAATTCGATTCAGTGACCTAGCTAGTGCGGTTTCTTTGAAGAAAAATCCTATTTTTGGGTTCGATTGTTCACTGTTAGGGCTCCTAATCATCATCATCATCATCCCTTCAACGTACTTGGTAAGATTTTATAACCTTTTCTTAGATTATTGCATGTTTTTTTCGAGTTCGATCTTCGAGTCGACTCTTTTACATAAAATTTACCTTAATTGTTTTTTTTTTGTTTTTTTTTTCTTGTTTTGGTTATCTTTCTTCCTTTGTTGGTGATCTGGGATGGTAATGGATGATAATGGATGGATTGCATTATGGTTTTGATGTTGGTTTGGTGTTGAATTGTTTAGGAAATCCCGTTTGGACGATAAACGGGTGGTTTTGAATTGGATTATGGTTTGGGATTGTTGTTTGTAAAGCCTGAGTTTACGATGGTGCGTAAAGCGGTACAGAAACGGCATGGCAAGGGGGTGGCCAATGAACCTACTAAGAAGAAAAAGGTTGTAGACCCCACTTTAGTAAATCCGAACCAAGGCATTCGTATTGGTGAACGTCAAAATCCTCCTAGGGCTGCTCAAGGTCAACCTAGGTTTCCTTTAAGAGATGAGTCTGAGTCAGGATCTGAAACTGATGATGAGCCATTGGTGAGGAAGAAGACTAGGGTGTCGGAGGCTCAAGTTGAGAGCGATGAAAATGAACCTAGGGCTAGAACCGAGGAAGCAACTGAGAGAGTGGAACCGGCTAGACAGAATGTGAGACCCCCTATCCCTATTCCATTGGCTCGTAGGTTCATTAATCCTAAGGCTTTCGAGGTATATAATAAGCATTATGTTACGAGGACTATGTTGATCGAGAGAGCCGTTTAGAGACCTTGAGTTGACCCCTATTTTGTGAAACTACTTACGGATAGGAAGTGGGGAGCATTGTTGAAGACTCCGAGTACTCCAGTTAATGCTACGTTAGTCCGAGAGTTTTATGCAAATTGCTCGGAAACGGATTTGGAAACCGGAGTTGTGATGGTAAGGGGAGTAAAGTTGCCGTTTACGCCTAAGGTTATAAACGAGAAGTACAACTTGGCACCTTTTGAGGGTTTAGACTATAAAGAAGCGATCAAAGCTAAGCAGGATGCCGGTGAGGATCCGTTGGAGGATTTAAGATTGTTAGTGTGCCCGGAGGTACCGTTGACACTCAGACCGGGCGGGGATAGAAAGGAGTTGGTCACGACGAGTTGGACGGAGGATTGGAAGGTCCAATGTCGTTTTATTCAGAACAGGTTGTTACCTAAGAACAACCTGACTCATTTTCACATTGGTGACATCGGGATGTTGTATGCGTTAAACTTCAAGCTGAATGTTGATGTAGGACAAGCAATTTTTGACGAGATAGCAACGAATCAGAAAGTTTATGCTAGGTGTTTGATTTGCCCCCCATCTGATCCACAGTCTCTGTCAAGATGCTAGGTTCCCGAGTACAAGACTGATCACAAACCGAAGAATCCAAGGTACTTGCAGCAGGAGAAAGTGAAATCTTAGTCGTCGATCGAGATCGAGGCTGAGGCAGCACATGAGCCTGGATCGTCTTCCGTACCACCTCAAGCATCTTCCCTTCCTTCTTTGTCTCCATCGGTTCGGATGCGTCTGAGTATGGCTAATAGTATACGGAACTGGATGGAGGACATGAGAACGTCCCAGAACAATATCCTGACTATCTTACGTTGCATAAGTGAGGGCCATCCTCCGAGGGACGACAGAGTCTTCAATTCGAGTACTATGGATTACGTTTTCTCTGACGACATCGAGCAAACCATTGCGGATGTTCTTCATGAGTCTGAGTCGTCTTCTGATGAGGAGCAAGTTGACATGGCAGGGAGGACTACCACTTCACAAGCTGGACCTTCTACTACTCCTACGGGTGGGGCACCTCCTGCTGGTGATTCTACAGCACCCGGGCAGACCTGATTCTTATGTTTCTGATTCTAGCTCTGTATTTTTGATGAGATGATTGTATTTTCCTACCACTTTTCATGTTAGCTACTGTTGGTTCTCGTTGCTTATCTTTTCTCGATGAATCATGTAAGCCTTAAGGCATTTCGTACTTTCATTTGTATTTGACGTTACTATGCTTTCGATTGTCATTGTATTGAATGTTTTATCTTTTGATCTAATTCGATTTTACCTTATCCTTTCGTTATCTTTCATTTTTTTCATTATGGTATAATTTCCCCGTTTTCCCTGAGATTTTTCCGTGTTTGTCGAGTAGTGCAGGAATATTTCTAGCTGTGTTGTCGAGCTAGCTTTTACATCGTGCTGATACGAGTTCTATTATCACTACAAGGCTCCGGCCTGACCAACGTTTCGAGTATCTATACGAATCAGCTAAGTACTTTATCTTTTCTTAAATTCTGCACAACCTGAGGACATGTTGTGGTTTAAGTGTGGGGGAGGGAATAGTTACGTGTATCTATCATTTGCTTATATTATGATTCTATGCTGAAATGAGCTAAAATTTTGAAAATTTTCAAATTTTTGTTTTGTCCCGAGTGAGCAATGCATATTTTTGTTCGGTTTTTTAATATTCATTGATGATGTATACCGTATGTTTAGTAGGTTAGTTGTTTTACCCGACATACATTTCACGAGCCATATTGAATAATGAGCTAAATTATAAAGCTATACCCATTTAGATTAGTAATTTTTGATTATCTTATAAGTATCTTGTGCTTAGTGCTAATGTACATATCGTGGGAATTATAATAGTTTGTGTTTAGAGCCGGAGTATGACATACTGTGAATATCTTAGGTTTGAATGTGATGAGTGAAACGTAACTACTGTGCTTTGGAAAAGTTGTTTTAAGAAAAATATATGAATTAATTGGGTGTGTCAGAAGCTGGTCGATGATTTGAGTGCGGTAGGGCATATCACGAATGTCCTATACCACTATGATGACCAAAAGCTCACGACAGTCAGAAAAAGCTGCCTTATGATTTGAGTAAGGTAGGGTATATCTCGAATGTCCTATTCTGCTATGACAGGGCAATAGCTTATTCTGATGTGCGTTTAAATATGGAAATTATTGAATCAACATATGTAAGGAATCTGGTATGAATGAGTAAAAGACTTAGTTATCGTCTGCCTTATCCCCAGTATAAACTGACAGATATGTTGTAGGGATTATCCTCTGAGTATGTCAGAAAGGTCCTAAATACCTTCTATCATCCTTTTCGGGATATGTTACGTTTTGTAGGGTGCATGTTATAAGTGTCAATTATTTCTAGTTTAAATGGGATATTGGCTAGTTGATTTGAATAAATTTCAAGTTTGGACTTAGTGGAAGTTTACTATGGCTTTGCACACACCGGGGTGAACTTCTAATTTATTGAATACGCGTTATATTTGCTGAAGTGTCTATCCTTTTTCCGAGCCTAGATCTTGTATTCTTTTGCTCGGGGCGAGCAAAAGATAAGTGTGGGGGAGTTGTTTAGGGTGATTTTATGTGATTTATAATGTTATATTTCGTAATAATTTCCTCCATATTTATATAATTTGCATAGAAATTGAGGGTTTAATTGGTTTATTGAGCAAGTGAGGTTTTAAATGATTTATTCGCAAAGTTGGTTGAATTATGTGTTTTATTGATGATTTTCTATTTATTTGAATGTTATTACACTTTGCAATGTTTTTATTATCTTGTAGATACACGAAATTGGTTCAAAAGAGGATGAAAAGATGTTAAGGATCGGATTTATATGAAGAAAAAGAGATAAAGATGAAGTCGGTTGAAGATAGAGATGAAAATCGGATTTGAAGTCATTCTGAACGAGCGTTCGAACTAGCGTCCATGCGGACGGGCGTCTGAAGAGTGGATGGGCGTCCGGGCTGAAATATTGGATTCAGAGTTTTGACAAATTTGCTGGACGAGCGTCTGATTTAACAAAGGACGGGCGTCTGACATGACTCGGCCCGACTGGAAGATTTTTTATGAGGACTGGACGGGCGTTCAAGACCCTGGACGGGCGTCCGAGCGCCGACTTAGCAGAACCGACTCTGAAACCTATAAATATGCGTGCGGATTTCAACCCTAGAGACACACATTCAGACCCTAATTCATCTTGGCAGCCACATATACCCTAAGGGGCGGCTTAGCTGCGTTTTATACTTATTTTAGATCAAACTTTATGTTTTTCAATCTCTAGATTAAATCTTTCAATTTATGTACTTTATTCAAGCACATTCAAGCTTTCAAGTGATGTTTAAAGGCTAAAGGCTTTTGGAACAAGCATTGTGAAGCCATCCTATCAACAATTCAGTTTCGTTTCTTGATTATCTTGTGAGTTTTTCTTATCAAAGTTGTACCTTTATTATCGTTTTGTTCGTTTTTATGCAATTACATCGAGAGATCGTTGCATGTTTGATTGTTTGATTTTGATGAGAATCATGTTAAACCTTAGATCACCATGATAAAGGTTAGATCTTTAACCTAAAAAATAACGAGAGTTGATTAGGTTGAATTTCTAGGTTGCTAGATTGAGAAATCTTACACCTTTGATTTGAAAGCATTAATCTTTAGGATCGAAAGATAAAAGATTGATAGGCGAACTTTTCTAAGAGATTAGGAGTTCGTACCTTCGTTAGGTGAACCACAACTTGGTTAAAAATCACGAGATAATCTAGATAGAAATTGATTGTTGTAGGATTGGTGGATCAATAGCTTGTTCGTTTGTTAAATTATTGACTAAAATCACTTGTGCTAGAATTGCCTAGTAAAGCTATAGTTTTTATTGCGTATTAGGGTTAGAATAAACTTAGTTTAGTTATCTTGTTCGTAATCATATCTTCCTGGCTTTAGGTTTCGATCTTCTGTCCAGTTTACTTTCGTTATTATCGTTTTTAGCTTTGTTACTTGTTAGTTGTTTTATTTTGTTATAATCTTCTTAGTATTAGTAATTGTGACACCCTTAGGTTAATCAAATAAAAACTAGAATAAACAACCCCGATTCCCTGTGAGATCGACCCGGTATTAGTTGCTATACTACGATCCCTGCACTTGGGGTATACCGGATTTATAATTTATTACTTGTTTATTTTGCTTAGATAAAATCCGAGACAACTTCATTTTGTACAATCCGTTAACAAAGTCACCTTGGTATTTGCCGGAGTACCTTGGGAAAAATATTTTCGGTAATAGATCTTTATTTGGATTCGGATATGACGATGTTCATGACGACTATAAGGTTGTGACAGTAAACCGTGCTGGATATACAGAAACCCGAATCCGGATCCGATCCATAATTGGATTGTCAGATCTGATTCACAGCACCGATCGAGGCACTCGATCATGCACAGCGGAAGCTACGAATTAAATTCGCATGCGATTTTACCACGATTTTAATTCACATAATTAATTAATACAACTACGAGAAGATTGAAGATTTACCCTATAAAGGAGGATGAGCAATCGACAGAAAGAGAGAAACCGCAGTCTTTCGGATTGTATCTCCAAGCGACGACTGGTGGACGTCGATCCTCGTAGTAGAACCTCCTTGAATATGCTCCAAGAAAAACACTAGGTTTTTCTCCTCCTAATGGCTAGAACAAGAAACAAATTTTTCTTTTCTACTCATCAAGTGTGGCGCAATTTTTTATGTGTTATTGTGTTGGGATGACCTCTCTTTATATAGGAAAATAACTAGTCAAGAGAGAGTTATCCTTTTCACACCACAATTACCTATTCCCATAAGGAAAATATATTTTCCATAAAATAAGAGATAATTCCCATAAAATCAATCTCTTATCTCTTTTCCATTAGTTATCTAACAAATACATAATTAATTAATTACACATGTGACATAATCTAGGAAAATTTCTTTTCCTAATTTTATCACAAAAAGATGCGCCACTTTTGCCATTATTATTAATAGAAAATATCTTTTCTATTTTACACATTATTTACCAAATAAATAATATTGCATATTCATTAAATAGACCAACTATTTAATTTATTCTCGAGGTTCCACAAAATGAGAAAACACTCGCGTGTTAGGAGCCAACCCGGGACCATGAACCTATAACCAGTAGCTACAATAAATTGAATAAAATATTCATCGAACGAAATATTTCTACTCAACTTATTAATTCCGGAATTACGCCACCATAAATCCGAAACTGAACTCTATCGATTATAGATATAACTTATTCTCAAAGTGTCGAGTCAATAAGTGTCCATTGATATAATCATTACATATAGACTAACCCTCCATAGACTATCCATAATGAAGCGGGAATGTTTCCGTAAACCTTCTTCATTACATCTTATCCTTATTTACTATTAACCCACTAGTGATCAATTTTTTCATAACCAATACGAACTCCCGGGATCGATCGGTTTCTAGGATTAACAAATAAGGGATTGTCTTCTGCTTCCCGCAGGAAGGATGGATTCCATATCTGTGAGACACACACTTCTCATTCATTCCAGAATAGTGCCAACGTGAAAGTGATTCGGACCGCGCCTCTTAACGATCCTTAACGAACACATCAAACTCTATCTTGAAACAAGTTGGAGTATGCAATCACTTCAGGATTAAGGTTAATCCATTTATGATCATCTTGTGATTTAATAAGATTTTTCAATCACGGAATTATATGAGAAATGCAGATTAAATCGGTCCATTCCTATATGACTACATCATATATAAATGCCCCACTTAGATAACTAATATCGACTGTCACATCTTAAAGTGTTCTTGGCGCATTAATGGTGGTTTAATCAATAGACCTCATACTTTGATTAAGTTCACCACGGACTAACAGTTCAAGTGTATCACCATAAACTTAATCCTCATGTGTGACACAAACTAAGTTATAAGGCTACATATGATACGACTTGGGGTTTTCAGCAGTGTATTTCTTATAAGCACAAAGCAAATAATAAGATGAGAATAAATCTGTCATTTATTAATTATAAAAACAATTACATAAATTGTCTTTCGGGCACTACTCCCAACAATCTCCCACTTGCCCGTAAGGACATGCACCAATTGTCTTTCGGGCACACTATATCTAACAATCTCCCACTTGCCCGTAAAGACAAGCAATGATTGTTTTTAGAGCACCACGCCCTTATTCTATCTATCCACAACATTCTCCCATTTGCTCTAAAGCAGATGAGACATATCTCTCAATTTCATACCCGCCAAGATTTTATCAGTAACATTAGATGCCACACGACTTGGTAAAATGATCAGCTAGGTTGTCGCCTCAAGGCGATCTTTTAGGACCGAAACATCGCCTCACTACACGGTGCAATACGATCAGGTGGTACCCTCTCTCAATATGCTTTTGAACTCTTGTGGATTGCGAAGATCATTTGCATGAGCTACCTCTCATTGTGTTTTTCACAGTAAAATGGCATCGGCTCATCGAGACCTGGAATCACTTCCTGATCCAACAAAGAACTTCTCAAGCCACATTGCCTCTTTAGCTGCTGTGAAAGCTGCTATGTATTCGACTAAAAGAGTCAAATTGGCAGTGCTAGATTGCGTCAGACTATAGCTCCTTCACTATGAGAAAACACTGAGCCCGAGATAAATTAACGATCATCCTTAATCTGACTGTAAGTCAGAATTAGTGTAGTCAACAATACTCATGTATGCACCTGAATATACTAGCATATAATTCTTCGTTCTCTAAAGATATTTGAGGATGCACTATACTGCTATCCAATGCTCGAATCCAAGATTCGACTCTAATTGACTTTTAATAATCTGACAATCTCTATCCACCAGAGAACGTATCCCATTTTCTCTTTATCCAAAGACTGAGAGAATTACTTCATGAGGGGTTGAGTAGGAAACCTCTCGTTGAATGTTGCATACGAAAATGCATCACCATCTTAACAATAAGATGAACGGGATACTGCCAAAGAACTTGTTCTCATGAATTCGACCGAATCAAATTCTAAGAATATAGTTCACTTCTCTAATTCAGAGAAGCTTTGGCTCGTCAGTTCCAGACTTCAGTAACACACCCATGTTGTTCACAACTGTTGCAGTGTTACCTTGCATTTACACTAACGTCTACTTTTTACCAATATTGAAACTTTGGTCTACAAAAGACTCATCAATATTTTGGTCAAGCCCACATATTTCAAACATGTGGCTTTTAATGACCTAGAGGTTTGCTTTAATCCACCGATGGATATAAGCATAGGCAGTCAATCTGTCATTGGCTTTAAGCTAAAACCCTTCTGTTCCGAATGAATTTAAGATCCGTTGTACGACAAGAAAGTTTCAGGGCATCAACCCTGTTAATCTTTTTGCTTTCCATGGAGTCAAGCAAGGCTGAATGGTGAGAAGTTTTAGGGCATCACCCCTGTTTAACTCTCTACTTGTCATGGAATTACCCTTAGACCACTTAGCTTTGCTTTGAAAGATAAACTTTCTCATTCATTCATCTATTCTTCACATAGATCCAATTACGTTCCACTGGGCCTGAGACACTCAGGTGGTTCTTCAAGATTGTGAACAGAACTAGAGTACCAAACTCCATTTACAGGTTTATGGCTTTAAACCAACCTCTTATTTTCAGAATTCTATACAGTCCTTCCAAAAGACCATAGGTTATCAATCACCGCCAGCAGACTGTAAAGTTTACATAATCACAGTGAGTCAATGGTTAAACCATACTCTCACTGCATTTGGGTGGTTCGATATTCTGATCTGGTTCAGTAGTATTTATCAGTGTTATCCCCAACAACCAATGTTGGATGTGGTATAATTTAAGCAGATAGTAACTCCTTGAGTAACTGTACTTCAAGGTCTAAGGTTGTTATTTAAACATTCTTTTAGAAAGGATGTAACAGTGCAACCGTCACTATCTGATCTTAAGAATCTTATAACCAACCTTTACTCATTGCATCAAGATATTTCACGATCAGTCACCATCTGAACGTGTATGCAAAATCTGTAGTCCTACCTACAAGCATAAATGCTAAATTCCTCTATTTGTGGAAGTGGAGTAAATTTACTTCACCTCTTATCCATAAATTCATAAGCATCTTCTAGGTAGACTTCTCGGTATTACATAATAATGTATACCGTTATATTGCAGTCAATATCTTTATCGGGTTAAGCAGTGTATTGTAGCATATCAATAACTTTATAAGGCAATCCATGGTTTATCCTTTCAGTGAAATCGTTTCACTCAGAGGTAGGCCAAGCATCAGTGCCAAAACCATGCCATAGCCTATATTTGAGCATGGAATACTCGTTTCTCTGGTAATATCAGAGATTCCTCCAAATATTTACATAAACTAATCGGCGTTTCGAGTAGCTATCAGACAAATTGTCCACTACTCAAAAGCACCCACTAGCTTGTATCATTCATAAGACCCCAAAGGTCAATATGAACAAGCTATGATACCTCTTTAGTTATATTACCCTTTCCCAATTGAAAGGTTACTTAGTCATTTTTCCTTTGAGATAGTGTTCTTAGACTCGGAGATAGGAATCACCCTTAGCCAGTCTTCAGATCTTATCTTTAGGATATATGCACTAGTTAATAGATGCTGAAGAATTGTTTATCTAAATACGGAAACCATTTGTCTTAATAGTTTATGATGTGTTACATATACCTTCTCAGCATTATTTAGTGGTTCTAACTTTATCAGACAAAAGTCCGAGTCTCAGAAACGTATGCAAATGTCATATTCACTTTCTTTAAGGCAACTATATTATCGATGTGAAAGTGAATCTATTTGTTCCAACGAATCAGAAAACATAAATTAGATTTCTGCGATATTCAAGGATTAAAATCCGAAATTTATTTCCTTATATCACTCCCACTATCTTAGCTGAAATAACTTCCCGTTGTCTACTTTTTTATCATGAATGCCCAACTACCTTGTTCTTGCAAAAGAACTTTAGCTTTCGAGTCAATTACCCGATCAAGAAAGTCTCTAAGGATTCATAGGTTAGTAATCCAAAATCACTTTCCTTATCCTATACTTTCTTTTATTAATATTTTGGTTTAGCTTTTAACTTAATTAGTTTTGATGACTTACCTTTGCAGACATTTGCCTTCCCATTCTTGGCTTTCTTTAAAGGAAATGGCCGTGAACTAGCAGTTCATTTGAGTAGACACTACTCGTGAACTGTGGGATGTCTAAGTGAGATTGATACCAAATCATTCTCGTCATCTTTGAACTAATTTGGTTTTATCTCTCGCTCAGCACGAGTGACAGCTGTCACATTCTTATCAATGTCACTTAAGTTTGAAGGCTCAAAAGGAGAATCCACTACCGAAAAATTAATTTGCATTCTCGATTATTGAGTTCAACGTTCTTGTTACTTTTCCACTTTCACGAAGTCATCATTAGTCAATTTATAGTGTTTAACAGTTTAGATACCTTGAGATGATATGTAGTTGTGAAAATAAATTATGAGAGAAATATAAATCAAATCATACACCACAACAAATATATATTTTAGGAATTATAAACGTGATGTCATGCATGCAGTTTATCCTACCATTCCAAGGATTTAATCTCACACCTACAGTGCCGCCGACGGGTAGCTCAAAGAGGTGACGATTAAATTGAGACAATCACTCTCAACAATCAACTGAGAATCAGACATCCCGATTGAATTGTTGATTACCTTCATTTTTCAGCCAAGATACTTCAAAAAATACCCTTTAGAGTGTGACCTACTGTTTCAGATTTTTAAGTAGAACCCGAGTATGCCGCCGAAGGGTAGGTCAGTGACCCGACGAGTACTCAAAATCCTATCCTTTCGGAAACCAAGCCTTTAATTTTGATAGCGGTGAAGGCCTTCCGAGGGGGCCGAAATCAAAGCGGCACGAGGCGTCACTATTCTCTCACGGTGCTTGTGTCAACAGTAGAGGCCGAGGGGTCGGTTGTCACCTTCCCCGCTCCCACTCGTTATTTTGAAAATTAGGTAGTCTCATTTGGATTTTAGAATTTCTTTACAATCCCGAAAAACAATGAATCATGAATATTTAAGTTTTAATCCTCCCACTAGTTCATAGATTTCAAATACCGTCTAACTAGTGTCACTTATTCACGACTTTCCAATTTCTCGGATTTTTAAATTCTTTGTGTGGACACTACACAATTAAAATTCACCAAGAATTTTATAATCCTAATCCATTAGACTTTATGAATTTTACTAATAATTCGAAAAACAATAAATCACAAAATTAAAAGCTCCCACTAGTTTATCGGTTTCAAAATACCGTCTAACTAGTGACACTATATTCATGATTTTCCAATTTTTCGAATATTTAGAAATTTCTTGTGTAGACATTATACAACTAAAATTCACCAAAGAATTTAAAAACTCCTAATTTTGTCATGATAAAAAATTAGGATCTTAGAATTTTTTCAATAAATCAAGGAAAAACAACCACCGACTTATCGGTCCCAAATACCGTCTGGTTAGTGCCCAATTTTTCATGATTTTCCAATTTTTTTTATTATCAAAATTCTAATTTATGTAGACACTACATAATCCAAACCCCAAAAGGATTCAAAATCCCAAATTAAGTCTATCATGTGAATTTTATATCCCGATAAAATTCCGTTTTCTTTAATTAATTTAAATTATTTATAATCTAAATTAATTATCGTCTTCATACATGTCTAATTAATGTCAATATTAATTTTCTACATGTATGCATATGCTAGGAGTGAAATTCATGAATATGATGCACGACATGGTTATATCACATAAATAATCACAAAAAAAAAATAAATGCGAAAATTAAACCACTGAGATGGACCGTTGGTACCCTCATATCTAATCTATAAATTAAATAAACCCTAAATATATAAAGTATTTATTAATCTACTTTGTCTTCATTTCTCTGCTCCGTTTCCTTACCAAAAATTGCTCTAGCCGAGTTGGTGTAGTGTTCTTCCCTCCATTGCAGCAACCCGGGTTCGAATTCCCCACCTGCCCCTTTTTCTTCTTTATTCGAAAATCAAATTTTTCTGGAAAAATTGCATAAAAACTACATCGAAAGGGAGTCGAACTTGGGTCTTGACTTTTAAGCTCAAGCATCTCTACAACTGCACCACCACGTCCTTGCTTGATCAACAGCTTTGAAAATTATTTAATTACCGTCTAGCGCCAATTTGAATATATATTCAATTACTAGGAAATTAAATTACAACAAAATAAATTACATAATGTCCTATAAGGAAAAATTTAGGTTTCTGATAGATCTAAATCAGTAAGCAATCTACTCAACGTCAATCCACAAATCAACCAAATCATTCAACCACGATATATATAACAAACATATAAAGAGATGCAATATTTATTCAATTCCACTCCTTATTAATTAATTATGCAATCAAGATCGCAAAATCGCTTTAACCTTGCTCTTCTACCACAAACCGTCCATTTGAGAAGGGTATTATTCATGATTACGAATATGAAATTTACGGTTTCAGATCTAATTCATGGAGTACACTAAGATCACATCTAGATATTCGTTATCACAACATCAACTATTCATCAACATGCTTGCTCGGGGCATTAGTTAACTGTGCTTTACATTATATTATAACAATTTCTGATAAAGTAAGGACTTTGAATTACATTCTAGCATTTGATCTTAGAACGAATAAACACAATTTTTTACCTATACCCAAGGATCTAGAGAAAGCTTATTGTTTGACATTGAGTGTATTGAATGGCTTCCTCGTTGTAAGCATTGATGGTTGTTATACTTTATTTGGTATGCCGAGAAATGTAATGTTTAATTATGATTTGTGGGTGATGAAGGATTGCGGTTTGAAAGATTCTTGGTGATGAAGCATCTGCAACCACATCGTGGAATCATTACGCAGCATGCACGTCACTACCGGGATTCGAACCGGTGACCTTGCTCGATACTTAGTTATTGTTAGGATCGGCGTTCTCAGTTGTAATAAAACAAACAAGAATAAATTACATCATAATAAAAGCAATATTTCTTACAGCAACACATGATACTTGAAAATACAACAACAAATTAGTACAACAAATACTCAAACAGCATAACAACCAAAGGTTTAAAACAACAACAGTCACAATCAAATGTCTCACTCCTGGCCTCCATTGAAAAGAGCAATGATAGATCCCTAATAAATAATCTATCTGTATCATAAAAACATCCATTCCACTCTGGACTCAGAAACACAGATAAATAATAATATTATTTTGTCTTTGTTGGAATCTTATCACATGTAGCATTACGGTTACCGGAATTATGCAACCCCTTTGTGCATGGGAAGGTCAGCAGTCTCTAGCAAGTGCCTCATATTTCAGAACGGAGACGCGCGCAGCTTTAGAACATCTTTTTTCACCTGCAATACTGAGCACAACAGAAGAGATCTATAAGTATTAGGATTATATGTGTATATTTTGTATTTATTCCATGCACCGTTTGGTTTCGGACTGACTGGATCCATTTGAAACCAAGAAAGAGAAAGAATTATAAAATATAGTGAAGTAATGATGATAAAGTTGAAAAGTTGTATTGAAATTTGTGTAGTTAAAGTAATGATTGTTGATTTGAAATATTATATTGAAAAAGTAATGGTTAAATAGTGTAATGAGTGTATAAAGTGATGGATTAATATTATTTTATTTGTTGATGTTGATTGATTGATGAAAGAATTTATAATAAAATAATAGAATTAATAAAATAATAATAAATAAGTTAGTGGGGTGAATAAAATATTAGTTTGGGATCCAAATGGATCAACCTAGTCCCAAACCAAACAAGGGAATTGGGTTCCAGAATATTCTATACGTCATACGTGTATATATATACTGCTGTACTGTAACCGTATTCAATCAATGAAATATATTTTCCCAATTCCTCTATCATGGTATCAGAGCATTGAGACCTAGTCTCCCGTTTCCTCTGTTTTTTCTTCTTTTTTTTTCCCACTTTCTTTCCGTCATCGTGTTTCCGTCTCAGCCTTCTTCTCCGATCTATTTCCGTAGCTGCTCCTCCGTTCTTTGTTCCGTTGATTCAGCCATCTCCCCATCTGCGTTCTCAATATTCATCTAGCTGTTCCATCACGCAGCCCAGCTATTCCGGCCAACAACAACTCGCTCTCCTCTTCCTTCCGTCCTTTTTTTTTCAGCCTCGCCGGCCTCACCATTCTTTCCGGCGTCCGTTTGTTTCCGTTCCTTTTCCTTCGATAATATCCCCAAATCCCCTCATGTACTTTTCTCCTTTTTTTTCCCTTTTATATCCCGTTAGCAACCAAAAAAAAAAGTGTCCTTGTACTCATGTCTGCCGCCGCCTCTTTTCTAACCCTGCCCGGGCTCCTCGTCCATACCAAGGGAAATGTCAACTGTGTACCGTCTTTGGCCACTATGCTAAAAAGTGTCCAACTTATCCGTTCTTTCAACATCCGAGACCTGCTCCACCTCCTCCGGCTTATCCGCAGTGGCGGACCTACATACAGCCAAGGGAGGGCAACTACCCCCCCCCTTAATCCGAAAAAAATACACTAAAATTTGTACGATACATATAGTTTGCCCCCCTTAAATTGCTTATTTGCCTTTAAAATTTTACGCCCCACTTACTCGAGATCTGCGTCCGCCTCGCTTATCTGGCTTAGGCTGCGTCTTCTTGGTTGCTCGACAGTGGGGCCTCTCATCACATGACTTATGATCTCAACCTCCTGTCCTCGCATGACCCCTATACAGGTTTGGATAATATTATTATTGGTGATGATCGTTTGCTTACCATTAGTCATATTGGTTCGGCGTCTCTCTCTTCTTTTCGCTTATCTAATATCATGTGTGTCCCTAAGCTATCCCAGAATCTTTTATTTGTTTCTAAATTTTGTTCTGCTAACTCCGTTTCCATTGAATTCCTATCTGATTCCTTTTTGATGAAGGATTGTAAGACAGGTCGATGCCTTCACCAGGGCCAAGCTAAAGATGGTGTCTACACTTGGTCTCCCAGTCCCTTGCTTGCTTTTTCTGCCAATAAAACGACCACCTCGACTTGGCATCGTCGTTGTGGTCATCTAGCTTTTCCGATTATTCAATTTTTAGTTAAAAACAATTATTTGGACTTATCGTCTGTTGTTTCCTCCCCTTGTGATGCTTGTCTAAGTAATAAAAGCCATAGGCTTCCCTTTACTGAATCCACTTTGAAATCTTCCCGCCCCTTGGATATTGTTTTTTCGGATGTTTGGACTGCTCCCATTTATTCTTTTGATGGTTATAAGTAATACGTTATTTTTGTTGATCGCTTTACGTGCTTTATTTGGCTTTACCCTCTCGTTCATAAATCCGATGTGTCTGCTATTTTTCTTAAATTTAAGCCTTATGTTGAAAAACTTCTTGATGCACCTATTAAAACACTTTACTCTGACAATGGCACTGAATATATTGCTTTACGTCCTTTTTTGTCCTCCCATGGCATTGCCCACCACACTTCACCACCTCACACTCCCCAACACAATGGTATTTCTGAACGGCGTCACTTACATATAGTTGAAACGGCCCTTACCCTTCTTACCCATGCATCCATGCCTATCACCTACTGGTCTTATGCAATCAGCACTGCCCTCTATTTAATCAACAGAATGCCCACCAAAACCCTGGCCATGCTCTCTCCTCACGAAAAACTCTACTCCACCCCCCAAATATACTAAGCTCCATGTGTTTGGTTGTCTTTGTTATCCTTGGATTAAGCCATACAACCACCATAAGTTAGATTCCTATTCCGTACAGTGTTTTTCTTGGGTAATCCCTTAATCAAAGTGCTTACATGTGCTATGATATCTTTGGTGATCGTATGTATGTCTCTCGTGATGTTCGGTTTGTTGAGGATTTGTTTCCCTTCGCCACCATTCGTTCTGATCCCGACCTCCCTCCTCTTGCCAACTTACTTTCTCCTGCTATGTATTCGGATTTTCCTATCCCTCCTGACCCGACTGTTCCGATTCCTTCCCCTTCCACAACTCTGTCCGCTTCCCCTCCTCCCTCCCCTGAACCCGTATCCTCCTCCGAATCTGCGTCATCTTCCTCCTCGCCGGCCTCCACATCTTCGTCTCCTTCCCCACCACAACCTTCCCATCCTATGGTCACTCGATCTCGAAACCAAATCTTTAAACCACGCCAACTCCTTAACCTTACTACCCAATTGGATTCTTAATTCTCTAATACTGTTGGTCCCTTGAAAAGGCTTTGGTTAAGTTTAGAGGGGGTGAATAAACTTAACACTTAAAACTTTTGGAGTTAACAAATTCTGCAACTTGGTGAGTCTGCTGATACTTGATGAGTCTGGCCGAGACTTGATAACTCTTGACAACAAACAAGAGTTCATCGATAGTTGATTCTTTGAATTTGTGCAAATGGAATTAAATCAAAATTAAGCCTTATTACTTGTTGTTAAATATGATACTAAGTATTAGATACTTAGTAGTGCAAGTGTGTGATTTCGATTGCTAGATTCGAAGAGGTTGATGAGTGAAATAAACTAAGTGCGAAAGTAAAATGTTGAAAGTAAATGGCCGATTTTATAGTGGTTCCAGGTGATGTAATCCTGCCAGTCCACTCTTCTCTCTGTGATGTTGGAGGAAATTCACTAGAGATCTTTGATATAGCTTTTACAAAGATTCCTAAGTTGTTTGTCCTTCACCAATAACTATGGCTTCACAAACCGAAAACGTGAACAAGTAGGATTGTCGCTCCTTAGTCTTCCACTTTGGTCCTTGAAGGGTAGGATTGCCTCTTCACCACTCCACCACAAACAACGATCTTTCACACCCATGATGATGCTTCATTTGTCTCTCAGCAGATTCTTTATAAAATAAAGATTGAATCAAATAAATGATTTGCCAAAGAGGCTTGATTAGGATGATGTAATCGAGCTTGCAGACTCAAGTGTGTAATCTTGATGCGGCTTGAATACGAGAATACACTTGAAGAAATTTTTTGGATCGCACAGGTTTATGCTCGATAAGTTCGTGAGGTGTTTTTTATTTCGTAATTAGCACTTAAAGTTTATCCAAAATTCATCATCTTTTCTTGAGTTGAAAGTCTTCTATTTATAGGCAAGAATGCATGTGACTTGTATTTGAATTTCAAATGTGACCGTTCCTTGTATTTGTCCATCTCGATCTGCATTCTGCCTCTATTCATAGGGATCGACACTCGTCAAATTCCTTTTGAATGATCAAAATCATCCACCCTTTGACTTGTATCCAATGGATAAAAATATGAATCATCCCAACGTCTTTTTAATCTCAACCTTTGATTTCCTTGATGAGTCGAGAGGTAGTTGGTCGTCCTTATCCATGTAGTCTTCCAAGATAATCTTGAATTAATCGAGGTAATACATCAAAGAGTTCATGAGTCTCTTTGAGATACCTATCGATCTGTGATCATCATATTATCAGTATATAAAATACAATGCAATTGATTACTTCTATCTAACTTTTATTTGTGTAGTTAGATTACATCATTTTAATTATAACTAAGTTCCAAACATCATCCAACTTATGGAACTTAGACCTTCTACCTAAGGTATATGTAATCGTTTAGGTCATCACAGACTTGCCTAAATTCTCGATTCCATATCCTTGACTTAAATTACTAAGTTTGAACCCTTAGCCTTCATTTCTCGAGTTTGAACCCTCGGCCTTGAGTCTTGGTCTTCACGAGGTTCCCGACTAATCTCATCGACCTATCTACCCATCGACTAGACCATCTCTTTGAAACAAGTCGCAAATTTCTTTACTGAGGCTTGTTTGATCAAACCTATTTATGAATCAAACTCTAATAAACCTATACATTTAATCTAGACATCTTTTTGCCTTTGCACTATATAATGACTAGTATGGCACTCATCATCAAAACTAAGGAATAAGTCCAACAATTTCCTTTTTGGTGATGATGCCACTACCTCACCTAATCAACAAAGCAAAAGATAAAACACAAAAACAGAACAAATTCAGTCAATTCTCATTATAAACATTGTTCGCTTATTACAAACTAGATGCACAAGGATAAAGAATAATAAGTATCTTTGATCTATTGTCTCTTCTCTCTTTCTCTTCTAGCCTTCTCAAACTTGTTCTTGATAGGCTCGATCATTCTATCATATCCTCATCCATTCATTTTCAATCGATTTGTAAAATCAATGTAAGGATTGACTTGCTTCCACAGTTCCAAGCTTCAGCAGGATAAGATTAACTGATTCACCCCGAATCCAAACTTCATGTATAACTCTTTAAACTCATCAAGTGAATCCTTTGCTTTTGTAATAGGCAAGCTCCTATCACCTCTGCCACCTTTTCCACCTCTTCCACCTCTGTTGCTTGCCCTTAAGGCTTTAACCCTTGCTTCCCAAAATTTCAATCCCAAGAAAGAGTCTAGACCTTCATGAAATCCTTTGTCATGATAAGGTTTCCTCCTGTTGTAATACTCTTTCTTGTACTGCCTCAGAAGATCATCAGTGAGTTGCACTCTGCCAGGTGCAGGTTGCCTGAAAGCATTTGTATCATCTGTCCATCTCTTCTGTGCAAAGAGTCTTGCAGCCTCCTTTGCTGCAGCTGATTGGCCCTCTTCCCCCTTAGTGACATCATCAACAAAACGGGATATAAGGCCATGAATACCCTCCTGTGATACTATCACTCTATTCAATTGACCTTTCATAGTTCCAGTTCTAGTATTAAGAGCAGTAATCCTGGATTGCAATGTCTCTTCCAGTCTGTTGATCCTTTCAGTGAGTTTGGGGTCGCAGCCGGCAGAGTTGTTGTGCAACAACGCAGTTGAGAGGTTTAGATGTTGCAGCAAGGTTGTCAAGTTTCTGATGAATAGAAATAAGTTGTTCTTTCAGAAATTTATCTTTTGCAGTGTTTCCAACCTTGATGCCTCTCACATCTAGCATCATATCAGTGACAGCATTTTGAGTGGATGTAAAATTTGAAGCAACTGTATCAACAGATTGTCTGTTTTCATTCACCATCTTCATTAGTTCTTCAAATCTCTGTTCCTGTCTGTCCAGTTGTGTCCTTAACTGTTGCATATCATGCCTTACAGTCCTCAACTCATTTAACACTTCAACTGGCACTTCACTCCTCAATCTACTATCAGTAGATCCATCAGCAGGCTCCTCAACTCTATATTGTGCATGTTGTCTGCTGATGACCATTGCCTTACTCATATCTCTCCCAGCAGGGGGAGGTCCTTCCTCAACCATAGCACCAAGAATATCTTCCATGATAGGATCTTGTGCGTGTTCTTCAAAGAACTTCTTCTTCTCCAAAATTTGAAATTCTTCATCATCAGAGTCAAAGTCCAGTAATTTGTTCTTCGGATTAACAATATCACCTCTGACGACTATCCTTCCCTACAGTGGCCTTGGCTCCAGTAGGCTCCACTACAGCAGCCTCATCAACAACAGGGGTTTCCTCCAAACCCAAAACAGGTTTCAACCTTTGTCCAGTCTTTGTTTGAGACTCAAAGCACTGCACTCTCTCTGTTTCCAACCTTTGTCCAGTCTTTGTTTGTACCTCAAAGAACTTTGTACCTCCTCTTCAACTTCCTGTGGATTGAATGTAGTCTCATTATCCACTTGGAAACCTTCAGCATTACCAATCTTGTGCAGGATGATGGCAGTTTTAGTAAGAATGCCCTCAAAGTCAAATCCACCCTGATATTCAACGGATTCTTCTGAGCTGGCACTTGGTTCATTGTGATCAATAATCTTCTCTCCATCAAAATCCTCACTGTTCAACTTCATGTTGTGCAGTAGTCTCTACAACAAGAAATGTAGCAGATTCATCAACCAAATTCTACCAAAGACTCAATGTAATTCCCTCATTGATCAATGCTTCCAGATCATCCATGGTGAGATCCTGTAGATCCTCATCCATCTCTCCATCTCTTTGGCCCTAGCGCAGACTTACCAAAGATCGTGAGGTACATTTATGCAGTGGTTCATTTATCAATTGCAACCCCCACTGGATTCTCCCGGTCCAGAGGAAAATCTCCTCTGGAATCGATGATGAGGAAGAATCATCATCTCCATCTCTTGGATCTCTAAACTTGATACCCTCCTCCTTCGCTGATCATCAAACAAATCCATCGGCCTCGATTGCGGCAGGTTGTATCAATCAGATCCAAAGAAGTTTTCCACTCCCAACTTGTCAAAAGCCCATTCTTCAAGATCTGTCATTGGTTCAAGAAATTGGCTTTTGTCTTTTATAGAAACCAAATTTCCACCGGAAGTAGTCGGCAATTTTTCAAGTTTGGGGTCTACATATTCCTCTCTGCTTTTCTTCCTTGCTTTACACATGCCTCTCAAATGGCATGAAAGACCTCCCAGGAGCAACTCCAAAGACTTTGTTGACCTCCAAAGGTTCCAACAAGTTGATTCAAGGTTTCTTCAACAGATGTCTGAAAGTCAGTAGGTTGCTGTGATTGTAAATTTGTACCTACTACTTCCATCTGTACCACACTTGGTTCCCCCTGACTTACATGCTCATCAGCAGGGTTAGCAGCAGACTGCTCTTCCCCCTGAGTTCTTGCCACACTTGCAGGGTCTTCAACCAAGTCTTCAATTATCTCTTCAATTACCACAAGAGTTCAGTTCGAGTGGTTTGTCGTGGTTCTTCAATGGATACTACAAAGAGTTTCAGGCTCAGGCAGTCAGATCAGCAGATATCTTCAACATGTGATTGCTCAAGAACAACTTTGTCCAACATCATGAGACTTGACACCCTCTTGGTGAGGAGTCAGAATCACCACAGCGGAATGATAGTTAAGGGCTCGGCCTCAACAACCTCTTCTTCTTCTTCTGGTGCTTCCTCTTGGATTCTTTGAGCTTCCAAGTTTTTCAACTCTTTTCCTTGCCATATTTCTTCTTTTGGCAATTTCCTTCCTTCTCTTGGAGAGGGTTCATCATCTTTCTCAACCACAGTAGACTTTTCTTTCTCTTTGTCCTCTTTCTGTTGTTCCTCGAATTTCAACAACAGCTTTTTCTTGTTTCAACAATGCAGGTCGAGAACCTCCACTTGACCTCAAAGCAGACTCAATGATCAGTCTTTGTTTGCTTTCTTGTTTTCTTTGAAGGCTTTAACACTTCAGTCATCTTCCTTGTGTCTCAACTCTTTCTTTTCTTAGCAGCTTTCTTTGGTGCAGCAGGTTTGATAGATATCTTCTTAGTTTGCTGAACCTGCTCACCACCAGCATCACCATCATCATCATCATCATCAGCAGCCTCTCCAGCAACCTCTTCATCATCATCTAGACCAGGAATAATATAATCAATTTCCTTCTTGTATCTAGACTCGATTAATATTCTCAGTGCTACATCAGGATTCCAAGATGATTCAAACAGGTCCGAACCATCAATCCTAAGTGGCGATGCCTTGGACTTCCTCTTCCCTAATTTCTCTTCCTTGGCCACTTTCTTCATATAATGAATGAAGTAACCACCTGATCAAACTTCATGCTCCTACAGATGATAATCATCAACTCTATCTTGGGTCCCGATAGAGTGTCCATACTTCCAACCACCCAAGTATGTTTTTAGCAATCGCTTGCTCGATGAGACTATATTCACTTCCAATATGTTTGCAGTTGATGCCTGGAACGGATTTGGTGGTCTGATCTGCTTTAATCGATCTACAAATGCCAATTTGTCCAATCCCATTGCTTCAGGATTGACAGAGCCATCCACCACTTCAACAAATCCAAAACTTCCCTCGCAGATGGGAAACTTCAATTTCTTGCCCATTTACGTTAGCCTTCTTAAATGCTTGATTCCTTCCTTTATCTCGAATGTTTCTCCAAACCGACAACATTTGTATATGAAATTGTCTCCGAGTCTTATATTCAACACATTCTCCGACCGGCATACCTCCTTATTCTTCGACCTATATTAATGGCCAACTCGATTCTGTTTGCATCTTCAACAAAACCTCTGACACTTTGGCTTGATTCAATTTGTACATCAACTTTTTCCGCCATTATAATGAGAAGAATGAGATGAAGAAGATTGAATCTCAAATCTGTGTTCACACAGTGTAAAAATCGCAATGATAAAGCAGATTTGTAAGTGACGATTTTGCTGTGTGATAGCCTGAATATATAGACAAAGGGGTGGTTGAAATCGCCAAGACACGCACATCCAGGTCAACCATGATTAATCACGAATAAATGTGGCATGACACGTGTTCCATAACGCCCGATAACCGTTAGATCGTGTTAATCGTGGTTATAAAGGATAAAATAAATATCCCGCCAATATGCTTTTGACTTTAATAACTTTGATCGAGTAACGTTCCATCCAAAGCAGGTAATCCTCGCAGGTAGGCTCAAGAAGATGTCGATAAAATTCTTCAAACTGGCCATCAAAGTGACTCCGATCCTCGTTTTTCTTCTTGTTTTGTTCAATTGATAATACAAGATGAAGTTTAATACCAATGATCGATCCGTCAAGTGAGCTCACCCAACATGACAAAGACCAATCCCTTGGCAACCTCATTTGCTCAATTGATCAAACATAAGTACATAGAATTGTTGATACCAATGACTAATCTGCTAAGTGAGCTCACCCAACATAGCAAAGACTAATCCCTTGGTGAATTCCAAGACATTGTCGAATATCACCAACCTTTATGATTCCAAGTTCAGTCCTTAATTTAGCAAATCTTTCACTATCAAGTGGCTTAGTGAAAATATCGCCAAGTTGATCTTCAAGAGGATGTATAAAACCACCACATCTTTCTTTTCAACATGATCTCTTATAAAATGATGTCTCACATCAATGTGCTTGGTTCTAGAGTGCAAAAACAGATTTTCTGTGATTGCAATTGCACTTGTGTTATCACACATAATTGGAATTTCCTTTTCTTCAATTCCATAATCCCTTAATCGTTGTCTGAGCCATAGTACTTGTGCACAAAGAACTTCCAAAGAAGAATGTATTCAAATTTTCACAGTAGATGTTGATATAGAATTTTGTTTCTTGCTAAACCAGAAACCATCTATTTCCCATTAACCGATTGGTTCCTCGAGGTGCTTTTTCTATCAATCTTGCAACCAAAGATAATCGTAATCTGAGTAGGATATAACTTTGAAGCTTCCTTCCTTAGAATACCATATCCCTACTCCCAAGGTCTCTTTAAGATATTTGAGAACTCTTTTGACTCGCACCTAAATGACTTTCTTTAGGTTTAGATTGAAATCTTGCACAAACACACTACAAAGAAAGGATATATCAGTCTGCTGGCATTAGGTATGCAGACGCCTATCATCCTTCCTCGTATAAGGTCCGATCAACATCTTTGCCTTCTTTATCTTCATCCAACTGATGTTTGTACTCATAGGAGTTGAACTCTTAGTGTTGTTTTCCATACCAAACATCTTCAAGAACTCCTGGTATACTTGGTTTGATGAATAAAGATTCCATCTTTCATTCTGCTTAACTTGCAATCCCAAGAAGTAGTTCATTTCTCCCATCATACTCATTTGGAATTTACTCTTCATTAGATTTGCAAACTTTTCACACATTAAATCATTTTCAGAACAAAAAATTATGTCATCCACATAAATTTGTACCAGCAGGGTGCTGTCCCCTTCACTGATTCTGAAAAGTGTCTTGTCAATGGTTCCTTTTGTAAAACCATTATCCACCAAGAATTGAGATAGAGTCTCATACCAAGCTCTTGGTGCTTGTTTCAATCTATAAAGTGCTTTGTTGAGTCTATACACTTTATCTTCTTGATCTTTAACTTCAAATCCAGGAGGTTCTTTGAACATAAACTTCCTCCTCTAGAATGCCATTCAAAAATGCACTCTTGACATCCATTTGATATACTTTGAAGTTCTTATATGCAAGATGTGCCAAGAATAACTGATAGCTTCCAATCTTGCAACAGTGCATAAGTTTCATCAAAATCTATTCCTTCGCTTGAGAATAGCCTTTTGCAACTAGTCCGGCCTTATTTCTTACAATGGTACCAGATTCATCAAGTTTATTTCTCAGATACCCACTTAGTACCAATGATATTTGCATGATTTGGCCTATCAACTAGTGTCCAAACTTGATTTCTTTCAAATTCATTTAATTCCTCTTGCATAGCAATTATCCAGTCTGGGTCTGAAATTGCTTCTTCAACAACTGATTGATGTCATCAAAGTTCAAGTGATTCAACTTCTTGTGCCATAGCCAATTGAGTTCTGATTTGGTATGCACAATCAGGCAGGTTTCTGGAACTGCAGTAGACCAATCCACAATATACATATTATGTTGTCTTCTGCCAGCAAGCACAACTTGATCACCTCTTTCACTAATGACAATGCAGTTGTCTTTGTCAAAAGTGACCTTGTAACCCTTGTCACAGAATTGTCCAGTGCTCAGCAAGTTGTATTCCAGTCCCTCAACATATGCAACATCCTTGATTGTAAGTCCATTTCTCACAAGTGTGCCATATCCTCTTGTATATCCAGGTGTATTCTTGTTGCCAAAATTCACCCTTGGACCATCTTTTGCCACAAAGTTTGATAGACAGTGCTTATTCTTTGTCATGTGTCGGGAACATCCACGTCAAAGTACCAGACACCCTACAAAACAAAGTTAATGCATTTTAGGTACCCAAACCTGTTTGGGTCCATAATGGTCGATGGTAAGCATGATCCTTGGCATGTCTCCATAAGGTCTTCTTTCGAATGTGTCATACTTTGGTTCATACTTTGGTTCATACATGTATTCCACACATCCATAAGTTCTAACAAAGAGGTTGTGTAGAATCACATATATTTTCTCCGGCCTTTTGGTTTGTAATGTTGTTTGAAGTGATTCTTGATGTTAGAAGCAATAGTATAACCATTAGTTTGTTGTTTGTTAGGAAGAATACACTCAGTAGTATGGAGTCCGCTGAGGCCTTGTATAAGTCTCTTCATTGATTCCATTGCCTAGGTTTTACCCTAGCAAGATGGTTATCCATCATTGCTTTAGCATTAGATGCGTAAATATTCCAATCATCATCATGTAGGGAACAAATCTACCTTTCCCCGAGATAAGTATCCCTTGAATGATTAACATTTTTGGGTTTAGGATTCTTATCCTTGGAATATTTCTGCTTCTTACCCTTTCGTGGTCCAAAGCAGACTTGGTAGCAGGTGTCCGCTATCAAGAGCTTAGAAGGCACAAAGAAATCTATTTTTAGATTTACTCTTTTTATTAAGAGTCGTTGACTTCTTTGACTTCGATTTTGCTTCCTTGAAGCATTCTCGTGAGGTTTTTACCGCCTCAAAGAACCTTATTGGGAGTTGGATCTAGTGCGTGTACAAACTTAGGACCAGTGCGGTGCTAGTTCGGTGACCTTACTGGATCCACTCTTGTTAGATTGTTGAGTTCCAAATCCAAGCCCGCCTTCTATCTCCATAAGGCTTTCCGATTTGTATGCAGAGTGGAACAAGATGGTTCAAATAGATTCAGAGGTCGCTGGATGTTCGGCAGACTTATGCCGATTCTGGCCCAACATCTTTTCTTTACCTTTGAGAACCCTTAATTCAAATTTTCAATCTTCCAACTTCTAATTCAAGAGCTTCTTTTTCAGCCTTCACAACCTCATAAACCGCATTGTATTATCCTCGGTTGATTAAGGATGGCATCCAAAGTCTCATTGTTGTCAGAATTTCTAGGATTTGAACCACAAGTTGATTCACAATCACTTCCATCAGGAGTATTGATAGATACAGTGTTGTATACCTCCTCAGTTTCATCCATATTGGCCATCAAAGCATAATCCTCCATATCAAGAACTCAAAGGTCAATATCATCCGATTCATTTCCTTTTTGATTCCACATCATATCCTCGATTCATCTTCAAACAACCATAGCCTTCTTGCCATGTCTTCTTTGTTGGCTCTTTGTCTTCGTGAGAGTCCGGACAATCGTGTCTAAAATGTCCAGGCTTCTTGCGGTTGAAGCAAAGATAATCGTGTTCCTTGCCTTGTTTTAGTTCAGGACAGTCAGGTTTGAAGTGTCCTGGTTTCTTGCAATGAAAGCACAGATAATCATTATCTTTCCTTGGTTCTTCTTTCCTTCTTTCAGTAGGCCTCTTTGTAAAATTTCTTGCAGGGGCCTTTCCAGTCTTCATCATCCTGATTTTCTTGCTCAGTAGGGCAATTTGTTCTTGCATCTCATCCAGCATATCATCCTGTCCTCCTGATGTTTCTTCATGATGTGAAGCAGCCAATGCAATGGTCTTTGGCTCTTCCTTTTCAGTTTCAGGCACAAGCTTTTTGCTAAATTCATAAGCCTTTAGATCTGAAAACAATTTGAAGGTGTCTTCTTCATGCAACTTTCTCATTTCTTCAATTGCAGTCACCTTCATTTTCCAAACATCTTTTTGTGTAGAGCTTCCAAGATTTTGGTGTTTACTTCCTCTCTTTGAATAACTTACACTCAAAGCAGGTGAGTTCATCCAGATTGCATTGAATCTTGATTCCATTTGCTCAATGGTTTCATTTGGCAAGATCTTGAACTTTTGGAACCTCTTTCTCGCCACAATCGATTTTATTCTTCTTTATTGCATCGGTGCCTTTCACAGATCAAGTGAATCTTGTCCCAAAGTTCCTTTGCGAGTCTTGCAATCTTTAACCTTCATGTACATATTGCTATCCAAGGTTACGTAGATGATATCAATAGCAATGTTGTTGAGGTTTGCCCTTTTCTCGCTCTTCGCATTCCATTCTCTTTTGGCTTAGGAATGTACTCGATTCACACCCACCGCTATCTTGTCTTTGTAATCTCCAGTGGTCCATCAGTTAATACATCCATCATCTCATCATGAGTTGCAGCAAGGTATGCCTGCATTCGACGTTTATACTCATCAAATCTATCAAGAGAACACATCAACATAGTTCTAGCATACTGTGTGTTATCCATGATGCAAGTATTTGAAAATCAGTAACTTGAAAGAAAGTTTCAAAGAATTTTCACAAGCACAACAAGTAGGATTTCTTGAGCGGAAGCCTTTGCTCCGATACCAATTGTTGGTCCCTTGAAAAGGCTTTGGTTAAGTTTAGAGGGGGTGAATAAACTTAACACTTAAAATTTTGGAGTTAACAAATTCTGCAACTTCAACAGTCTGCTGATACTTCAGTAGTCTGCTGAGACTTGATGACCTGTCACGACAAAGCAAGAGTTCATTGATAGTTCGCTTTCTTCTGAATTTGTGCAGCGGAATTAAATCAAAATTAAGCCTTATTACTTGTTGTTAAATATGATACTAAGTATTAGATACTTAGTAGTGCAAGTGTGTGATTTCAGTTGCTAGATTCAGTAGGTTGATGAGTGAAATAAACTAAGTGCAGAAAGTAAAATGCTGAAAGTAAATGGCCAGATTTTATAGTGGTTCCAGGTGATGTAATCCTGTCAGTCCACTCTTCTCCTGTGATGTTGGAGGAAATTCACTAGAGATCTTTGATATAGCTTTTACAAAGATTCCTAAGTTGTTTGTCCTTCACCAATAACTATGGCTTCACAAACTGAAAACTGTGAATAGGTAGGATTGTCGCTGCTCCTTAGTCTTCCACTGGTCCTTGAAGGTAGGATTGCCTCTTCACCTGACTCCACCACAAACAACGATCTTTTCACACCCAACGAGATGCTTCACTTTGTCTTGCAGATTCTTTATAAAATAAAGATTGAATCAAATAAATGATTCGATTCAAAGCGGCTTGATTAGGATGATGTAATCAGCAACTTGCAGACTCCAAGTGTGTAATCTTGATGCAGCTTGAATACAGAATACACTTGAAGAAATTTACTGGATCAGCAGGTTTATGCTCGATAAGTTCAAAGCAGGTGTTTTTCAATTTAATTAGCACTTAAAGTTTATCCAAAATTCATCATCTTTTCTTGAGTTGAAAGTCTTCTATTTATAGGCAAGAATGCATGTGACTTGTATTTGAATTTCAAATGTGACCGTTCCTTGTATTTGTCCCATCTGATCTGCATTATGTCTCTATTCATAGGATTTGACCTTTGTCGAAATTCCTTTTGTGAAGCGATCATGGTCACCTTTGACTTGTATCCAATGGATAAAAATATGAATCATCCCAACGTCTTTTAATCTCAACCTTTGATTTCCTTGATGAGTCGAGGTAGTTGGTCTGTCCTTATCCATGTAGTCTTCAAGATAATCTTGAATTAATCGAGGTAATACATCAACAGGTTCATGAGTCTCACTGAGATACCTATCGATCTGTGATCATCATATTATCTTGTATATAAAATACAATGCATTGATTACTTCTATCTAACTTTTATTTGTGTAGTTAGATTACATCATTTTAATTATAACTAAGTTCCAAACATCATCCAACTTATGGAACTTAGACCTTTCTACCTAAGGTATATGTAATCGGTTTAGGTCATCACGCAGACTTGCCTAAATTTCGATTCCATATCCTTGACTTAAATTACTAAGTTTGAACCCCTTAGCCTTCATTTATCGAGTTTGAAACCTCGGCCTTCGGTCTTTCGTCTTCAAGGAGTTTCGACTAATCTACCGACCTATCTACCCTCATCGACTCTAGACCGTCAATGAAACAAGTCGGCTGACCCTTACGATGCTTGTTTGATCAAACCTATTTATGAATCAAACTCTAATAAACCTATACATTTAATCTAGACATCTTTTGCCTTTGCACTATAACGGCTAGTATGGCACTCATCATCAAAACTAAGGAATAAGTCCAATGTGATACTATGCCCCTCATCGTTAAACAGGCCTTGCAAAGTTGGCATTGGCGCCTTGCAATGTCTAAAAAACTGATGATCGCTTTCGGCACAAGCCTTGATCTTGGACACTAGTTCCTCCCGACTACGATCTTAATGTTGTCGGTTGTAAGTGGGTCTTTCACATTAAACGCCATC